>BLSH010089188.1:702835-729674 GCA_018402905.1 Glandirana rugosa | reverse complement strand
TGTAAAGACTCAGCTTTTTTTCTATTAAAATAGCAAACATGTTTTACTTATGTTCTCTGTACAATGGTTTTGCACAGAGCGGTCTGAACTGCCTCTTCTGGGGTCCCCTGCCAGCGGTCTTGGTTCTACCTCTGGCTCAATCCTTCAGCACCAACCCCTGCTCCTTCCTCACAGGTTTGATTGACAGCAGCAGGAGCCAATGATTCCTGCTGCTGCCTTGGTGTCCTGTGAGAAGAGAGAGAAAGAGCAGCTCTCAGGCACATCGCTGCATCAAGGTGGGACCCATGTAAGTATTTGGGGGGGGCTGAGGGAACGATGGGCATGGAAATTTTTTTACCCCATTGGAGAAAATACATTAAGGTAAAAAAAAAACTTAAAGTGGATGTAAACCCGAAAAAAAAATTAATAATTCTGTCTGGTAGAGTATAGCATGTCATATGATCTGTGCCCAGTCTTGCCACAAAGAGTTAATCCAACTGTGAGTAATGAGCTTATCTTTTTTCAGGAAGAGGAAGTCCGACTAACAGGGAAATACACAGTCGATCCGCCCCTTGCTCTGTGAGTGACAAGCAATTTGCTTATCTCCTTCACACAGCAGAGAAAGTTTTACACTTTGTGAAAGTTTTGTGTGACATCACAACTCCACCCACCAAACTCCAGCAAACACAGACACCCACTGATTTCAGAGTTTTACAGAGATTCAAGTGCTTACAGGAAGGACATTTGAAAGGTAGGGATAGATGCAGGAGGCTTGCATGTATATTTACATTAATACTGTGTCATTAGTTTATACTGGGTGGGTGGTGGGTTTACATCCACTTTAAGCCTTTTTGACCACTTTAGGTCCTGAGGAAAGGGGAGATCTTTGGACCTCTGAAAAGACTGGCTGTTTGTTGTTCTTTTCATGGTCACTTACTTAACTAAGTAATCATTTTGGACTCTTGGATTGTCACGCTTGGATTGACTCTTGGATTTGGCACGCTTTATGGTGCAACAGTACGCAACTGTTGAACTGATCAAAACTGGTATTTCATCATTTATGTGCTAGCAAAGAGATACTTTCAGAAAACCAGGCCTAAACCTGCCCAGTCTGTCACAAAAAGTGGCCTGTGCATGTTTGGTACCATGTTGTGTAGTCAAATAGTACATGAAACTCAATCAACAATCACTGGTATAAGTATAAGCGGTATAAGGGCTATTTGGTCTTGTTACCTAGCGCTCTTCTGACTCCACTGTTTTCTGTATCAACTGATTCAACTATGTGCTAATTTTTTTCAAAAATTCCAGAAAAACGGGTGTGTTAAATGTCAACTTTGAATTAACCACTTGCCGACTGCCCGCCGCAGCGTGATGGCAGCAAACTGGCTCGTTATCGCGAACCGCCATCACCTGACGGCATCCGCGATCACAAGTATTGTGAGCGCGTGCCGCCGGAGGCGCGCTCGCGTGCTCACAGTGTTCCGGGGGCCAGGGAGCGGGTAGGACGGACCCGATCACTGCCGGCTACCCACGATGGCTGCCCCCCACAGTGAAAGAATGGAGGTCTGTGTATGTAAACACGGATCTCCGTTCTGACAGAGGGGGAAGGGATGTGATCACAGGCTTCCTGTATATGGAAGCCATGATTACTCCTCTCCCCCTGCCAGCCCAGACCCCATACAGTTAGAACACACTGAGGGAACACAGTTAACCCTTAGAGCTCCCCCTGCAGGTTAACTCCTTCACTGCCAATGGCATTTACACAGTAATCAGTGCCTTTTTTCTAACACTGATCGCTGTATAAGTGCCAATGGCCCCAAAAAAGTGTAAAAAATGTCCGACATGTCCACGGCTATATCGCAGTCCCGATAAAAATCTCAGATCACCGCCATTACTAGTAAAAAATAAAAAATAAAAACCCCAGAAATTAATTCTCATCATTCGTAAATGCGGCAACTTTTGTGCAAACCAATCAATAAACGCTGATTGCGATTTTTTTTTACCAAAAATATGAGGAAGAATATAAATCGGCCAAAACCGATGAAACAAAATTTTTTTTTACACAGGTCAATTGGGCTGCAACATCCTGGGAGCATTCCAGTCAGTATTTGGGGAGGAATGTAAACGGCCTACACTAATAGCAAAGGTATTATTCATCTTTAGTCAGAGCCAGACAGTTTGTTTTAATCAACAAACATCCCTTACCTGCATAGGCATTTTTTTTTGTAAAGGTGAACTATCCTTTTAAGCTCTATATGGACTAATGACCTCAAGTGATGCTTAAAGAGTAACTCCATTCTTGTTGAGAAAAAAAAACAATCGCTTCACGTGATCAATGTACATTGCAAGCATTTTAACAAACTTTGTTTGCTCTGAAGGAATAGCTGTCTGTTCTTCTATGTCTTTTGGGTACTGAATCTGAATGGGAGGGACTTTTTCATTTCTGATCAGCTGATACACTTGAAGGGCTCTAATGAGGAGCAAGATCTACATTATTTTAAGAGCATCTCACCAAAACTGATTTTTTTTTTTTGCAGGGGATGCCTAAAATCTGATTTAGTATCTTTGTGCAGACTTCTGGGAAAATCAGTAAGCCAGTCACACAAGCAGGAAATTACATCTCTGGGGTTGTTCCGTACACCGTCTGTGTAATGAACATTTACAAGTTGCCATATTGTGTTGAATTTTACAGAAGATGACTGCACTGGAGACTGAAAAGAAAAGGTCATTTGTAAGTGCATTCAATTCGAGCAGGGGTCTCCAAACTTTCTAAAGAAAGGGCCAGTTTACTGTCCTTCAGACTTTAGGGGGACTGGACTGAGCCCAGCAGGAGTAAATAATGTTAAATATTTGATATTAGGGGAGAAAATAGTTGATGTCAGTGGGAGGAACAGTGCCCCCGTTTTTGTTGTCAGTGGAAGGAATTGTGCCTCATCGTTAGTGTCAGTAGAAGAAATAGTGCCCCATTGTTGGTGTCAGTGGCAGGAATTATGCCCCATTGTTGGTGTTAGTGACAGGAATATTGCCTCAAGGGCCGGATAAAGGCAAACAAAGGGCCACATCCGGCCCCAGGGCCGCAGTTTGGAAACCACTGAATTAGAATATGGCTCATGTCACAATTGTATGCGACATTCAGATGGTAGAGTCAGAATTCGGCGTAAACAACATGAAAGCATGGATCCATCCTGTCTTGTAGCAACAGTTCAGGCTGGTGGTGTAATGGTGTAGGGGATATATTCTTGGTACACT
The DNA here is from genome assembly GCA_018402905.1 of Glandirana rugosa. Taxonomy (NCBI): domain Eukaryota; kingdom Metazoa; phylum Chordata; class Amphibia; order Anura; family Ranidae; genus Glandirana; species Glandirana rugosa. The sequence goes on along the minus strand of BLSH010089188.1, from coordinate 726,446 downwards.
TTGGGTCCCTTAGTACCAATTGAGAATAGTTTAAACTCAATATCCTACCTCAGAAGTGTTGCTGTCCATCTCTTTATCACTACAGTGTACTCTCTTCTGTTGGCTAATTCCACCAGGATAACGCACCATGTCGCAAAGCTCAAACCATCTCAAACTGGTTTCTTGAACATGACAATGAGTTAAATGTTCTCCAATGGCCTCCACAGTACCAAATCTCAATCCAATTGAGCACCTTTGAGACGTGGTGGGATTCGCATCATAGATGTGCAGCCGAAAAATCTGCAGCAACTGCATGATGCGATCATGTCAATATGGACCAAAATCTCTGAGGAATGTTGCCAACGCTTTGTTGAAGCTATGCTATGAAGAATTACAGGATAAGTCCACCTTAAAAATAAAATCCCTGCATCTACAGACATCCTCGATCTAACACTAACCTATCTAATCTTATAATGAAGAAATCAGTATACATACCTTTTTTTAAGCCAATCAAACCCGATCCCACGCTGAGCTGTCAGCCATGGCTTCTCTGTGTAGGTGGGTGCAGAGGATATGTCCAACAATGGAAGCCCTATAGCAAGTCTATGGGTGACGTCACTCCCCATTCATTTCACAGCCGCTGTCAGCCATGTCCTCTGCAGGGCTTTCGCTGCTGGAGACCGGATCAGATCAGCTTCAAAAAAGGTATGTATAGTATTCTGGTTTCTTCTTTACAGGGTTAGATCGGGTAGTGTTAGATTGTGGAATTTCTGTGGATGTAGAGATTTTAGTGTTAGGGTGGACTTATCCTTTAAGGCAGTTCTGAAGGCAAAAGGGGGTGCAACCAGGTAATAGCAAGGTGTACCTTATGAAGTGACCAGTGAATGTACTGTATATATACACACAATATCTTTTTTGTGAATTTTTCCCCATAAAAGTGGAGTTACCAGTTGCTATGATCAATCAATGTATGGTCCCAATGTTGCTGGGGGTGGGACATGATGTTTTGGGTCTGACTCAGATTTCTTTTAGTGCAAATATAGAAAAAAAATATAGAAAAAGAGTAATATGAGACAATAAAAGTTATGAATTTGTGCATAAACTTCAAAGCAGCAATATGAAAACTGTGTTCAGTGTGTACTGTAAATGCCACTTCATTAAACAATTGAAAATTAATATTTTTTCTAGATTATCATTCATATAGTGGATAATCGGGAGACTGTCTCTCTTACTGCAGTCTAATGAGCCGTAAATAAGACTTAGGATGTATATCGTACTGTAAGTGTACTTGTGTTCCTGGAGTACAATGCCTTTATAATCTGTATGTTTATTAATTATATGATGAATGATGGCAATCATAGATGTAGCACCCTGGAGTTAGGCAGGCTTGCTAACAAATTTAGTCTGCTAGGTGGTAACTAGCCTGGCTGAATGTTAGGGAGAATCCACTGACTTTTCCCTAACTCTGGATTTGATTCACCTCTCTCTTCTGTGACTAGGTGGCATTGTTGCCTGTAACATTAGAATGACAAGGGCATAGTGAATTCAGACTATGAGTGGATAGGTTGTTTCTGCCAATTGGCAGAGGTTTTATTCGACCCCTTGGCCTGCTGGGAGAGCCTATTTATTTGGGAGGAGTCAGGTGATCAGGGTTCTGTGCCACCTGGATGGCTGTCTGGGTGGACGTGTGTTACAAGGCTCTGGGTTGCTAGGCTAGAAGCCTGAGTCCTATCCCAGGAGTACCTGGCTTCTAGGCTACCTGAGGCCTATACAGGTTTGAGAGAAGCAGCACAGGGTTGGGGCTTTCGGCCAGAAGTCCAACCAAGCTGCAGAGGCTCAGCCCGATGGGGAGCCTAATTGTTACATTGGTTCAGCGGGGAACTAGTGTTGCTAGAGATGAAGGAGAAGCAGTTGCCATATGGGATAGCCACTCCTGTTGCAAGTGAGGAACAAGGTCAGAGATAAAGGGGACCTAGTCACCATTAAGGGACACCTACTCCTGTTATCAGACGCCAGTTCATGGAAGTCTGATGAAGTACCAGAGCAGCCTTATTCACTAGCCAGGGACGATGAACAAGTGGGAAAGCTTCAGCAGAGTGGCAAGCCAGGGATCCAGCAGGTTAGCAGGGGCGACACTTGTGGATTATACAGCGGGTTAGCTGTGGAAGAGCTCAGGGGATCCAGTGACGTCTGGGATCTTGAAGTCTAGTGAGAGACTGGGAGTCCAGTGAGTGAAGATCTACAGTAGGATACTGTGAGATGCGAGAGAAGATTTATAATGGGTTACTGTGAGTTACATGTACAGATCTATATTGACTGTTGAAAGTTCAGTTTCCATAGGAGACAGCAGTTCTACAAATACAGTTGCTGCAACCAGCTTAAAGCTCTACCTGTATAGCTGTCTGCCTATTATTTTTGTCTCAGAGTCTGCCAATTGCTATTGCATCTGCCTAAGGTTGTTCTGGCCCTAACCCGCTCTCCACCAGTTAGGTTTAAGAGACAATAAATCTCTTTTTCTTGCATTCAAAAAGTGCCTGGCGGCCATATTTCCATCTTTCATTACACCCACCATGCCTAGTAACCCATATTGTGAAGAAGCATGTCAGCTCTCCCTAACTCTGGAGGTCACCATTAGGCCTTTGTTTTTACAAAAATCTGTGTTGCCAGATATTATTTTACACTCATACGCCACACCCCAAGAAAAGCTAGACAAATTTTTACTTGTGTGTACACATACATGTGAATACACACCTTTATTATACAGCTCATCCTTGCATTTTTATGCAGAAATTTTCTGCCACCAATCTATGTGCACACATCAGTACCACGCTCACGTGCAAGAACCCAAATCCAATTGGACTTGATTATTTTATGCTTGTTCAATTAGATTTGTGTAATGTAGTTTATCACTTCATATGGGGGACAATTTACATTAAAGCAGTAATAAACCCAAAAGCAAACATTCATTATATTGCAGCTTACCAATTCTTACATGTGATGGCTGCATTAGTTTCCTTTTTAAGGCTTTCATTGTTCTATTTTTATCTGGTGTTCCAGCCAGCAAGTCTGTTATTTTTCACAGCACAAACTCTCCAGCAGAAAGTATCAGTTTACATGGATGAAAAAATCAATCAACATTGACTATTTTTAATCTTTATGCTGCTATATTAGTAAATATATAGAACAGTATTTCATATTTGTTTGTTTTAACCACTTACCAACCGTCCGCCGAAGCGTGACGGCTGAAAGGTGGCTCGTTATCGTGAAACGGCATCACCTGACGGCGGCCGCGACAACTGTGTCCGGGGGGGCAGGGAGCGGGTAGAGCGGACTCGATCGCCGCCGGCTACCCGCGATGGCCCCCCCCCCCCGCAGTGAGAGAACGGAGGTCCGTGTATGTAAACACGGATCTCCGTTCTCATAGAGGGGGAAGGGCTGTGATCACAGGCTTCCTGTATATGGGAGTGATCACTCCCCTCCCCCTGCCAGCCCAGCACCAATACAGTTAGAACATGCCCAAGGAACACAGTTAACCCTTAGAGCACCCCCTTCAGGTTAACCCCTTCACTGTCAATGGCATTTACACAGTAATCAGTGCATTTTCATAGCACTGATAGCTGTATAAATACCAATGGTCCCAAAAAAGTGTCAAAATGGTCCGACATGTCCGCTAAAAATCGCAGATCGCCACCATTACTAGTAAAAAAATAAAATAAAATAAAAACCCCAGAAATGAATTCTCATCATCCGTAAACGCGGCAACTTTTGCGCAAACCAACCAATAAACACCAATTGTGATTTTTTTACCAAAAATATGAGGAAGAATATAAATCGGCCAAAACCGATGAAAAAAAATGTTTTTTATATTTTTTTTATTTGTATTTTAGCAAAAACGAAGAAAAATAGTTTTTTTTGCTAAATTGTCTCTCTTTCTTTGTTTATAGCGGTGATCAGAAATGACACAGGGGTGATCAAATACCACCAAATGAAAGCTCTATTTGTGGGAAAAAAAGGACGCAAATTTAGTTTGGTTACAAAGTCGCACGACCGCGCAATTGTCAGTTAAAACGACGCAGTGCCGAATCGCAAAAAGCGCTCTGGTCCTAAAGTGGGAAATCCTTCCGGGGCTGAAGTGGTTAAACCTTGTTTTGCATAATTCTTTTGTTACTTTCTGCTTTCCATGCCTAGGCAAATTAAGTCATACATCCCTGGAGTCTGCAGGAGAGGAGGAGGTGTTTTCTCAGCTAAACACACCCTCCTGTCTGTGTGCCTGAGCTAAGGGCAGATGGATACCAGGAAGTAAATGCTACATGAATCAACTTCCCTTACTCAAGATGGCCATAGCCAGAAATAAGGGGGGGGGGGGTGGTTTCCAAGTAATTTCTCAGCAAAAAGCAGCATGGAGACATGGATGGATGGGTGAGTTTGCTTTGAATATTAAAAATCAATTAAATAGCATTTTTTGGTTGGTGGCGCTCAGGTGCAGTGTAGTTCTACTTTAAGTAATTTTCTAGTACATGGTAGGATTGGGGGTGATACATTGTGTTTATTCATATCCTTTTATGATTTATTTTGGTTTTGGATACAGTGCTTATATTGGATTCAATGGCTCTATTTGTCAATATTTGTACCCAAGATTCACACAACTTTCGTCCAAGATGTACGCATTTTTTCACATAAAATTCATTAAGAAAAACATGTGACTTTTGGGTGAATGTTTTGTGAATCCTGGGTAAAAACATTGATAAATAGATCCTTTGATGTTACTGTTATGCTGCATATATTTAAATGAAGCAAACTATGGATTTTGTCATGACAATACTGTGGTGTATTCCTTTTAATTCTTACTAAGCATATCCTTGTTTATGTTGCTTACAGACACCAGCCAATCACCCCGTTTTTTGCAGTACAGTGTCATTTCTATGAGCCCAGGAGGGCTGAGCGTAGAGATAATAGGCCGCGTTTATTAATATCATAAGCACTGTAGAGCAGATTACATTTTCCTATTTTTTTCTAAATAATAAAGTTTATTCATACTTACAAATTAGGCCCTTGCCCTTCACTTATTTCTTCTGGAGGAATTGGATATAAGGACTCATATACTCTGCCAATCCCAGAGCCATGGATAGCATAAGAATTCATCATGTCAACTCCAGGAGGAAAATAGGACCAGGGGATAAGAGCTGTGCCGTACCATTTTCCCCAGTCTGATGTGACATCTGCTGAAAATCCCAGTGGCAGCTCTGTCTAATAAAGCACAATATAATATTCAGTACAGTGTTTGCATTTGGCAGCTAAATACTAATAAATCTGCAAATGTTCCTAATTGAGTTCATAAGGCAGATCTTGCATTTAAAAATGACCAGTCTAAAAGTATAATCTTCATTACTTCTCAACTTCTTTATGTAATGTGGTGTAAGGCCTCTTTCACAGTGATCTGCTTTTGCTGTGCTAAAACGCAGCTGAAATGCACACCAAAACCCGATATATTTATATTTAAAGGGAAATATTTCCCAATGTTTCCCTTTAAATCCTATGGAACTTTTCACATTAGTGCATTGCGGGTGCAGTGTGTTATGGAAAGTCCTGCATGCTGCATCTTTGGTGCCCTGTTTATCAAATATGTACCGCCCATTGATTTCTATTGGAAACGCAACAAAAACACATCAAAAATACATGTTATACGTGCAGGGGTGAGGATGTTCAATGCCAGAGTTCTGCTCACATAACTCAGTTACAACCCATACAGGGCATATCGACTGGCTCACAGCAACTCTCCTTATGCTACAACGGTGGTGGGCTTCATCTCAACCCCAGAGAACCTCCAAACTGAGACAGGGATTGATTGATTATTTTTTTGCTGAGCACCGGAGGGAGATATCCAAGCTGGCGCTGGAGCAGAGATGGGACCTGCAGAGAGGACTGCCACCATCTACACATGCTGCCTCTTCCATCCCATCACCTAGACTGGTGAGTGATTCAGTTCCCCCTGATTCTACCCTCTCCCTTGCCTCCCAAGATCAGTGTTCATATGTGGTTGACATCATGGGTGAAGAGACCTGAAGAAACACATTTGGTCTCTCCCCACGAAAAAGGACTTGGGAGTGCTCTGCCTGCAGGGTAGAGAAAGCATTCAAACAAGATATTGAGCAGCTTAAATCAGATACAACACAACTAGGCAACATGATTGAGACTTTAGAGCAGAAGTTTGAGAAAGCTATTCCTTCCATCCCTTTACTGAAAGACAAATGTGTTGCCCAGGATCAGTGGATTGAATTCCTTCTGGGCCAGCTTGATGATTATGAGAACTGTAGCCACAAGTCCAATATTCACATCAAAGGACTCCTTGAGGCGACAGCACCAAATGTCATTATTCCCCCACTCCAGGAAATATTTCAAGAAATCCTGGGCCTTTCATAATCTGACACCATTGAAATCAACATGCTCACTGGGCACTGCACAGGGACATGATATGAAAGCTGCACAAATATATGGTCAAGGAGCATATGTGCAACAAACCATAGTTTGACAGAACCCATCTCTCGTTTCACCTATTTGTCCAGGCACACATTGATGCAACACAGATCTCTGTGCCACCTGCTGGAGTCTCTTCATGCTACCAGCCTGAACTACAGCTGGGGGTTTACATTTAGCCTTCAGGTTCAGAAAGATGGCAGGATAATTGCGCTAGGGACAAAGATGATCTATCCCAGTTCCTCTCACAATCGCACCTGAAATCTGTTGATTTTCCAGACTGGCGCTACATGGCAGACATACCAGTCCCCGCTACACCTCAGTCCTGGTGACCTGCCCACCACAAAGGCCGTTCAGTTGACCTTTCCCTCCACAGGCACCTAATGGCCTGGATACTTTATGACATTTCTGTACCTCTTGTTTAACAAGAGCCCTTACTTATCCTGCATGCCCAATTTACATCTGCAACTTCCTACCACCCAGAGGATATAGTCTGAGGTTGGACTATTGAGGATGGTCCTGTGACCCATCAATCCCCATAATAGCTACTCCCTGGAGACTCCCGTACCACTCACATTTAATACGGACTTTTACTGCCTGGATCCATAATCTCCAGTGAGAATGGTTATGGACTATCAGCGCACTCTGGTGGTGCCAAGTTGGTACCTCTATATTATTCTGATACTTTTTGTGGGAAAAGCCAGAGTCTCAACCCCGCACCGAATGCCTGCCCATGTTACACCCATAGGCCGGCCTCCCATGGGAGCTTGTCCCATGAAGGACGCAAGGCCCCAGCCTGGACCCCTTTCTCTACTGAGGTGGGATTGGACGCTGGGATTGGAACTAGCTAGCATTTGTGACTATGGTGCTTTTGTTTTATGTTGTTGGTTTCTTTCCTTTGGTACTGTTTTTTTGAGTTATTCTTTTCTTATGCTTTTCAAGAAGCAAGCCATTTTGTCATCACTCAACATATCGGGGTGATCTTAGTAATTCCTTGCTCCTCACAACTTACTTCTTAGTGCTATGCCCAAGGTAGTTTTTTACAATATTCTTGGTCTCTGTTCCCCTAATAAGTATGTAGCACCTCCATAGTGATAGGTACCTTTTTGTAGTGAGTTTTTGTTAGGAGAGGTAAAATCTAGTCAGACCTGGCAGTGAGTGCAGGCCTGATTGTTTTGATCTGGGCTCGGAAGTGGCTCAGGGACTGCTGGAGATTGCAGGAAGGAACACCCCTTGGATACTCCTCCCCTTTGGTGCTGGAAGGCTCTGGAAAAGGGGATGGACGAGGAGGTGTCACTTTCTGATGTATGTTAAGGAGCTCTGACCAATCCCCAATCTGGATTGGCAGGGGGCAGGCCTCCTTAAATACAGTGATCTGCCCAGCAGGGGGAGGAGAATTTGAGTGGTAGAGTGGAGAATGTAGCAGAGATGCTGTGGAGGCCTCATCCTGGAGGGAGCCCCCAGTCTGTGGGGGTGACCTTGAGGCCTGGAGGCTCGGGTGCAGCCAGGAGAGGAGTCGTCATCCTGGAGTAGCACAAGGGAGCAGGAGAGCAGCAGAGAGGCTACATTAAAGGCTCTTTAAAGGATCCACTGGTGTTGGGGAGTGGCAGCCCTTGGGAGTTGGATGAGAAGGATGGAGCAGGCTGGGGAGAAGACAGTGGACAGTCTGTAGAGGTCGGAGAAACCAAGCAGGGGAAGGAGGGCCACTGGACAGTGAGACAGGCCCCAGCTAGTACCAATGTACTTAGCTACACTATTGAGGGCCCATGACTTCACAACTGGGAGTCTGTGACCCTTACCCACAATAGGTGGTCCGGAGGTCGTGCTAGCAGTAAGAGCAGCCCTCACCATTTGCTAGCTGTGGTGGAAGAGGAAGTTCCATGGAGGTCTGATAAATTGCCTTCCAGGCCTGTACAGCAAGTAGTGTGCAGGAGAGAGGAAGGAGAAGTGTAACGGTCAGCAGGTGTATGTGCTGGAGGATTGAAGGAGTGTATATACGGCGGTGTATATAGAAGGTCCTGTGATTGATTCTTGGGCATCCCACAGTCATCCCTATCCCCATCCAAGTTTAACCCCTAAATAAAACAACAAAAACAAAGTAATCGGCCTGTTCAGTGACTCCGGGTGTTTAGAAAAATTGTGTGATTGAGGGCAGTGGGCAGGTGGACCACAACTACCAGCTGCCCCCAAGGGGGCACATGGCTACAAGTGTAATAGGTTCTGGTTAGAATTGAAAAGGCTCAACGCACAGGTAATCTTTCCACAAGAGATGCACTTCACATGCACGTCAATCCCAAAACGAACAACGTATTTGTTTAAATTGTTTGTTTAAGTAATTCTCCAGTGGCAAAATCTAGAGGCACCCCAAAAGCAATCCATGAATCTTGCCCTTTTTTGCCTCAGGAATAATATGCAGACCCCCAGGGCAGATATGTCTTCCTTACAGCACTATAGCAGATCAGAAATACACATTTGCCATCTTACAGCATATGCCCTGAATGCCCACCAACTCACTATTATAGATTTGGTTCCTGAGTGCCTGGCTGACTTCCGAGAGGGTAGATTGATACTTCCGAGAGGGTAGATTGATTCTTGGAGGTGACTTCAACATTGGCCCCGATCCCTTCCTTGACACTTACCAGAAATACTGCATTTGAATGCCTTCCTTCAACATTTCTGTAAAGGCTTATATCGCTTATTTCTGGTGGATAGCTGGAGGGCACTCCATGCCTCAGAAAGGGATTATAGCTACATGCACAATGTGTACACCAGAATATACCACCTGTATGTAGATCATCACATTGAACTTGCTTTCTGACTACACCACTGAATAAATTCACCATCTCTGACCAAGCTGTGATCACTGCTACTGTCCACCTACCACATTGGGTGGGTAAAACATTGTTATGGAGTTCAACGAAAACCTCCTAGATAATATCTCTGTGGGGAAGGTTACTCGCACCATCATTCATTACTTTTTGTGAGAACACAACGGAGGAGGTTTGTGATGATGTGATATGGGAGGGTGGGCTCACCTGCCCTCTGCCTATCCATTATAATGCATGTGCTTCCACTGTGGAGGTTCTCAAAGTTTAATGTTAGGACTGCAGATAATACTGGGGTGCCGTGAAGGGGCTCTGCAGCTTACACATGTATTTGAAAATATGTGCAAATGAAACCCCTGTTTTTAATGCATATTGTTAGACAGGATAATTCGGTTGGTTGCAGGCTGGTCGGTAAGTTGAGCTTGGAATTTCTTTGGTTTTGTTTTGCATTGATTGCCCTTCCATGTGCTCCTTGCTGCAAAGGCCAGTTTTAGGTAAGGGCAGTGGCCGTTTGTTTGTACTATAAAGACTCTCTGCCTATGTTTTGTTCCATGTTTCTGAGCCCCTCATCTCCCTGTCCAACACACGGATCAAGTTGAGGGACTTTAGGCAAGTATTCTCTTTAAAAATTAACTATACTAAGTCTCAAATTCTCCCTGTTATAATACAACAAACTTTATCCCGCAACCTATCTTGGAGGGACTGTGGCCATCAATACATTTTCTGTACCTTCTGGGCAGATATAAAGGTTTTTATAAAGGATTTTGGACATTGATCTCCATTTACACCAGGGATATGCAATTAGCGGACCTCCAGCTGTTGCAGAACTACAAGTCCCATCATGCCTCTGGGTGTTTAAAAAAAATCAAGAAAATCAGATTTTTTGATTTAAATCAGATTTTTTTTTTATTTAAACCACATTTTTTTTAATTTAAATATTTATTTTTTATTTTTATTGAATTTAGTTTAATAAAATGTTTTTGAGGTAAAAATATATCTAAAGATACTTTTCTATTTAAGATACATTAATAATTTTGTTTATTCCGCACGAAATGGAGCTTATTTAAGTAGCATGAGGCTGTATATTCTGCAATATTTACATTTTAGGTAAACTCATTCAATGAATCCAAGCTCTGCAAGCTGAGATAACATGCACTGCATTGATGCATTCACACAATTTCAAAGTAACCATGAGATAAAACAGAGTTCAGGAATATTCATTTATCCCATTGTTTTGCAAATATATGTACACTACAAACTGTATGATTGAATCGGTTCTGATATTGCGGTTTTACTAATCTGACAGCTTATTATTCTAAATGGAAAACCTTCCTTTTGTTTGCAAATACTAAAGATTCTAACTACCCACAAAAATAAGTCCTTACATTTAAAGAGCACCTGTCATTTCAGGTCCATCATGGTAGCGCCTGTTAGCGGGCATCCACTCACCTACTACCGCCACATCCCTCAACTTGTTGTGTCACCAGCCATCCCATTAAAGTGAATGGGACTGTTGGTAAGTCAACAGTGGGTCAGAGGAGGAGCTGCTGCGGGACAGAGATGACAGTGGCTCTTTAAAAATTATGACTTAAATAGAGTTGATTTAAATGAAGCCTTTTACTAGTGATTTAAATCATGATTTCAATCGTGATTTAAATCAAATTCACCCTGGCCTCATGGGACTTGTAGTTCTGCAACAGCTGGAGGTCCGCTAATTGCATATATCTAATTTACACCATTGTATTTCTTACTCCATGTTCCTATCATTCCCATCAGTTATTATACTCACTGTATCCTACAACTTCTACCTAACGCTGTGTGACAGTACAAGGCTTTATCACTGTGAGAATATTGGAAAATGTGATACAGGATGTACATTTAGGGTGAGTGCTCCAGACTAATGTTTCTGGGCAGAGAAAGCTGTGTACAGTATTTGGCTCTCTCTGGATTCTGCAGTTCTGGATCGGAACACTCAATCCTGTGTCCGGGTTTTGCTAAACACCTGCAACCTGGCTGAGTATACAGGTGTGCGGGATACTCAGGGTCTGAGGATAGCCCAGAGCTCAAAGTTTGGAGACCGCTCCCAGCAGAAGGTCTCATCAAGGGATCAAAGGGCCCAGCCAGAAGCCATGAGACAAAGGGGTCTCAGTTCCAGGAGTCAGGTGATCTCCTATCAGGGTGTCAGGAGAACCCCAATCCATAGGACAGAGGTGGGCCATGGAGCAGGATGCTGTCAGGGCCGGATTAAGAGCATCATGGGCCTGGTGCTGAGGATTTAATGGGGCCTTTTTGTGAAAATAAATAAAATGAAAATGCAAACAATTTTTTTTTAAAACATTAAATATGCAGCAGCAATTTACATATCAATCATGTGTACACTGCATACAGAGCAGGGCTGGGCAGTATTAGTGACTCACTCTCACCATTGGGCTGGGCCTATCTTAAGGAAGGGGACTGGAGCTCCAGCTCTAATAGCCCCTATGTTAATCCGGCCCTGGATGCTGTGACCAAAGGCTAGAGAGCCAAGTATCCAAGAGAGTTGGACAAAACAGTCAGAGAGACTGGCAAGAGGTGCAGCGTGGTACTGCGGTACTGCAGTTTAAGCAGAGTGACCTGATGAGCCAGGTGGCTCTGCATTTTTCAGTGTTTGTACTCCGCTGAAGCTGAAGAAGATCTCCTGCACGGGAAGTCATTTGTTTTGCATTATTTTAAACAAAAGGTCACCAAGCCCTTAAAAATAGATTTTGTCTGCTGTGGACTCACTGTATAAATTAGGGATGCACTGAAATTTCGACAGCCGAAAATTATCGGCATTTTCGGCCAAAATCAGTGTCGGGCCGATACTGAAAGGGGAGCCGGTACCATCCATTGCGGGAGAATGTGTGCATCGCATACCCTGCAATGGATGTGGTTGATGAGAAAATTCACAATGCACAGACCGTGCTGCTTGTAAGAGCCTCTTTGTGCATGAAACTATCAGCCAATTACACTGGAATGCAGAGAATGCAGAGAGAGAGAAAGCTGTCAGATCTTCAAGTTGATGTTGGGAGGTGGGCGGCACCGAACAGCTATCAAACTCCAGCCAATGGGTGTTAGCTGTTCAGTCCCACCCATCTCCGATCTCAGCGTGAAAATCTGACAGCTCTCTCTCTCTCTGCATTCTCTGCATTCCAGTGTAATTGGCTGACAGTTTCATGCACAGAACGGCTTGTACAAGCAGCGTATTCTGTGCACTGTGAATCTTCTAATCTCTTCTGCCAGTGCCAGCCAGTACCATCCAATGCCGCCTGTCAGTGCCAATCAGTTCCACCTGCCAGTACCATCCAGTGCCGCCTGTCAGTGTCAATCAGTACCACATGCCAGTGCCACCTGCCAGTACCATCCAGTGCTACCTGTCAGTGCCAACTATCAGTGCCAATCAGTGTCACCAATCAGTGCTGGCTATCAGTGCTTGCAATCAGTACCGCCTGTCAATGCCAATCAGTGCTGCCTGTCAGTTCCCAGGCACAGGTAGGCTGCATATGACAATTGTATATAAAAATCTAAATATTTTTTAAAAACTGTCATTTTCGGTTTCGGTTTTCAGCTTTCGGCTTAGTGAATTTTCGGTTTCAGTTTCAGCACCAAAATTTCCATTCGGTGCACCACTAGTATAAATGCATCTACCACGAGAGCTACCTACCCCATGTCACAGCAGCTAAACGTTTATTGCCAATCTATTGGAGACTGACACGAGTCCATTCTAAAAACTACTGGATTAAAAAAGTTTTATGGACGCAGAAGATTGGATAGCCACCTGTAGGAATAAACAAGAATGCTTTATCAAGATATAGGTTACCTGGGTGCACTACACCTCAGGTGAGGTAGATGATACACAATCCAGTCAGATGATTCTCCAAACAACTCCAGGAGGAGCCCCGGACAGTCATCCAATATAAGAACTTCAAGTCCTCTCAATCTCATTTTTTTTTCCTTTTCTTTTATCAGTTTTTACTTTGCCCTTTCTGCATTTTGCAGTGCTAGACCTCAGAGTTTGGTTGCTAGTGTGACTGAAATCAGTTAATGGGTCTGCACCCTACCAAGACATTTTTAGGTTCCAGTTCCACTTGTGTGTAAGTTTATTGTTTGTGTCTGGAGTAGTTAATTGGGGGTACAGACCGTACCCCATGACACCTGTCACCATGCACCTCTTTGAGGTGACTTGTTAGAGGGCTATAGACATATATACAGTAATGCTATGTTATTCATTATAGTAAGAGTTGCAATTGTACAACTCTCTGAGCCTTATGGTGACCATATACATTATGATCTGATTTTTCAAAGAATCAGACAATATAACCAAAACTATGATTTAATAAAAAGACACATAACGGGTAAAAAGATTTTGATCAATGCTCATCCATCCAAACTGTATGTAAAATTGTTCTGTGGGAATGGGGCAAAGTCAAATGTTCTCAGGCTATATTCTCTGCAGACTGTAAATGTGTGAATAGGGAAAGTAATACATTATGGGCATTAAATGGCACCAGCTATCCTAGGGAATATGTATACTCTTTAGCTTATCTACCAACAATTATTTGGTATTTTACACATTCAAACATTTGAACTGCAGAGAAAATAGTCTAAAGGACAATCCATTTTGCCCCCTTAACACAGAACAAATTTGCATGTAGTTTTGATGGACAGATAGCTATACAATTTATTGAATACTGTGCTGATTTTGAGCAAAACCTATTGTTTTCATTCAAATTAATCTGGTCTGGACAGAGAATCCAGTCATAGGAAGAGTATATAGATCAATAAGTAAACATAATAATAATCATTAAGTGTATTGTGCATTAAATGTTCTTTTTACACAATTGTGGTTAATGTAAAAGCAATGATTATTAAACACAAACAGCAATCAAAAACAAAAAAAACCTTTTTACAATAAAAATGTATTTGTGCACCGAAAAATATTTTGGAGAAACAACAAATGATTTAAGAAAGACAGTTGAGAAATGTGTACTAGTTTATGTGTACATTATTATATAGGTACCTTTTTAACCCCTTCACGGTGACCGTACGCAAATATGTGGCCTCACTGGACTGGGTTTTTTTCCGTGGAGCCGCATATTTGCGTATCTCTCTCTTTGTGCAGAGACTCACTGAGAGCCCAGGCCCCGTTTTAACGATTGAGACCTGATACCAGTCACCTGATAACTGTTATAGCCTCTGATTGTTTTCTGTCTCTGTGAATGGACAAGAGAGATGCACTGTATGTTTCTCTATCCTTTCAGAGATTGGAGAAAAAAAAAAGTGTGCGTAGAAAAAAAAAATAATAATAATAATTTAAAAGATAAAATATAAAAAATACATAGATCAAGGTTTGATCTAGGTCAGCCCCAGGGTTAGTGTTTGGGTCAGGGTCAAAGATCAAGGTCAAAGGGCAGAGTCAGTAGTTTTTGGACAGGATTTTTTTATTCTTTTTTAATTAGTGTCAGTGTGTTTTGGGTAGGATAAAAAAAAAGCAAAATGCACACTACTGTTTCTGTTCTGTACTATGGGTAAAAACAACAAGTAACATACACATTTGTTTTGTGGTATCGCTGCGATCGTTAGGAGCAGGAGAATTTATTTTGGCTTCTGTGGTGACACGTTATGGTAGTTGCAAGAAATATACAGTTAATTTAAAAAAATGTTTTGCTTTTTTTTTTTACTATTTTGGGCCACTTTCCTTAGATAATAAAAAAAAAATCAGGAGATATCCACTATTATTTACCACCAAATGAAAGCCCAATTTGTCCTGAAAAAAGCAGGCATTATCCTCCAGGATGCACAAAGTAGTTGTGATGATATGTACAGTTTTACTACACATGTCAAAGTTGCAAAATTGAGCTTAGATATTAAGATTTGTTTTCCCCTTAGGCGTGAAGGGGTTGATAAAGTTTTTTTGTAGATTACCATATGTCAGATAGAAGTACATCATATGAAATTGGCATGGCTCGTTGGTACTTAGAGCAAAACTAAACTCTCCCAATCAACGTTAACTATTTATATTCCTCATGCTGCTAGCTTTAGTAAATAGATGGTGGTGATCATGGCATTAATCCCTCGGCAAACTATTTGTTCAAATTCTTACCCCAGTACATGGAGTATTGCTATTACTATTGATGTGCACTGTGTAGGAATACACAACTCTAGTACCTGCATGCAAGGGTGACTTCATAGGATACTGCAAGAAAGGGCCACCCAGAAACAGGAAATCTGAGGCAGTGGTCATAGCACCAACTTAAACTTGAACAAAGGCAAACATTAACTACCTCCCGCCCGCCGTATAGTAAAATGACAGCAGGCGGGTTCCCCTCTCATTCTGGTGGGACGTCATATGACATCGCCCCAGTGTCACCGCTCTTGTGCCCGCGGGGTGTTTTAAGTCACGCCGTGTCCTAAAGACCCCGATTCCGGTAAAGAGCTGATGATGTGGTTCTTTACCCATGTGCTCGGCTGTGTCCAATCACAGCCGATCACATGTAAATATGGAAGTGCAGTTTATTGGCTCCCCTCAACTCACAGTGACAGACTGTGAGGCGAGGAGAGCCAATCAGTGGCATCTCCTCACAGGGGAGGCCTGTACAGATAATTCGTGCCCTGATTATCAGTGCAGCCCCAGCAGTGCTCATCAGTTCCTCCATCCTAACCACACAGCAGCTCAGTAGGCTGCCGTGTGTCTCTCTTGCTGCTATACTAAATATCCACCATATAACGGCTTGTTGCTATCCTATACTTGGCTGTATATATATGGAACTCCATATGTTCTTGTACTTGGCCTCTTTCCTTCTGGATCTCTCTGACAGCATACGAGCTCCCCTGGTGGGTTGATGGATGACACATTTGGCTTTTAAAATCTATGTTGACTGGTGTACTTACGCTTTGTATCATCTTAGGACATAACAATTACCCTTTTTCTTTCTATCAACTCCCTGAAGAAGGAATCTTTATTTTGAAACGCGTTGGAGTTTTACGATTCGCAGCAGTTGTCGCTCAGCTGTAACATGCTTATACGATCATGTTAATATAGCATCTTTGTTGTGTACCTATGGCTTTTTTTCTTGTGGTATGTCAGTTTTTAAAATGTATTAATACATTTGTTATACTTCTTATATATACTTTTTGTCAACACATAACTTTACCTTTCCATTTTGGGCAGCTATAATTCCACATATTGGGGGATTTTTCTTGCATAGCAGTGCCCATCAGTGGCACCAATCAGTGACACCAATCAGTGCCCATCGGTGACTCCAATCAATGCTGCCTTTCAGTGCCCATTAGTGCCTGCTCATAAGTACCACCCATCAGTGCCCATCAGTGCTGCCTATCCATGGCCACATATCCTTGCCCATAAGTGCTGCCTATCAGTGCCACCTATCAGTGCCCATCAGTGCTGCATATCAGTCCCCTTAAGTGCCGCCTCATCAGCGCACATCAGTGAAGGAGAAAAATAACTTATTTACAAAATTTACTGACAGAAATTAAGAAAAACTTTTTTTTTCAAAATTTTCGGTCTTTTTTTAGCAAAAACCCAGCGGTGATTAAATACCACCAAAAGAAAACTCTATTTTTGTGAAAAAAAATATATAAAAATTTAATTTGGGTACAGTGTAGCATGACCGCTCAAATGTCATTCAGAGTGTGACAGCGCTGAAAGCTGAAAATTGGCCTGTAAAAGTGCCCGGTAAAGAACTGGTTAACATATGAAGAAACTGCATACCTAGTTAAGTAAATAAATCAGCTGCTAAAAGTGCTTTAAAAAGCTGAGGGCAATCTCTCTAATTCAAGGTCAGCAGCCTAAGAGAGTTCATGGTGGAAGAGACCAGAAGTCCTTAATATATGTGAATCAACTGCACTACATACATGGCAGCGAGCTCAATAAATAAAAATAGAACACAGTACCTCCACAGCGAATTAAGAAAAATGATGAATTATTCATAGACAGACTAAAAAGTAATTACACGGGCACCACAAGAACAACAGCCATTGTTAATATCTGAAAAAAAGCGGTACAATATCTTCATAGCCTGTATTCATTCCACATTGTGACAATAAATAGTAAATTATGAACAGTGAGTTGAAAAGTCACTAATAAAATAATTACTGTTCATGCACAAAGGTTTCGAAGGTTTATTTAATCGATTCCTCAAAGCCTGGGTTGATAATTAGTGCCTAAATGGAAAGATCACATGCAGGAAACGTGGTGACCAGCAATTACTGAAAGGTTAACACTGAACTTGAGGTAATGCATTTTTCCCACCTTGTTTCTCAAGTATCTAGATGGCAAAAATATTAATGAAGCCGTTTACATGTAACAATCAAGAAACTGCATTACACAGGGATAGACTTCTGCTCAGTGACCCTGGACGTCATTTTTATAGTGTATTTCCCACAAGCACATTTTTTGTTATCAGGCAGTTCCTAAAATATATTTAAAGGGTAACTCCACTTTCACGGGGAAAAAATAGCAAATAAACAAAAAATAATATAGTGCGTACAATTGTGACACAAGTCATATTGTAATTGAATGTTATTAAAAATTACCTTTCCTTTTCAATCTGCAGCTGCTGTCATTTTCTGAGACTACATTGCAATATGGCTACTGGAGTTGTTCTGTACACAGAATGTGTTCTGACCACTCCCCAGAAACATCATTTCCTGCTTGTGTGATTGGCTCACCAATTTGACCAGAAGTCTGCCTAAGATACAAGTCGGATTTCAGGCATCCCCTGCAAATGTCGTTTTTGAAGAGATACTTTCAATAGGAGCATGTCTAAAGGGATGCAGGCCCAGCAGATTTCACCATTAACGCCCAGCAGCTGCACACCTGACATATAATTATGAAACCACCCCCATTAGACCTACTCAGCACAGAGGCACAAAGAAACACAGAGGGATTTCTTCAGGATAACAAAAGGAAGGAATTTGCAACAAAGTTTGTTATAATCCTTGTAATGTACATACATCACCCAGAGGGGAATGTTTTTTTCTCAACAAAAGTGGAGTTTACGCTTTAAAGTGTATGTAAAGCCAAGCATTATTTTTAGTCTTAGCTGGATTATTGAAATGTTTAAACCCCTATCAAGTTATTTTTTGTAGTCTGTGTCCAGGTGGGGAAATTTCCTTCCACTTCAAGTCCTGTGGAAGGAAATTATCTCCAAAGAGCATTTATCTCCAAAGAGAATGGGATTTCCAACTAAGGCTGGCCATACAAGTTAGATTTTCTGTCTAATTTTCTGTCCGATTTTCTTTAGATGTACCTTTAACTATGTAGTACAAGGGCCTACCTAGTTGGATAAAATTGAAAGTGTTGTTTAGTTTTGACGTTATATTATATAATTTATGGTAAATCTTAAGAAAATTGGACAGAAAATATAACATGTATGGGCTGACACAGGAACAGGTACTCCAATGGAGGACTTTCCCTGACCTACTGCTCTGATGACAGCTACCCCTCACTTTCTGCCTTGGTGACAATGGTCAGGTAAAGGGGTGAAACTCCAGAGTAGGGACAGCAAAAAAAAAACTTGAACCCTTCTCTACCAAAATGTATTTTGTTTTATTTTTCTTGAGTAAAGATAGTGGAACAGGGATGCAGAAAATCTGATTTATTTATTTTTTTGTAACACATAACTTAAGGCTCATACACACTATAAGAAAATCGAGAGAACATTTTCGTCCAAAGAATTTTCGTACGATTTTCGCATAGTGTGTACACAACTTTCGGTGGCCACTTTCGACTTTTTGTACAAAAATTCCCGAAGAGGCAAAATTTTTCATGTATGGGAACAGAACGAACCATTTTCGTTTAATGTGTACCGTTTTTTTGGACAAGAAAATTCAGGAAAGACTGCTCATGATCAGAAACAATAAAAAACAAAAAAAAAGCCTTTTTGGCAAGAGAATTTTCGTACAAATTTTCGTTCATCGGTTTCCAATTTGCTGTGAAACAACGAGGAAAATAGGAAGATCGTTCCCCAAATTTCTTATAGTGTGTACCTCACTTTAGACTAATGTGGCCTTCCAATATATCCAGGCCTGGCAATACAGCTACAGAATGCCTTTAAGCCTTTAACCACTTAAGGACCACCCCCCGTACATTTACTGCAGCAGGGCGGCCCTTAAGCGCAAAAATTACATACCTGTACGTGATTCTAATGGACAACTCTGGGGCGCACGCGTGCACTGCCGGAGACGCGCTTCCGCTGTGTTTGAATACAGTGGGAACCAATCAGTGGGTCCAGTGGCCGCGATGGCCACTGGCCACCAGCGATTGCTCGCTGGAGAGACAGAAATATTGTCTGCCTATGTAAACAAAGCAGATCGTCCTTCTGTCAGATAGGAAGAGAGACATCTGTGATTCCTGCTAATCAGTAAGAAAACGCTCCCAGGGAACACACTTAACCGTTTGATTGCCCCTGATGTTAACTCCCTCCCTGCAGTGTCATTTATACAGTGTCAGTGCATTTATTTTTTAGCACTGATCACTGTATTTGTGTCACTGGTCACCAAAAAGTGTCACTAAGTGTCAGATTTGTCCACCGCAATGTCGCAGTCCTGCTAAGAATCAATGATCGCCGCCTTTACCAGTAAAACGAATAAAAAGAAAATGAAAAGTCCATAAATCTATCCCATAGTTTGTAGATGCTATAAATTTTGCGCAAATCAATCAATATACGCTTTAAATGTCAAATAGTAAATGTCACTGCATGTGTACATCATACAGATATGCCACTTCACAGGCAGGTTTGTATATCATTCAAAGGTATTGTCTATGTTTAATGTTGCCATTTAAGTTTTATCAACCACTTCCGGACCGCCCTATGCAGATATACTGCAGCAGTGCGGTAATCCTGGTCGAAATCACGTACCTGTACATGATTTCTTGTTCCAGGTTTGGGGTGCGCACGCACCCCAAACCAATCCCAGCGGGAGCCAATCAGTGGGTCCGGCGGACCCGATGTTTTCCAGCACCCCATGATCATTCCCGAGAGAGGTAGAGCAGTGGTCTGCCTATGTAAACAAGGCAGATCGCCGTTCTGTGAGAGGAGAAGATGGAGCTCTTGTGTTTCTGCTAAGCAGGAACACAGATCTCTGTCTTGCCCCAGCCAAAGAACCTCCCCCACAGTTAGAAAACACTTCTAGGGAACACATTTAACCCTTTGATCACCCCTGATGTTAACCACTTCCCTGCCAGTGTCATTAGTACAGTGACAGTGCATTTTTTAGCACTGATCACTGTATTGGTGTCACTGGTCCCCAAAAAGTGTCACACAGTGTCAGATTTGTCTGCTGCAATCCCGCTAAAATTTGCTGATCGCTGCCATTACTAGTAGAAAACATAAAAAAATTAAAATTCCAAAAATCTATCCCATAGTTTGTAGACACTATAACAATCAATCAATATATGCCTATTGGGATTTTTTTTTACCAAAAATATGTAACAGAATACATATTGGTCTAAATTGATGAAGAAATGTGACTTTTTACATTTTTTATTGGATATGTTTATAGAAGAAAGTAATGGCTGGTTCACACTACTGCGCTGTGCGAGATCACATGTGATTCGCACTGTATGTCTGTGCAATGCGATTTCAGCCATACAGATAGTATGGCTGAATTTGCATCGCATTCGGACCAAACTCGCCGTGGACCCTTTTTTAGTCTGCATCAGAATCGGATCGCATAGGCGTTCACACCCATGTGATCCGATTCATGTCCGAACTGTCAGTTCACAGTGCGATATGCGAGCTGAAATGGGGGTGTCATTAACATTGTATTGATACTCCCAGAAGTTTGCATATGGCAGTGTGGAAACCCGCAGTGGATTTGCAGGGTGATCAAATACCATCAAAGGAAAGCACTATTTGTGGACATAGGACATGTAATCTAATTTTGCTTCTACTTCTCCCAGAGTGAGTTCTGCAGTACAGGAGGCTAAAATCAAGTCAAATTGGGTATTTGTATTAGTAGCATTTAAATATATTTAATTATTATTTAACAAATGCATATTAAAGTGGATGTAAACCCGAAAAAAAAATGCTAACACTTCTAGCTTGTACAGGAAAGGATGCCGTGTCATCTGTGCCCAGTTATGCCACGAAGAGTTAACCTAACTCTCAGTAATCCTCTTATCTTTTCTCAGTAAGAAAAAAACTGACTATTTGCTAAAAAGGAGGTGTTTCTTCCCTGTGTGGGTCACAGATCATTTCCTTATCTCATGCACAGAGCAAAGGAAGCTTCACACTCCTCCCTCAAGCTGTCCCAGGATTGGCTGCTCCACACCTCAGCATGACTGGGCATGCTGAAGTCATGTGGTGACTTTTCTGAGTTTTGACAGGATGCTTCTCAAAACTCAGGAATAGCAAAGAAGGAGAGTGTAGAGGTGGGCAGGGAGTCTTGTGACAGCACAACTCCACCCACCAAGCTCCAGCAAAGAGATCTACCCACTGATTCCAGAGTTTTGTGGGGCTCCTACTGCTAAAGGGGTGACATTTGCAAGGTAGGGATACATGCAGGAGGCTTGCATGTATATGTATATTAATATGGTGCCATTAGTTTATACAGGGTGAGTGGTGCGTTTGCATCCACTTTAAGTGTTTATCAAAGTCTCTCTGGAGTTTTAAGAGGTAATATTGTACAGCCTCTGATGTATGCAAATTGAGCCTGTGACCCCTTTGGCTCAAGCTAAAGGTCAAACAGTTTAAAAATGCCTGATCTACTAGAGATCACCCCCACTTTGTAAGACTGGCAAAAACATTGACGTATCTACATTCAGCATGCATGTGTAACATTACATTATCACATACAGTAATTGAGGCCCTATTCTTGACATGTACCAAGGCCCACTGCAAAGTTAGGGAAGTGTTTTTTTTTTTTAATAAGCAAGTGTGATGATAAATATAAGGCCTCTTTGTGTTTGTAACAAGCACAGAAAATTCGGTAATTCTGTAGAATATTTTCCAAAGCTAGATCACAATTTTCAAAGTTGCAGCTTTCACACCTCTATGTAAAATATAGCACAGGTCAAAAAGGTGGTTCTGTGTAGTTGCAGTTTTGCATTACGAATTGAACTTTTAGACTATACTTTTTTCCGGCAGATGATGACAGTAATACTGCTAGGCTTATAATAAAAGATACAGCAGTCAGACATTATTTTTCAAATGCAGATCACTTTAAAATGATATCTGAATACCGATCCTCAAAGGAATGCTTAAATCTGCTTGAGAGCAAAAAAAAAAATTATAATGCAGTTTGGCCGCCAGATGATAAGAACAAAAAAAAAAAAAGTGATTGGATTTTTCTGAAACCGAGAGAAAGAAGCTGCTACTGGGAACTTGTATTTAAAATGTATTCTGTAAGCATAGAAAAGTGTCACCTGTTAAGGCCCCCATAGATGACTCAATTTACGGCTGATTTCTGCTTAATTTGAGCTGTGGGTGGCCCTGCAAGTGCCACCAGACTCAACAAAAGTCAATTTGAAATTTCACTGAGCCGGGCAGAAAATGATTGACTTATCAATGGCTGCATCCTGTCTGATGGAGTCACCTATCGACAGCGCCACTGTATACAGGCAGGTGCTGTGGCTGCTTAAGTACAACAGACATCAGCGGAGATTCGTCTTTACTGAATCTCCAACCTCTGTAAAAATAGCTTCCAAATGTTCAGGCATGGTTTTATATGTCTTGTTTGTTTTATAGAGTGAGAGGGAAAGGATTGGAACCTTTTCAGCTTGTTATTGTGTCTGAGCCCCCTTTAGGGAGACAACCCAAAAGGGGCCCTAAATGACAACTGAAAAGCAAATAATTTATTTTTTTACAGCTGTCCCGTGTATATACTGTATATATATATATATACAGTGCTGCCCATAATTATTCATACCCCTGGCAAATTTTGACTTAAAGTTACTTTTATTCAACCAGCAAGTAATTTTTTGACGGGAAATGACATGTAAAACCTGACCTGTGAAAAACGACTTTACATTTATTTTCGACTCTTTACAAACAAAAGGTGTTATTACGGATAGTAGAAGACCCTCTGTGGATACAGTAAAGGGCAGTTTTTTAATGAACGACCAACTTATTTTCATTGAAATTCAGTTTTAAACGGTCCCCATACTTATTAATACCCGTCGTGACATATATATATATATATGTCATATATGTGCCCTGTCGACATTTTTTTATTTAATAAACGAAAAGTCAACAGTAAATCCCGGGGAAAACCCAACAGAGGGATTTCCCCCGAGTCTGTGTTATTGTTCGACTTTTCCAAGGTTAGGAAAGGGAGAGTGAGATATTTTG
>BLSH010089188.1:661083-693406 GCA_018402905.1 Glandirana rugosa | reverse complement strand
AAAGCAGCGGTATGTGAAATCTCTAATTTCTGCTATCTGTCCTCAGAGCAACAGCACAGACAGCAGTAGTAAAGTAATCTATCTCAGGATGCAGGATCAGGTCTTAAAATGGCTAAAATCTGTCCCTCACGCCGTCAGCTACCTTTCCCTATACTAACCCAAGGAGCATGTGACTGCAGCACTGTGACTCCAGCTTATAAAGAGGCTGGGTCACATGATGCACCGGCCAATCACAGCCATGCCATTAGTAGGCATGGCTGTGATGGCTTCTAAGGGCAAACCAGTGAAACGCTTGTTGATTGGCTGCCCTGCAGCTTCTCAACACGTGGAGTAAAATAGCAGAACCCCGGACCGAACCCGAACGATTTTTGAAATGTCCGGGTCCGGGTCCGTGCCACGGACACCCTAAAGTTCGGTACGGACCCGAACGTTACAGTCCGGGTTCGCTCAACACTACTTAAGAGAACCTGTCACCAAAAAATACATCACATAGGGGACTTTTTGTCCCCTATGTGATGAAAAAGAGCTTAGAAAAAATAAAATGTTAAAAACCTGTTAAAAAAAGCTATACACAAGCACCTAAAATTCTCCAGCAAAACTTTTTGAGCCATCCCACATACGAACATAAATGCCATCATCAAGGGTGCCTATGCACAAAATTGTCCATTGCACTACACATGTTAAACACTGCACATGCTGGAGTGATAGCAATAATTCTAGGCGCATTATTCATGGTTCGCTGTAAACTGCTGATATGTAGGGGCTTTTAAAACATTTCCTATGAAAAGTATAAGGTACCAGATTTTGTCTCTGTCTCACAGGCACATGCAATTTTAAGGCTTGACATGTTAAGGTGGGGGTGGAGCCCTGTCAGGTAGGCTGTATGGGGCGCCATGATTTCTAACAGCGGCCCTGCTCTTCACTGATGGAAGCTATAGTACAGCTTCTATAAATGGAAAATGGGGTGGAAATAGCAGACATATCTGGCACTCTTGATGAGTGCCTATGACCATTCCAGTGATGGCATTGACCCCTGCAGAACCAGAAGATTACAACTTTGGGAGTATAAGGGGTAAGAGAACTTTGGATTTCATCCAAGATGGCAGCCACTAACAAAAGGAACATTTCTA
Source organism: Glandirana rugosa (assembly GCA_018402905.1). Taxonomy (NCBI): domain Eukaryota; kingdom Metazoa; phylum Chordata; class Amphibia; order Anura; family Ranidae; genus Glandirana; species Glandirana rugosa. The sequence continues at coordinate 692,276 of BLSH010089188.1, read as the reverse complement.
AGTGGAGTTCTGCCCCCCCCCCTCCAAAAATTAAAAACTGTTGACTTTTAATATTAGGACACTTACATGGAATCCAGCGATGTCGGCACCTCAGCCAATGTTTCCATGGGCTGTCAGGTGCTGCCTAGAGTTGCCACATCATCCCTTTAATCCAGGACACATACTAATTACACAGGTTCTGAGGCTGATTAAGGTGGTAATTAAACGCACTTGGTGCCTTATCTGCATTAAATTAGCCACAGAACCTGTGTAATTCATATGTGTCCTGGATTAAAGGGATGATGTGCCAACCCTAGTGCTGCCGCCACCTTTGCCAATAAGGGAACACAGCAGTGAAGCCTTGCAGCTTCACATACAATTCCCTGCTGTGCATGTGTAAAGCGTGCTGCTCTCTCTTACTGGCATGGCAGCAGGGTAAGAAGAAGGGAGGAGGAGGGGGGCCGAACTTCTGATGTACCTTGCTGTGGCAAGGTCCGATGGACGTGGGGACAGGGTACCTGTAAAAACAAGTAACCGCTCCCACCGGAAAGGTGCCAAATGTGGCACCGGAGGGGGGGGGGGGGGGATCAGATAAGCAGAAGTTCCACTTTTGGGTGGAACTCTGCTCTAAATGTGAATACAGTCCCTTATGCTGATAAAAAAATAAATAACTCAATTTAGTCTTTATTAATTTTGTCTCTAATCTCATTTAAAATTAATATAGCAAATATAATTACCATGCAATATATTTTATATTTTTTTTTTACTATATGTGCCTCTCAGTTTAAAGCCAATTCTATCTATTCTTTTTCTACAAAAAACACATTCAAATCTCTCTTCCTGGTAACAGCCTACAGCCAGGAAGTCCACATTCTCTAAATTTACATTTCCTAATCCATTATACTTTAGACATCTCTTTGGGAGGTTGGGATGTTTTTAGAAAGTTTTATTACAACTGCAATGCAATGGCAGTACAAAATTCTGGCACATAAATATGGCGTTGAAAGGTTTCATACAGTACAGGGTTAGGTACATTGTCCTACTTTATGCTAATTGTCAAGAAACTACACTGCTGTGGCAGTAAAAAGAAAAAGATTTGATTTTCTTGTAATGAATAGCATTTGTAATTACTAAGGGCTCAGTTCCACTTTTCATACTGGTGAGTTGCATTAACACATGTGCGTTAATGTGCATTGCGTCAAGTCGGCTCATTCAGATGAATAGGCTGCCAATGCTCCAGGAGGACAAAATGTAATTACAGTATTTACAGCTTCAGAATGCTGTCAGTTTTACTGGCTTATATTTGGTGAAAAAGATGACACATGCTTTATCTTAGCAAAGTATCTGTGAGAAATGCTGTTCTATGCAGTGCTAATGTAATATGGGTAATCCTGCCACATGGGCTAAATATGTTTTGATACGTGTAGATGGGACTGGACCATTAAGTTTGTAGCACTGCGTTATAATTGCCAAGATGTGGAGCACAAAGCATGAGCTTGCATCATTCTTTATCTGCTTTATATTTTCCCAATGCTCTCAGCAGCTGGTTTGGTCAATAAAGGAGATTGGCAGCTTAGCATATGGAGGAATTCCTAATGGGATAGAAATGTGCAAATCAAGTGCCAGGTGAGAGAGGTGATCCATTAAATGTTTTTCTATTTGAACAAATGTGTATCTTTATTATTTGGATATATACTTCATCATTTTATTTAATAAACTCTTGATTACATCTCTACACTATCACTACTAGCTAGTTTGGTCATTTCAACAATTTTCATTCAGACATCACTATGATCTTGATTCCCAGACAAATGACGACTTGCCAAACTGCACAAAAACAACTGATTATTTTCCTAAAATGGAACAAATCTGCAGTTTCATTCGATTATATTCCAGTCTGCAAAACTGTAATCTCAAACCATTATTGAATGTTGAAGATATAAGCAGGATAATAGTGGAAGCCAGATAATCCAAGTATAATCTGTTAATCAGCGCAAACATAACAGAGATTTATTGGCTTGGGCATTTCTACAGGAGGTGCAAAGGTCCAGCTACTACAACGTATTTATCAACTGCTCATACAAGAACAAAATTGGGCCTATTATTAAATATTATATTTGACTTTGAGTCATTTTTTTAATCCCCAGCTAATCTATTATATACAATGAATTTTAGCATTATCTTTGCACTTTACATGAACCATTAAGGCATATTAACAATTCAACATAAGAAAAGTATGCTGCAAAAACATGTAAATATTTACTACTAAAATAAAATCCATTGAATTTGCGACAGTTCAGAAAATGTCTTCTTGTGTGCAAAAGGGTTAATTCCCGAAATGAATATCCAGTATTAAAACGGGTCTTGAACAAAACGTGAAAGCGGTGCTTTAGAAAGAAACTTTCACCATATAAAACATATGCGCCTCTTACCGGACAGATATGATCTCAGATTATAGAGATCTCACTCGCTTGAGGTATATCTAGAAATATCAGCAGCAGGAAGGAGACTCCCTCTGTTCCACTCCTGATCAATGATGTTATCCCACAATGTCAGATAGATGGTACTCACCCAGTCCTCACTCCTGAGTCCCAACATATGTAAAGACAAAAGGAAACTCCATAGTGTAATACGTTTAAAATAGGCTCAGATTGCACTTACATCTTATACGATGATCTGAGATCATATCTGTCTGGTAAGAGGCATGTATGTTATATGGTGGAAGTTTCTTTCTAAGACCCTTTTCACACTGAGGCAGTTTTCAGGCGTTTTAGCGCTAGAAATAGCGCCTGAAAATTGCCTCTCATATCATCACAGTAATGCTTTCATACTCGGGCGGTGCACTTGCAGGATGTTAGAAAAGTCCTGCAAGCAACATCTTTGGGGTGGTTTGTGATCGCTGTATGCAGCCCTCTCAACTCGCCCCTGCCCATTGGAATGATGCCACAACACGGGCACTTTTAACCCCTTGTTAGTCCCTTCTTGAGGGGATAAAAGTGCCTCACTAGCAGCAGTAAATTGCCGCTTAAACAACGGTAACGTGCCGATAGAACACCGGTAAAGCACTGCTAAAACCGGAGGCACTTTACCGCTACCGCGGCCCTCGCCCCAGTGTGAAAGCAAGCAAAAGCACCACTTTCACATTCTGTTCAAGATGCTTTTAACACTGGATGTTCATTTTAAGAATTAACCCTTCATTTGTGTTTGTACACAAAAAAAAATTTCTGAACTGTCACAAATGCAATGGATTTTATTTTTGCAGTAAATATTTATGTTTTTGCATTGCGCTTTTCTTATATTGAATTTTTGTGAATATTGATTTGGATACACTGTTGATGTAATGTGGATACACATATTGTTTTATTAGAGGAGCGCCCTAGTTTATTTTCTTTATTTTGTGTTCAGACTTACTGGGTTGCAACCTTCTTTAATGTTAGAGTCACAAATTGTTCTAATTAATCACTTTTATTGAGAGGTAGTGGGATAAGCGCAAGATTTTTTTGTTATATGCCAGCACCACCAAACACATACATTTTAGACTAAAAAAAGTTATTATTTTTTTATCACATATAATACGTTCTCCCAAGTTCCCATCCTTGGCAACCTGGATGACATGGACTCTACCAATGATTAGAGAAATGCATAAATAAAGAGCAAATATGCCTCCCCCCACAAACACAGCCTAAAGGTAGAATAATGTTTGATGGAAGCCTAAGAATCCAAAAGAAACGTGAAAAAGTCAAGACATTTGCATCAGTCTGTGTCTTTTAATAGGAATAAAACTTCACTACGGTCTGAAAGAGCTGTTTCCAAAGTCATATCGCATCTGGTACTAGGTTTCTTTGGTGGTTCTGTTATACTGCTGTCTAAATATAGTCCTTTGTCAAGGATAAGCAATCTGTTCCCTGGCTTCTCTTTAAAGGCCCGTCACTGCCTGCTCTGCATATGTCTGGCAGCTCTCATAAGTCTGTCAATCACCTATGGCATGGCATTTTAATGCCTACATCTGGTATCTGGTTTTAGAACTCCTCACTTGTCCCAGCATGTATGCTTATAAACCTGTATAATGATCTGTTTCAAGGAACGCATGGTTCCTTTTGACAAATTTTACTCTTACCAGCTCCATTAAATCTGGTACTCCTACATTGAAATCTCATTTGCTAGTCCTGTATTTCCAAGCCAAAAAAAAAAAGACAGAAGATCTGTATCACTAGTAAATAACTGATAAATAGTAACGGTGTATGCAGGTTGGAGAGCCAACACTCAGTGTGAAACTAAAAGTAGGGTCCCTTCCTACAGCACACAAGCATAAATATTACAAGCAAAATGAGCATACAGTATAAAAATTGTAACATTTATTCATGAATATTTTCTTCACACACAGAAAAAGAAACAACAAAACAGGGGTCAGAAAACCCAGAGCTCCTGTGTCCCATGCAAGCCAGTCCCTAATATACACTGCAATTAGAAAAATAGATAAAGTGCAGACATATACTGTGTGTGTGTATATATATATATTCACAGAATCTCACAAGAGTGAGTACACCCCTCACATCTTTGTAAATATTCTATTCTATCTTTTCATGTGACAACACTGAAGAAATGACACTTTGCTACAATGTAAAGTAGTGAGTGTACAGCTTGTATAACAGTGTAAATTTGCTGTCCCCTCAAAATAACTCAACACACAGCCATTAATGTCTAAACCACTGCCAAAAAAGTGAGTACACCCCTAAGTGAAAATGTCCAAATTATGCCCAAAGTGCCAATATTTTGTTTGGCCACCATTATTTTCCAGTACTGCCTTAACCCTCTTGGGCATGGAGTTCACCAGAGCTTCACAGGTTGCCACCGGAGTCCTCTTCCACTCCTCCATGGCGACATCACGGAGGTGGTGGATGTTAGAGACCTTGCGCTCCTCCACCTTCCGTTTGAGGATGCCCCACAGATGTTCAATAGGGTTTAGGTCTGGAAACATGCTTGGCCAGTCCATTACCTTTACCCTCAACTTCTTTAGCCAAGCAGTGTTCATCTTGGAGGTGTGTTTGGGGTCATTATCATGTTGAAATACTGCCCTGCGGCCCAGTCTATGAAGGGAGGGGATCATGCTCTGCTTCAGTATGTCACGGTACATGTTGGCTCATGGTTCCCTTAATCAACTGTAGCTCTCCAGTGCCGGCAGCACTCATCCAGCCCCAGACCATGACACTCCCACCACCATGCTTGACTGTAGGCAAGACACACTTGTCTTTGTACTCCTCCCCTGGTTGCCGCCACACAGGCTTGACACTATCACAACCAAATAAGTTTATCTTGGTCTCATCAGACCACAGGACATGGTTCCAGTAATCCATGTCCTTAGTCTGCTTGTCTTCAGCAAACTGTTTGTGGGTTTTCTTGTGCCTCATCTTTAGAAGATGCTTCCTTCTGGGACGACAGCCAATGCAGACCAATTTGATGCAGTGTGCAGCGTATGGTCTGAGCACTGACAGGCTGACCCCCCCACCCCTTCAACCTGGCAGCACTCATACGTCTATTTCCCAAAGACAACCTCTGTATATAAAGCTGAGCACGTGCACTCAACTTCTTTTGTTGACCATGACAAGGCCTGTTATGAATGGAATGTGTCCTGTTAAACTGCTGTATGGTGTTGGCTACCATCCTGCAGCTCAGTTTCAGGGTCTTGGCAATGTTCTTACAGTCTAAACCATCTTTATGTAGAGCAACAATTCTTTTTGTAAGATCCTCAGAGAGTTCTTTGCCATGAGGTGCCATGTTGAACTTCCAGTGATCATTATGAGAGAGTGAGAGCGATAACACCAAATTTAACACACCTGCTCTTGATTCACACGTGAGACCTTGTAACACTAATGAGTCATGTGACACCATGGAGGAAAAATGGCTAATTGGGCCCAATTTGGACATTTTCACTTAGGGGTGTACTCACTTTTGTTGCCAGCGGTTTAGACATTAATGGCTGTGTATTGAGTTATTTTAAGGGAACAGCAAATTTACACTGTTATACAAGCTGTACACTCACTACTTTACATTGTAGCAAATGTCATTTCTTCAGTGTTGTCACATGAAAAGATATAATAAAATATTTACAAAAATATATATTTATTTATTTTTTTATAAATATGGCAATCGTAAAATATGCACCGGGCAGTCCAAGCAGGCTTGTCCTGCACTTAATCAGCAAGGCAGCAACCAAACTCAGGAGAAAAAAAACTCATAAAAGAAGAAAAACATCTGCTAAACTAAGCCACCAACCAAACTAGTGGTAGTTCCTAACAAGCAAGAGTGCCCCTAATGGGTTCTCTAAAAACAACAAGCAGCTATTGCACCTTTTTAGTGCTCTGTCAGCAGTCTGACATTTCATCCAGCAGTAGGCTATCACAGCAAATGAGAGGTCCTGAGTACCAGTCAGCTCAAATATAAGGAAGCCTGTGGACAGATTAGACCAATTAAAGAGGCCTGGCTACCAGGTAAGATGTGGACCTAGGAATGGGGTGTTTTCCCACCCAAAGCTTAAGAAAGCCTCTGAGCTCCAGGATCCAGGACAGACTTTTCTCAGAAAACATAATGCTTGTTTTTCCATATCAGACACAAACCTTGAAGCCCCTCAGCATGTGTAGGTGAGAAACCTAGCTGACCTATATACATCACACAATCTTGCCAGCCAGGGCCCCGTGTACCCTCCCCTTCTGCTGTAGGAAGCCAACATACTGTGGATTCATGACAGTCCATCAGCATTTCCATGCTGGGTCCCTGGCCTTTGCTCTAAATATAATTTAAAGTCTTGCAGAGCCAGAAACCATCTTTTCACCTTTTCATTGTAACCTTTGTCTCAACCCATCCACTGTAGTGGATAATTGTCTGTAATCCACCAGAACTGTCCATGGTCAGGTACTCCCTTTTCATTACTGAATAGTTACTCTCTGCAGGGGTTAGTTTCTGGCTGGAGTATACTGCTGGATGTTTTTCCCCATTAATTTCCTGAAACAAAACTGTTCCCAGGCCAGATTTTGTACACAAAATCAGTGATTGAAGTTAGGGATTGTGAACACCGGCCTTTTATCCAGTACTGCCTTCAGCTCCTGAAAAGCTCTGTTTCAGAATTTCATATCACCATGGTGAATAAGCTCCCTTTGGTAAGATCAGTAATTGGAGCTGCTATAGTAGCAAAGTAAGGCACAAACGTATCCTACTTTTCCTAATAAGGCTCTCATCCTGTTTTTTTACACTGGCTGGGGCCAACTTTGAATCCTGTCAATTAGCAGTTTTATGCCCCCTATCCAATGCTGTAGCCCAAATATTCCAGACCTATTGTGCATTTCTTTGCATTGTCTTTTAACATTCCTGCTGAGAGAGTCTTCCGAGCCCTCAAGGGCTTTAGTAAGTTAACAAGATAATTTTGTAGAGGATTTCTCTTTCTCGCTGGTATACTTGGTAGTTGACATCATTGAATTTCTCTCTGATCTCATAGGTGCCCTTTCACTTTGCCAGAAAGCAGGAATATGGTACTTCCCTTAAGTATGAAAACAAGAAAGCCCCAGTTTATTCCATCTTCACCAACCACCTTTTTTTAGAATACTTTTTTTTTATTCAATCGTTCTACCAGCCCATCAGTTTGCGGGTGGTGCATTGAGGTGCATAGGTGAGGCATTTTCCACAACTGATGCAGCTCTTTGCTTAAATTTGTCATGAATGGGATTCCTTGATCTGACAAAATTCCCTAGGAATAACTGTATGAGAAAACACGTGGAACAGTTCTTTTGTTTTAGCCCTAAAGGATTGATTCTGGGAAGGATTGCTTTTAGATAAGATATTTGGTGTCAAATCCACAGACTACCAATATGTGCCTGTGCCCCCTGGCAGATTTCCACAGTGCCCTGACACAATCTATAGCAATCCCTTGAATTATATTAAAGCATACCAGCGGATTTACAATATTTCTCAACTGCTTTGAAAATAATGGGCCAGAAAAAAACACTGCTCAATTTGCCTCTTTGTTTGTTCTATCCTTAAATGACCACTCAGCACATTAGAATGGGCCAGATCCAACGCCATCCATGTGTGAGACAGGGAACCACCATTTGCTCCATGGCTCCTTCCCATTTATTATTTAGGCAATCGAGTAAGTCATGATATACCACAACATGGATGTATACAAGGCTAACTTCTGCTTCTTGGAGTATTCCATTCATCACATTTACATTTTTTCATGAGCTTCAATGGATCCTGCAGCTGTACAGTTCCAATACCTTCCCTGGCCACAGGTGCATCTGTTATATCTGCCACTGAGGCCATTTTTCTCTGACTTCCCAACCATGATCTCTGTCCTGAATTTGTGAAGTACCTATGATGTAGGGTTGTCAACATCCATTCAAGCTCAGGCAAAATAGTGACATGTTTTCAGACACAGTTTTAGAACTGGTTACCTCCCGCCCCCCAAGTTCTCCAAATCACAACTCAATATTACACTATGTTGCAAGCGTTTAACCACACCCATGACATGCTTTACAGTTACATGTGCAAGTTGCATTTCAGCAGCACCATGTATAGCTTCATTATGTATAAAAAGTGATTTAATTTGATTTGAGCCATGGACCGGCTTGGGCCAATGTGATAAGGTTTCTAGAGTCTAATAATACTTACACTGGATGTATTTTTATGGTGACCCTCTCAGTCTCAGTTCCGAGTGTACTGCAAGAACATACTTGACAAACACTGACATACAGTATGCTTTCCTAGGTCACATTCTAGAGCAGTGGTTCTCAACTTCTGTCCTCAGGACCCAACAGGCCAGATTTTAAGTATTACCTTGGGGAGATGCAGACTAGAATACTGCAATCACCGAGCAGCAAATTATATCACCTGGAATGTATTTCAGTTATCCTGCAAACCTGGCCTGTTAGTGGGTCCTGAGGACAGGAGTTGAGAAACACTGTTCTAGAGGCTCATGTAATATGGTCAATTGGCAGCCACGCATCCCATTCCTTGCCACCATCTTGGACTTTACAGGTTTTCTAGGGTCATATTCTCAAGTGAACAAGGGCTTCGTATTGGATGTGCATGGTAAACTTGAACCTGGCTAGGATTTACCTTCTGAGTGTAACATACTTCTTAGCATCCTGAGGTTGCAAGTCAAAGTAGGCCATTTGGAGCTTCCCCATTAAAAAAGGGTGGCGTAACTTCCACCCACTGTTCCTTGGGTAGCTTCTCACTGTCTGTGATTCTCTCATAGATACAGAAGTAGGCTTCAACATCATCCTCCAGGAACAATTTTCATGAAGTGCTCTGCACCAGGTCGAGATGTAGATGTTAGCCCTTGTGCTCCCATCTTCCACTCTGACAGAATCTGTATCTGCATCTGCTGCTGTAGAGACAAGTTCATTTGCTGGTGTCCCTTAAAGGAGGCCTGGTGGACGTCAGTCAGTTGTTGAATCTGTCTGGTGGTTAAACGTTTCGCCTCTTGCAGTAGATGATTGCTCTGCTGCTGATTACCATTTGCCAATAAACTATGTTTCATAAGCTACTATATTTTATTCAACTATGGATGTCCATCTTTTTAGGGTGCTAACTCCAGCACCGAGTTTAAAGGGGACCGGCTCATCTGGTTTTGGCAATGGTAAACTATGCTTAAGATACCTAGAACAGCTCAAGCACGTGCGCCCTGAAATTATACTCAGCAAGGCAGCAAACAAACATAGTTTCAATGCTGAGGGGCTTTGTACAGCAAGTCTATAGCAAAAAAAATAATCAAAACATCTGAACATTTGAGACACTTACTAAACTCATGTTCTAACATAGTGCCTTGCAATGGGTTCCCTAAAACAAACAAGATGGATTAATGCAACTATGTATAGCCATGCGACTAATTATTCTTTAATATTCGGAGAAAACAAAAAGTTGTTTTCTCCATATCAGTCACTAACTCTGGAGCCCATCACCAGGCATAGTGAGGGGCAGAGGGGACTGTACCCCGGGTGCTGCATTGAGAGGAGCGACACTGGTCAAAGAGTGAGCTCAATAGTAAATAGTATGACTCGTATTCCTCAGAAGGGTGAACCAACACTCTAAAGAATTAGCTCAATAACCATTGTGAATACAAATACAATATTCAATGTGCAAATGAAAAACAAAAAAACAAAAATCCTCTGAAAAGTGAAATGACACTCTGAAAAATGAGCTCTTCGCAGCAGGTGAAAAAATGTCTAGCTTCGCCACTTATGCATATGCATATGTCATACCTGTGGGGCCTCTGTGGAATTGGAGAATCACTGTAGTAGTCACTGTAACTACACTGATCACAGTTGTTTTCCGGGTCCTGTGCTGAGTGGCTTCCCTGCTGCATAGTGAGGAAGTCCTGGAAGACAGCAGTGAATACTGTAGTAGCTGTGACTTCTACAGTGATTCTCAACAGCAGTTTTACAGTTGTGACATACACTATATTGTCAAAAGTATTGGGACGCTTGCCTTTACTCGCACATGAACTTTAATGGCATCCCAGTCTTAATCCGTAGGGTTGAATATTGAGTTGACCCCACCCTTTTGCAGCTATAACAACTTCAACTCTTCTGGGAAGGCTGTCCACAAGGTTTAGGAGTGTGTTTATGGGAATGTTTGACTATTCTTTCATTCCCTTCACTGAAACTAAGGGGCCAAGCCCAACCCCTGACAAACAACCCCACACCATAATCCCCCCTCCACCAAATGATTTGGACCAGTGCACAAAGCAATTGAAAACAGGTATATAAGCGCTGCAACCTTCCCACATAAACACTTCGTACAAACGTAGTGAAGCACTATGAGAGTATAAAGAGGAAGTTAATTTTTGGTGCGTCACCCTTTGGGCCGCTTCCGCTAATTTCGTGTTAGCAGAAGTTTGGTGAGCGTTGATTTGCAATATTATGGCAATATTATTTATATCCTTACAGAACAAATGCCTTTTTAAGTACGTTTGGAAAAAATACATCAGTATCACCAGCAAAGCAGCTTCATTATGATCACATTTAAAAAGATGATAATATGCGCTGCATTTCATAATTTCAATTGCCACATCACAAATGTTCATTCTGGATTACGATCGCCAGTTTGCATGACCAAACTTCTGGGTCGTTCCTCGATTCCGATCATGTGTGTTTGTATTTACGACTTTTGTATGACGATTACTGTACCACCCGAAAATCGAACGTTGAGCTGCCGTACGAAAAAAATTACTAGTCTGCACATCCAGCTTTTGTCTGACGAAAAATCAAAAGCGGCTGTCGAAAGGAGCATACTAATGGTAAGAACTTCGGACGACAGGCCGTTGAATGAAAATTCCCCTCCGAAACATCGTGTGTACAGGCCTTTAGTCTTGATTACAAGCACCTCTTCCTAAGCCATCCTACAGTGTATTGGATCAAAGTCACAGTCTTTTCTATGAGCCAAGCTAATTTCCTGACCTGGGTATCAGGCATTTTTTCTTGCTCGTTTTCTTCTTAGGCACTGATACTCTAATGGCCCGTACACACGATCCGAAAATCGGACAGCTCGTCCTTTTTTTTTTCGCATGCAAATCTCAGATCGAATCAAAAGAGTTTACTAATGTCACAAAAATTCTCGTATGACAGAATGAAAAATCTGAAGTGATGTCATGTGTTGTAGTGTATTTGTATTGTATTTTTGAACGACAACTGTGCTAATTAAACGAAAATCGTACAATCGGGCACCGTGCGAGAAAATGTTTCATGTTTGTCTGATCGAATAATATCGGAGGAACTGTCGTGATCGGCTCTCGAAAGCTCTGTACTAATGATCTGATTATCGTACGATCGCTTCGAAAGTGGGATTTTTCGTCCAATTTTCGGATCGTGTGTACGGGCCATAAGTTCACCTACATAGAGGGCTTAGGAGAGAGGACCCAGCAATGGCAAGTGTCACCTCCACCAATAGAAGATGTCTACATCATGCAGGCAGAGATGTGGACCCCCAAAGAAGGGTCCCAGTAAGTAAAGTGGACAATAAAAAAGGATTAAAATGTGCCTGTGGCTTCAGATAGGTAAAACTGGTATTCAGATGTTTGTTTTTTTAAATACCAGTGGTTGGGTAGATGACGTACAGGGCCTGTTAATATCCTAGAGTTGGGCTTTAAAGTAGCAAAGCCAAAGTTACATGTAGGTGTCATTGGTGCTTACACACATATATACATAATAGCAAGAGCTAGTTTATATTGTGTTTCTTTTTATTTTTCTTCTTCTTAGAGATTTAAAAATGAAAACACACCTGCAAAAAGTCACATAAACGGAAGTGACATTGATTGCTTGAAGTCATTTAGAGCAGGGTGCCTGCTTCTCTTCCTGAAGCCATAATATCAATGAGACACTTGGGATGAATTCAATGCCTCTGATAGGGAAATCTAATTCCACTGATCTAATCCTTTAACACAGCAATCAATCCTGAGGTTTGGTGGCCCTTATGTATTGAAGGATGAAGACAGCTTCAAATGAAAGTTTATTCATATTTTAATATCAAAGAAGACTCCCGTGATGGCTGCAATATGTCACCACACTTTCAATATAAACCTCATCACTGCATAAAATCTCTGACATAAAAAATAGATGTTAAGAAGACAGGCTGGCGTGGAAGGAAAATGTAAGGCTCTGTGCCTGTTCATTTTCTCCTCTGCTTTGTGCTTTTCAGGGCAAAAATTACTAATTCATGCATACATTTTCAAAAAAAAAATCAGAATGTGTGCACAGGGAACCTACTCATCCCAGTTAATAGCAACCGGAACTATAAGATGCTTAACAGCTTTATAAGACTCACTGGAGTAGTTGTAACCCCCCAAAAATTTGTAAAACCTTCCTAATATTTTTTTTAAAATTCACTCTGTGCCCTTTCCTTTTTTTCATTAAACTTTCTCTTAGAGAAATTACCTGTTAATTCTTCTAGTCACTCAAACTCAAAGTCTTAGTGGCAACAATCTGCAGGCTCTAGGAGCCTCTGCAGCGTTGCCACCACAGTGCACAGGCTCCCCTTCTTCTAGCAATTATGGCCTACTGTAGGGTGAAATCCTCCTATCTGTCCACGTCACAGTCAGCAATGCTGCAGGGCAGATCCAATACCTTGACTAGGCTAGATTCCGCTCAACGTGACCTGGAGGATAGGGCATGAAAATGCTGAAGTTCAGCCCCTGACCTAGGCAGTGCAGAGGTGAAGAAAAGAAAAGCTATTTTTTTTTCTTAAATACACTTTAATGAATTAAAAAAAAAAACACAATGTATACCCCAATTTTTTGTAAAATATGAAGGATGATGTTATACTGAGTAAATAGATGCCTGAACATTTCACGCTTTAAAATTGCGCACGCTCGTGGAATGGCAAAAAACTATGGTACTTAAAAATCTCCATAGGCAACACTTTAAACATTTTTACAGGTTACCTGTTTAGAGTTACAGAAGGGGGCTAGTGCTGGAATTATTGATCTCGCTCTAACGTTCACGGCGATACCTCACATGTGTGGTGCGAACACCGTTTACATATGCATGTGTGACTTACATATACATATGCGCGTGAGCACGAAGGGATGGGAATGCTTTACATTTTTCTTATTTATTTTATATTTTACTTTTACACTGTCCCTAAGGTTGACAAGTCCTCTTTATGGAAAGATCAGGGGGTCAAAAAGACCCCAAATCTCTTCTTTACCTTTAAAAGCAAAAGATCAAAAAACATTTTTTTTTAATCTTTTGCATTAAAAAAAAAAGTGTTATTTTTCCCGCACTAGATCGGAAGTGGCGGCATGATGTCGCTCTGATCCTCCAAGGCCATAGAGGCAATCAGAGATGATCTGGTCTTTGTTGGCCTCTATGACCAGCCAGTAGCACCGTTGGATCATTTCTCAGGAGCGGCGGTAAAAACGGTAAGTCTAAGGAACACTGACGAGCGGCAGGAGCGGGACTTCAGCCATAACTCTGGTAAACCTCTTGTAAACGGCAACTTTTATATATGTATTGCCGTCGGCAAGTTATGTATTTGTATGTGTATCATTCTCAACCTTAATTATGTATAGAACAATGTGGGTTGGAGGGCTGTTTCTTAAAGAGATTTTCTGCTTAGCTGCTGGTTTCTCTTTTCCATACTGGCAACATATTTATCGAAACAGGTATTGTTGTCAGACCTCCTCTCCTACCAATCATGATAGTATAATCATAGAGTGTTAATTGGCTTGGAGTTTGGAAACCTTTCCTTGATTCTGAATTGCACTTTTGTAATAGACTAGATCATTTAGCATTGTGTATTACATTTATAAAGACTTTGCTCTACGCACATAAAATCTTCATTATGGCTCAAAAGGAATTTACCGAGGATCTAATCAATTAGACAGGCCGCCTAAAGTGCAAAGCCACTTTTGCTGACAAAAAAAAGCAATCGTTCCCTGTCAGTTATACGGTGTGCTGTGCAAGGTTTTTCCAAAGTTAAAGTGGTTGTTATTCCTAAACATTGTTTACCTTAATGAATTCCCTGCATTAAGGTAAAAACTGTTTCAGTATATTATATTTCATTGTATCGCCCCAGTTACCCCCCCACCCCATACTTACATGAGCCCGATCTCGATCCAGCACTGTCCCCACAGAGAAGCAGCTCTCTCCTCTTCTTCCCACTCAGTGTTAGTCAGGAGCCATTGGCTGAATGAATCCTGTGACAAGGGAGTGGAGGTGGGACCAAGCTTTCCTGTCTGTGTCTATAGATGCAGGCAGCGCAGCTCAGGATCGAGCCTGCAGGTGTGGCACAAAAAGAAGTGGCTTCCTATAGTGGCACACAAGATGAGGAGGAGTCAGGAGCACCGGTGGGGGGAACCCCAGAACATGAGGATCGGGACCACTCTGTGCAATACCATTGCACAGAGCAGGTAAGTATTCAATGTTTATTATTTTAACGGAAAATAAATTGATTTTACAAATGCTTTAAAGTGGCATTAAACCAAAAAGAAAACATTTTATATATTGGAGCTTACCAATTGTTCACTGAGGTGGCTGCATCAGTTTTTCCCTTTTTTTTAGGCTTGTTTTCCTTTATTTTCACCTGGTGTTCCGGCCAGTGAGTCTTTTTTTCAACTCCCTTTAACAGTTAAAATTCTAAAGGGTTGCACTTTACCAAACCAACTAGCAGCACTAGGGTTGCTGGTTTGAATCTCAACCACAGCACTACCTGCTTTGAGTTTTCATGTTCTCTCTGTGCCTGCGTGGGTTTCCTCTGGTTACTCTGGTTTCTTCCCACACTCCAAAGACATGCTCAGACTGGTGTCCCCTCCATAGCGATATGGTGTGAGAATCCTGGAGCTGTCCCATGTTGTGATACAGATGGATCATTTCTCTGGAGATATATGTTTATACGGTATCAGCTTATATGACTCAGTTCCGCTGGAATTTGAGCCCACATTTTGTGGTAAGTGTGTTTTCCCTTCTTTGGTGGTGGATAATCACACTCTGGTGACACTCATGAATGTGAACATATGGACACTCTGGACTGCTATCCACCATGATCTGGATGAACACCACTGGGCTCTATAGAGTGGACTCCTTTTCACGTGTATTTGAACTTTATTAGTTAATACAATTGCTTGCACTTTATACATATTTTGCACTTTGATATTTGTTAGTGTCCTTTCATTTGGACTCCTTTCATATATATTCACATTGATCTGTTTGCATTTACAAGGTTTACACTTGTTATGAATATATAGCACAGAGCTTTATTTTATTTATTTGGTCACACCCAAAGACAGAAAGTGTGTTAGGCTGGCCATACATTATACAAGTTTCCTTTAGCTTTATCAGAACATTAATAATATGAGGTCAAACCTGAACACTTTTAATTTGTATGCAGTTAGGCAGGCCCTTGTACTACATAGTTGAAGGTAAATCCAAAGGAAATTGAACAAGAAAATTGTATAATGTATGACCAGCTTAGGGGAAGGATGTGAGCTGCCAACCGGCGGATGGGGGGCAGGAGGCCTTACCAGATCCACTGTGGTTGGTGGAGGAGGTTGGGTAACGGCTGCGGGCAACCCTCCTTAGGCTGCGGGCAGGAGATGTCTCAGATTTCAGCCACCCTCTGTGCACAGGTATTGAAATAGGCACCTATGCGCCGTCCCCTTGGCTAACTCTGGCGGGGGGGCATGTACCCAGGGACGCATGATGTCATCGACATGCGCCGGGGACCTGGTCCGACCCCTTAAAGGTACGGGAGGCGGAAATGGCCGGGTGGTGCCAGTATTGTGAAAAAGGCTGCAGGGGACAGCACGGATGCCACAGAAAGTGCAAGGATGCAGGAAGAGGATGACATTCCATCTGCCCAGGCTTCCAGGGATGCAGGCACCAGCAGGACACAGGTAGGCACCAGGGGGTGACCTTTAATGTTGTCCATATGCGAACAGCAAGCTAGATGGTGGTGCTCTCTAGCAGGGCTGTGGCACTACAGGTGGTCTCAGGTGTCACTGGGTGATTCACACTGGGTGGAAGGCTGAGAGTATCTGTCCTCACCACCATGAGCCCCTGTGTTTGTTGTCTTTTGCAGACCAATCCTACAAAGGACACACAGCCCAGGAAGCGGTATGCAAAATGTGCTACCAAAAGGCCTTTGGATTACACAGAACCTCTTTGTCAAGTGTGCATAGACAGGCTGGTTAAAAAACAGACGCACTGTACCCTAAATTCTTTGTATCCGTAAGAGACAAAATGGCCTCTACATTCAAGTATCTCAAACAATTTATTTCAGAGGCCAGACCTCACGCAGCTCCCTGGAAGTTCATCACCAATTGCCTCACCTAGATCCAGTGCTTCAGGGTCACAGGAGAGGCTGATGGCAAGATCGGGTAGCACTGCAGTCAGCGAGTTAGCTACCAACAGCTTAGATTCAGAGTGAGAAGCAGAAGCGGATACAAAAAGGCGTCCCAAATACATGTTATCTCTGGAAGATGTAGATGACTTACTGGGAGCCATATATGAAACTCTAGAAATAGAGGAAGAGGAAGAACTTCAGTCTAAACATGACTTAATGTATCAGGGTCTGAGGAAGAAAAAAAATGTAAAGTTATCCCGGTCCACCAGGTGATGTCAGATGTCGTGAGGAATGAATGGGCAGACCCTGAAAAGAAACCGTTCTTTGCTGCTAGCCATAAGAAACGGTTTCCCTTTGATGAGGATCCACAGACAGTGTGGGATAAAAATCCTAAACATGATGCCCCTCTATCTAAAGTCTCCAAAAAGGCCTCACTGGCTTTTGAAGACATGGGGCACCGGAAGGACTGTATGGACAAAAGACGAGTGTTGCCAGCCTTAAACCAGCACTTGTGACCACCTGTGTGGCAAGGAACCTGGAAGTGTGGCTTTCTAGGCTTCATAACCATATCAAGAATGGTACCCCTAGAAAAAACATCCTGGAAACTTTGCCAGTCCTTTCTAAAGCGGTTGGACACGTAGTGGACGCATCCACCGAATTTGTGAAACTGGCAGCAAGGGCAGGCACTCTATCAGTAGCAGCCAGACGGGCAATTTGGTTAAAGATTTGGTCAGGGGACTCGGCGTCAAAGACAAGGTTGTGTAACTTCCAATTTTCAGGAGACTTTCTATCCCCCCCAGTTACCTTTTGTTCCACTTGACTCTCCCTTCTAGTTTGTAAGCGCTAAACGAGCAGGGCCCTCTGATCCCTCCTGTATTGATTTGTATTATAATAGTACTGTCTGCCCCCATGTTGAAAGCGCTGTGCAAACTGTTGGCACTATATAAATCCTGTATAATAATAATAATATAGTAATTTGGGACAGGCCTGGATGAAACTCTGGAGAGAACGGCGGATAAAAAGAAAACGTTTCCAGCAGAAAAACGTAAACTAAAAAAGAGAATATCCACAGGAAGGCAAGAAGGTGTACCCCAAGAAACATTGGTCAGGACAAAGGGGAAAGTCAAAGAGTAATCCCCTCTTTGGAGCTTCTAGCCAAACCCCAAACGGACACAGACCCGGTCATCCAGAGAGATGCCCCGCTGAGCAAGCGGATCTCGCTTCATGGAGGCTCCCATATGAAAGGGGTCTTTACTGGTCAGATCATCAGGTGAAAATAAAGAAAAGGAAACCTAAAAAATAAAACTAATGCAGCCACTGCATTTAGGGATTGGTAAAATGCAATATATGCCTACAAATATGTGTCTAAAAATGAGGCTCTCATATAAGCAATAAAATATAGCACATGCAAAAGGCTAGATGCAAGTGCTGTCTAGCAATTAATTGGTACCTTATGACCCCACAACACTAAAGCCTCATACACACAATGCAAAATTCAGATGGGAATTTTCGTTCGTCGGCCTGTCGTCCGGAATACTTATTATTAGTATGTTCCTTCCGACAGCTGATTTCGATTTTTCGGATGACAAAAGCTGGATGTGCAGGCTATAAAATGTTTTTTGTACGGCAACTCAACATCCGATTTTCGTATCATTAGTACGGTTTTCGTACGAAAAAAAATCGTACGATCACAACTACACATGCATCGTAATACACCAAAAAAATACATACAAAAATATTCATCACATTACGTCACTTCTGACGTTGAAATCGGTCGCATGAAAATTTTTGTATTATTAGTACGCTCTTCATGACATGAGACAAGCATCCAACAACAAATGGACGTTCTGTCGTCTGAAAATTGGATTGTGTGTATGAGGCTTAACAGTGCCCTGTGAGGTCTACAAACAGCATTTACACACTTAGTTTGCTGCAGCTGGGAAAAGCACAAGGCTGAGTTTTGATGATGAGGACATGCAGGCAAGTCTGATTGCACTGGTCATCGCTCTCTATGAGTCATCATGGGGCAAACCAACCCCCTTATTAGACCCCTTTCACACTGAATACAGTTTTCAAGCGTTTTAGCGCTAGAAATAGCACGTGTAAAGCACCTGAAAACTGCCTCCCACGCCACCCCAGCGTGAAAGCCCGAGTACTTTCACACTGGGGTGGTGCGCTTGTGGGATGTTATAAAAAGTTCCACAAGCAGCATCTTTGGGGCAGTTTGGGAGTGGTGCTCCCAAATCGCCCGTACCCATTGGAATGAATGGGCAGCGCTTTAGAAGCACGGGCACTTTTAACCCCTAATTAACCCCATCTTGGGGGTTAAAAGTGCCCCGGTAGTGGCTGAAAAGGACACCAAAGTGCCTCTTAAACAGCAGTAAAGAGCCGCTGTCTGAGTGACGCTTTACCGACAATGCACAGGCGGCCCCAGTGTGAAAGCAGCCTTAATGTCAAAAGTAGAAAATCATATATAACATTTACAATGGTACCATACTAGACAAACTGCACACAATATGCAATTAAAAACCAATCCACCATACATCTCCATATATGTCTTATATATATGTATATGGGCCCACAATGTGGGTGTTGGAAAAGAGAACTGTTGTCCTTAATGACCCAATAAAGTAGGAAGGAAAAAAGCAAAAAAGCAGTTTATGAACTGAAAAATGTATATATCACACAAGTTCAATCTGCAAGAGACCAGCATTAAAGTCAAACCCTCTTGTGCCCATCAAAAAAGCCCAGCACGCTTCCTAGCTGTAGCAGAATTCAGTGGGGGAGGTAAACACTGCCAAAACTACTGGAGGTCACAAGGTACCATTTAAATGCTGTATGGCCGATCGAAAAAAAAAAAAAAAAAAGGACAAGGCATCTATGTCCAGCCTTGATATTGCACCTTATTCCTCATCCTCTAGACGTAATGAACATTTAACCCTTGCAGTGTAAAAATAGAAGAAAAGACATGGCCTATGGCAGCACAACTTACATAGCAGCTAGGTACCAATCAACATCTAATTCTTAGACCACCTTGCATTATACAAAATATAAAAGAGAACATTTTAGCTAATTTAATGCCTAGATTATACTGTATTTAAACTGTTCCTTGTGGGTTTAAAGTTACACTCTTTTCATCTATGAATACCTCCAGGCTATCTTTTACTTTATATTTCATTTTATTTGAAGTGTTTTGACAGGGTACTTGAATTGACCGCATTTTTATTTGAAATCTTTAGAAAAGACAGAACCAGATTCTTTCTAAAAAGTTATTTCATCTTTAGTTTACTGAAAAATAATATTAACACAAATGCAGCCTTCCATCTTCTCTGAAATCCAGTATATAGATATATAGTAAATATATATATATATATATATATATATATATATATATATATATATACAGTAGCTATACAGTGCCTTGAAAAAGTATTCATATCCCTTGAAATTTTCCACAGTTTGTCATGTTACAACCAAAAACGTAAATGTATTTTATTGGGATTTTATGTGATGGACCAACACAAAGTGGCACATAATTGTGAAGTGGAAGTAAAATGATAAATGGCTTTAAAGATTTTTTACAAATAAATATGTGAAAAGTGTGGCATGCATTTGTATTCAGCCCCCTGAGTCAATACGTTATATAACCTCATTTCACTGCAATTACAGCTGCAAGTCTTTTTGGGGAGGTCTCTACCAGCTTTGCACATCTAGAGAGTGACTTTTTTGCCCATTCTTCTTTGCAAAATAGCTCAAGCTCTGTCACATTGGATGGAGAGTGTCTTTGAACAGAAATTTTCAAGTCTTGCCACAGATTCACAATTGGATTTAGGTCTGGACTTGGGCCATTCTAACACATGAATATGCTTTGATCTAAACCATTCCATTGTAGCTCTGGCTGTATGTTTAGGGTTGTTGTCCTGCTGAAAGGTGAAGCTCTTCCCCAGTCTCAAGTCGTTTGCAGACTCTAACAGGTTTTCTTCTAAGATTGCCCTGTATTTGGCTCCATCCATCTTCCCATCAACTCTGATCAGCTTTCCTGTCCCTGCTCAAGAAAAGCATCCCTAAAACATGATGCTGCCACCACCATGTTTCAAGGTGGGGATGGGGTGTTCAGAGCGATGCGCAGTGCTAGTTTTATGCCATACATAGCATTTTCCTTTAGGGCAAAAAGTTCAATTTTGGTCTCATCTGACCAGGGTACCTTCTTCTCCACATGTTTGCTGTGTCCCCTACATGGCTTCTCACAAACTGCAAATGGGACTTCTTATGGCTTTCTTTCAATAATGGCTTTCTTCTTGCCACTCTTCCATAAAGGCCAGATTTGTGGAGAGCACGACAAATAGTTGTCCTGTGGACAGATTCTCCCACCTGAGCTGTGGATCTCTGCAGCTCCTCCAAAGTTACCATGGACCTCTTGGCCGCTTCTCTGATTAATGCTCTCCTTGCGCAGCCTGTCAGTTTAGGTGGATGGCCATGTCTTAGTAGGTTTACAGTTGGGCCATACTCTTTGAATTTTCGTATGATGGATTGAACAGTGCTCCGTGAAATGTTCAAAGCTTGGGATATTTTATAATCTAACCCTGCTTTAAATTTCTCCACAACTTTATCCCTGACCTGTTTGGTGTGTTCCTTGGTCTTCATGATGCTCTTTGTTCACTAAGGGCTTCACAGAACAACTGTATTTATACTGAGATTAAATTACACACAGGTGGACCCTATTTACTAATTTGGTGACTTCTGAAAGCAATTGGTTCCATTAGATTTTAGTTAGGGGTATCAGAGTAAAGGGGGCTGAATACAAATGCACGCCACATATTTATTTGTAAAAAAATTGGAAAACCATTTATCATTTTCCTTACACTTCACAATTATGTGTCACTTTGTGTTGGTCTATCACACAAAATCCCAATAAAATACATTTACATTTTTGGTTGTAACGGGACAAAATGTGGAAAATTTCCAGGGGTATGAATATTTTTTCAAGGCACTATATATATCACCATAGTTACAAACCACTATAGTGAATGAGTGAAAATGCATAAAAAAGATTGTTAACACGAATATACTCCATCAGCAAACAATCATAGAAATAATGAACATAACAATAAAATAAACAAATGGTTGAATAAATAAAGCCCACTGTCACTGTTCCCAACACCAATAAAGTGCGTCAATATAGTAATGTCCTTTTATCTTCACCACTAGTGCGCAAGTGATAGGTGTAAACTCACCAGGGGTGTCTGACTCCTTATTACAGGAGGTCAAAAATAGCTTAGAATGCCCAAAGCTGGAATTCCTCTGCTGAAACCACTTAATTGTTTCCTACAATTAATATGAGGTAAATGTAGGGGAAGCAACTCCACAGGAAACATAATTAAAAGGTTCTATAGTGTAGTATTTTTTTTATTGGTGTTAAAAAGATAAAATGGGTATTTTCACTCACATGTATACAGCATGTGCCCATCACTGGCACTGGTATGTACAGCTTGTGTGGATATCTAGTTGGTTCTGCCAGTACTGGCGTGCGGTCCAAGCCTCGTTCTGACCGCCAGCCTGGATAGACGGTCACATGGAATCTGTAAGTGACGAATCCCAGCTCCGACATAAGTTTCACCACAATTGCTGTCTTCTGGAAGTGAAATCTTCACAAGTGGAGTGGTTACAGCAGAGGAATTCCAGCTTTGGGCATTCTAAGCATATTTTTGACCTTCTGTAATAAGTGGTCAGACACCTCTGGTGAGTTTACACCTATCACTTGAGCACTAGTGGTGTAGATAAAAGGACATCTCTATAAAGAAACACTTTATTGGTGTTGGGAACAGTCACACTGGACTTTATTTATTCAACTATTTGTTTATTTTACCATTATGTTCCTTATTTCTATGATTGTTTGCTGATGAACTATATTCATGTTAACAATCTATTTTATGCATTTTCACTCATTCACTATGGTGGTTTGTAACTACGGTGATACAGTATCTCAGAAAAGTGAGTACACCCCTCACATTTTTGTAAATATTTTATTCTGTCTTTGCATCTGACAACACTGAAGAAATTACACTTTGCTACAATGTACAGTAGTACAGCTTGTATAACAGTGTAAATTTGCTGTCCCCTCAAAATAACTCAACACACAGCCATTAATGTCTAAACCACAGGCAACAAAAGTGAGTACACCCCTAAATGAAATTGTCCAAATTGGGCCCAAAGTGTCAATATTTTGCGTGGCCACCATTATTTTCCCGCACTGCCTTAACTCTTTTGGGCATGGAGTTCACCAGAGCTTCACAGGTTGCCACTAGAGTGCACTTCTACTCCTCCATGACGACATCATGGAGCTGGTGGATGTTAGAGATCTTGCGATCCTCCACCTTCCGTTTGAGGATGTCCCACAGATGCTCAATAGGGTTTAGGTCTGGAGACATGCTTGGCCAGTCCATCACCGTTACCCTCAGCTTCTTTAGCAAGGCATTGGTCATCTTGGAGGTGTGTTTGGGGTTGTTATCATGTTGGAATACTGCCCTGCAGCCCAGTCTCTGAAGGGAGGGGATCAGGCTCTGCTTCAGTATGTAACAGTACATGTTGGCATTCATGGTTTCCTCAATGAACTGTAGCTCCCCAGTGCTGGCAGCACTCATGCAGCCCCAGACCATGACACTCCCACCACCATGCTTGACTGTAGGGAAGACACACTTGTCTTTGTACTCCTCACTTGGTTGCTGCCACACAAGCTTGACACCATCTGAACCAAATACGTTTATCTTGGTCTCATCAGACCACAGGACATGGTTCCAATAATCCATGTCCTTAGTCTGCTTGTTTTCAACAAACTATTTGCAGTCTTTCTTGTGCATCATCTTTAGAAGAGGCTTTATTCTGGGACGAAAGTCATGCAGACCAATTTGATGCAGTGTGTGGTTTATGGTCTTAGCACTGACAGGCTAACCCCTCACCCCTTCACCCTTCAGCCAATGCTGGCAGCACTCATACGTCTATTTCCCAAAGACAACCTCTGGACATGACGCTGAACATGTGCACTTAACTTCTTTGGTCCACCATGGCGAGGCCTGTTCTGAGTGGAACCTGGTCTGTTAAACTGCTGTATGGTCTTGGCCACTATGCTGCAGCTCAGTTTCAGGATCTTGGCAATGTTCTTATGGCCTAGGC
Source organism: Glandirana rugosa (assembly GCA_018402905.1). Lineage (NCBI taxonomy): Eukaryota > Metazoa > Chordata > Amphibia > Anura > Ranidae > Glandirana > Glandirana rugosa. Next base: position 668,294 of record BLSH010089188.1, on the reverse strand, counting down.
CATCTTTATGTAGAGCAACATTTTTTTTTTCAGATCCTCAGAGAGTTCTTTGCCATGAGGTGCCATGTTGAACTTTCAGTGACCAGTATGAGAGAGTAAGTGATAACACCAAATTTAACACACCTGCTCCCCATTCACACCTGAGACCTTGTAACACTAATAAGTCACATGACACAGGGGAGGGAAAATGGCTAATTCGGCCCAATTTGGACATTTTCACTTAGGGTGTACTCACTTTTGTTGCCAGCAGTTTAGACATTAATGGCTGTATGTTGAGTTATTTTGAGGGGACAGCAAATTTACACTGTTATACAAGCTGTACACTCACTACTTTACACTGTAGAAAAGTGTAATTTCTTCAGTGTTGTCACATGAAAAGATAGAATAAAATATTTACAAAAATGTGAGGGGTGTACTCACTTTTGTGAGATACTGTATATACATGTGACACCTGAGTGCCATACTTTATGTTTGTTTTTAAATCCACTGTAGCATTTGCAATTTGCAAAGCAGGTTAGGGACTGGTCATAGAGGGATTAGAGTGTTCCTCCTGGATTTCCACAGCCAATCGCAGTGGTGAAATGATCAGAATGTCCGCCTCTGCTTCCTAAGCATTTAGATTCTTTTAAAGAGCAGGTGGGCGGTGGTGGCAAATTATTCAAGTAAATAAAATGCATCTGCTTTCTTTACAATGGCAGAGGTTAAAATGCAAACATTGTCTTTGTAGCTGTGCCTCCTTAATTACATTATGTTGATAGTATAGCACATACAGCTATATACAATAAAGCCCTGTACACACGATCAGAATATCGTACAAAAATACCTCTTTCGAAGCGATCGTACGCTAATCTGATCGTTAGTGCACAGCTGTCATCCAAAATCTTACGAAAGGGAAAAACTCGAAAATGTTTCTCGTATGATACCATATCGTATGATTTTAGTTCAATCAGTACAGTTTTCTTCCGAAAATAAAATACAAATACACTATAACACATTACATCACCTCCGAATTGTTATTCTGTCATACGAGAATTTTCATACCTATTCGTTTCTGATACTGAAATTAGCATCCAAAAAAAGGACGATCATTCGTCCTATAATCTCATTGTATGTACTAGGCTTAAAGTATTACTAAACCCAGGACCCTGCATTTACAATATCTGGTCTCCCACAGTAGACAGAACATGAAAATGCAATTATTTTAGTAAATATAAACTGCTAAATACCTTTTCTTATCAGCAGTATATAGGAGTCTTGTAATTTCTATCAGTTCCTGGAGAAGCTTGTAGGAGGAGATTTCATACTGCACTGAGCTGTCCTAAGAGGCTGCAGGACCACTGACCCTCTGTCTGGACAGTGCTGATTGGCCCTGTGCTGATCACATGCACTTTAGAAGTGCACATCAAACTGAGCATATGAAGCCTGACTCCATAGGCTGTGTCTTATCCAGATATGTTCTGGAGTCAGTGGAAGAAGAGGAGGATCTGTGCATACAGAACCAAACAGCCTTTTTACACAATGCAGAGGATTAACCCCTTAGGTTCCACAGTGAGTATAACAAGCATGCTTTACTGAATAAACACACTGATTTTACTGTTGTGGGTTTACAATGTAAGAGCTAGCTGCATGTGCTTGTAAAGTGCAGTAATCTATTTCTAAAGAAAAAGAAATGATTGTTGGTAGCCAAAAAACATTTTCAATATGGCTTGAAAATCTCCTATTGTCAAACCAAGCATGTCCACAGCTTGTTATTCCTTGGTAACAACTTCTTATTGCTTGGTAAAAAAAAATCTTGGAATGGAGAAGGCAAAGATACAAAAGTCCCTCAGGTTTTTATTTCTTTCTATGACTCTATCTGGATGATTTTCCCTCATTTGCTGTTTCTGAGACAACCGTAGAGAAAGAGCTTGTCACCCAAAACAGAAAGCACAGAGAGCATATTGCCAAAATTGTCTTCCACTCTCTTAGGTATATGTTTGGTTTTTTTTGTCCCCATCGGAGAGATTTCTAATCACGTCCTGTCCCAACAGGAATTGAGGGAAGATTTGAGGATAGATACAGGTGGTAATAAAAACTTGACAGAAGCTCTAATCCAGGGATAAGCAATTAGCGGACCTCCAGATGTTGCAAAACTACAAGTCCCATCATGCCTCTGCCTCTGTGTGTCATGCTTGTGGCTGTCAGAGTTTTGCTATGCCTCATGGAACTTGCAGTTCTGCAACAGCTGGAGGTCCGCTAATTGCATATCCATGCTCTAATCCTTCCCAATTGTATCCAAAATGAAGTCAAATGTATTGAGCAGAATTGGGCTTTAACCTCTACATGGCCAAACTGTCATATGCATTGTTTGCATAATGAAGGCTGATTTTTTTTTCTTGGCCCATCATAAGCATTTTTTCTCTTTCAATATTTTTATTGAAAAATTTTTGTTTAACAACATATCACTTAATATTTTGATACAAGTGAAGAATATAAAATTGCATAGAAACATATCACAATGACATAAATCTGAGTAGATGAAGAGCAAGTGCTTCATGTTATTACCTGATGCTTTTGAGAATATCTTGTTACATCAAGAGGTAACTGAGTAAGCGACATAGGTCATCATGATAACTGTAACAACTTATGACAAAAACTTTTGCTGATTCGGTCTCAGGGTGGGGAATAAAATGATGCAGTCGTGGAGCTCAGAGAAATAAATGTTCCCTAAGGTTGGGGGAAGTCCCCCCCTCGGTCACAACCCAGCCCACATAAGCATTTTTTATACATAAATTATTAGAGTTTCTCTAAAACATCAGTGAGTTTATATTATGTATTTGGATAAAATTAATTCATTAACTAGTTCTCCTAAAGCAGAGATATGCAATTAGCGGACCTCCAGCTGATGCAAAACCACAAGTCCCATCATGCCTCTGCCTCTGGTGTCTTGCTTGTGGCTGTCAGAGTCTTGCTATGCCTCATGGGACTTGTAGTTCTGCAACAACTGGAGGTCCGCTAATTGCATGTCCCTGTCCTAAAGCAAAAACCAAAGCACTTTTTATGTTTTAGTAACTTTGAAACGCCATCAGTGAAATTGCTGATTCCTGCCCTCACAATTGATCGCCCTCTGCTGGCTTAGCTGAGTAATAGCCACACCCTCACCACTTGTCTTGACACTAATTTGTATTGCAGAGGAGGAGAGGGGGCATGTCATACCAGTTCTGTTACTAAGTACTGATTACTGAGTGCACCAGCTCAAAGTCTGGTTCCTACTAAAATGCACATCATATTTAGATACACTGCTCACCAGGAAACAAGAGATAAGCAATGGAGGTTATAAATATCTATATGACTGCATATCTATCTATATTTCTGTGACTTCAATTGAATTTTAAGCAAACATTCTAGCTGAATTTATGTGATTGGTTGACTACAAGTGAGTTAAATTCATCTTACTGCCAACTCTAAACAATAACATCTGTAACGAATGCATTGTGTTGGGTGTTTAGCAGCATTTGCACTGCATATTGATCAGATATTTGCCCTAAACCTTCTGCCTAATCAAAAAAACAAAGTATTAATATTCTTCTGGGCAATGGGAAACGTTATTCCCACATATTAAAGAAATACTTTAGTTTGAGACAAGCTCCATTACATATCCTATAATATCGTATGCAGAATAAATTACTCCATTATTCAAAACATGATGTGGCCTGAGGGTGGACGGGAGGGGGGGAGTTCAGATATTTAAAACAAGTCCTTGGATCTATGAAAAAAAAAATCTATATGATGTGTGTCAGGTTCACTATTTAGGTGGCTGTTTGATTAATTTGATTGAAGAAAATCCGTGAAAGCAATTTGCAAGGGATTTGAAGATTTTGTAGTGTTATTCTAACAAATGGGCCATTATTAACAAGATATATGTGGCAGAGTGCAGCATAAATAATTCGAGAAATGTACCGTCTTCAGCAGCAAACAAAATGAGAATAAGGAGCTGATACGTAATATGCCAAATGGCAGCACCACGCAGATATCCAAATGTGAGAATGAAAATGACTCTGGATATTATTATCTATGCAATTAAAACTATGACCTTGAGAAGTTAGCCAACGTGTCAACAATATCACCTCCCTTCCATATAATTCTCGTATTCAGTCCCAAACCCAGCTCTCAATAACATTATCTATGTATCTATTTCTGACTGTAAGGCATATCACAAAAGAGATACATGCACCATTTAATTAGCTCTATATCTGCAAAGCAAAAAATATAAATCATTTGTCCTTTGGATGAGGCATATGATATAGGCACAAAGGAATACATTTAGCTTCATATGCAAGTATAGTAGCACATTATAGCAAGCAGGTGTTCAGAATAACTCAATTTAGCATGCATTTGTGAAAAGCTTACAGAGCTGACATTAAGCCCTAAGTTTAGTTTAAATCACAAACATAAAAATCAATACAAGGGACAAAAATTACATTTAGTATGACCTGCTGTCCCTTGTGCTGATTCTTCTTGGTTTAGGAGGAGAAAATTTTCATCTTTCCTACCAGGTGCGGCTGGGGTTTATGCAACTGAATGGCTGTCCGGAGCTCTCACCAAGAGAGCTTGACTATGCCTTCCCTTTATGCCCACTTTGCCAATCATTTATTTATTTCAGGTACTTATATAGCGCTGTCAATATACGCAGTGCTTAACATATATATTTACATTCACATCAGTCCCTACCCTCAAGGAGCTTACAATCTAACATTCATACATATACTAGGGACAATTTAGACAGGATCTAATTTACCTGCCAGCATGTCTTTGGAGTGTGGGAGGAAACCGGATGTCACTGCACCTGAGGTCAAGTGACAGGTGCGTACCACTGGAGTGCAAATCCCACCAAGGATTGTGTAGCGCACGAAAAGGTTGTGGACCTATGGCTGACTGCTGCTAAGTAGTACCGGCTGATATGGGGAGAGGGCCCCCTAGAGCACGGACACTGAAACACAGGGAGCTAGTGCATCGGTTTCCCCAGGGCGCGGAATCTAAGAGCCAGTGGGTGTTCACCAGAGCCTCTAGTCGGGAGGATGGATTTGGCTGCAACTGGATCCTCATGCTCGGGCTGGCTATAGGTGGTAGAGGGGAAGCAGCAGCACAGGAATAGCAAGAATAGTCAGAGGGATAGCAAAGGGTTAGGGCTACAAGCAGACAGGAGAAAGCGAGAACAATCCCAAGATCGAGGTATCAGGTAGGAAGGGATAATCAGACAAGCCAAAGATCAGAACACGGATAAGACTCAGAGCAAACGCAGGAGACAACCACACACAAGCCAAACACAGACAAACGTTGATCAGCAATGCAAGCTTGCACTGCCAGCTGTATATATCCTGTTCTTAAATAGTGGAGACCATCTGAGGAGGGCCTACTAAAGCACACAGGTGAGGGAGGCCCGGCCTTTAACTGGACACATGCAGCAAAGGTAGGCAACAGATAAGACATGAATGTTTGCTGTGGTTTCGTGGCAGAATGTTTACTGGTTTCATGACACTGGAGTACCCGGAGGAAACCCAGGCAGGCACAGGCAGAACATGCAAACTCCAGGCAGGTAGTGTCGTGGTTGGGATTCGAACCAGCGACCCTTTTGCTTACCCTTTTGTGGCTTATTCATATACTTGTATTATGCCAACAATCTGAAGCAGTTACAGGCATTTGTTGTACTTCAGAGGTAGTTTGTTCACTTCCCTCCTGTGTCCATTGATTTATATTCCCCTCCTTTACTCCGGGTTCAAAGTATGAGTTAACAGCTTCACCTCTTCCAGCCGGTAGGCTGCCTCTCCGCAGCACTGCTGTTTTCTATTTTTCCTAATGCTCAAGCATGGATTCTTTCTTGGAAATGACAGACTTTTTTCTATATTTATTGTTATAATTTATTGAACAGTATGTTTTTTGTGATAAGCGCTGAGTGTGAATAGTGTGATTCATAGAAGCTGTAGTATGGCTTCTAGGAATAGCAAAATGGCACCAGAAAATGATCCCTGTGGGGGGAAGTGGGGTGATTAGGACAAAAGTTTCTCACAATCAGCACAAGGGATACATAATACTAAGGCTCCATGCACACTAGCTTAAAAAAATGCTCCTAGCAGCAGCTTTGAGCATTTTTTTTTTTGCTTCTAGATGCAAATAGTGTTATCCTATTGTATCAAAAATAAAAACAGAGAAATAAGGGCAGTGCAAAAATGACCCAAATGCTAATGGGTCAGATAACAGAACTACTGACTCACCACGTATAGGGTGGGGTTCCGGTTTGGACACAGGGATGCACGTCAAAAACAACAACTGGGGGGTGAACCCCAGAGGTAGGTAGTCCTTTACCTCCAGAAAAATGGAGAGGGAGCCTACTGCAATAGTTACTGAAAAAATACTTTATTAAGCAAATTCAAATGAAATAATACATGGTCACAGGAATAGAGGGAAATAACATCAAAAAGGGGTAGGTACAACTCAAGCATAAAATTGACAACATTGTCATAATTAAAAGTGGACCACTCATGAGCTCTGCCAGACTCTCACATTCAGACGTGCCAATATCTTAATGATCGGTGACTTCTTACAATACATGCAATACAGGTAGGTGTATGTGATATAGGGCTGGTGACAAAAGGGAAACCTGGGAAAACCCAGCAGTAAGTAATGCTTTGGTACTTCCAGGGTCCCTATATGTCCTCTCAAACCGGTCAGTAATGGTAATGACCAGGAGTGTCACCGCCTATGTTATTGCGACTATGTGTGAGTAGGACCGAGGGAGACCTGGGGTCATCAGATTAACCCCTATGTGGGGTAAGGCAACAGTACTTCAAGGGAAGAACATCTCACTGCCATCTTGTGGTCAGTCAAGATATTGTTTGTATCTGACATAGAACACTAGCGTTATTGTATCCGCCACTGTGAGGACCAGTAATGGTAATGACTGGCCAAACTCTCCTGTATATCCCTGGGACCTTCATGGTTTCGTAATGAATGACGACCCAAAAGGGTCCAAAGGGAAAACAGTGGTCGGGATATAGTGTATGTGGATGGACATAACGTACATAACATTCTTCAGTGGCTAGTAATTCTATAACCGTGCAGACTTACACTCTCAGACCGTCTCGAGTACTCACCAGGTGAAAATTAATACTGTTACAACAGTTAAAATACGAACTCAACATGGATGGGGAAAAACTACAATAAAGGGAGATAAG
>BLSH010089188.1:642118-657194 GCA_018402905.1 Glandirana rugosa | reverse complement strand
ATCCCCATTTATTTGTAGGGCACTTGCCCTAGTTTGAAGATGATTTTAGAACAGTTATATGGCTTCTACCGTTAATTAATACTTTTCAGACACAGTTTGAAGATGATCCACATTCACCTCCATTTTTGCTTTTTTTATGTTTTTATTTTTTTAAAAATATTTACAGTTATTTCCCTGTCCCCATTTTTTTTGTAGGGCACTTGCCCTACCCTTACCCCCATTTTACTTCCTTTTGCAGCCCTCTGGGGCTTTCCAGGACTTTCCTACAGCCATTTTTGTGCCTAAAAGTTCGGGTCCCCATTGATTTCAATGGGGTTCGTTGTCCGTGCGATCGTTCGGGTTCCGTCCGGACCCGGACCCGGACTTTGTCCCGAAGTTCGGACGGACCAGCAGAACCCGAACTTCCAGGTGTTCGCTCAACTCTATTCATATTACATCCCTAGATTCATGTTTTCATTACAGTTAATGCAAAGCTGTTAATTAAATCAGACTTAAGAGGGCAGAAATTATGCCAGTGATGGGAATATAAATGAACCGAATGGCTCAGAAAAAAAAGGGAGATAAATGAATTAGAGAAAAGCAACGAAAAACTCAAGTGGCTGCAGCTGTAGGTATAGAGACAGACATTGCTAAATTATTTCATGGACTGAGGAACACCTGTAGATTCAGTTCCCTGTTCAAGCCTCCTGGCACCAAAGTGCCCAATCGGAATATCCATTCCTTTTCTCTCTGAAGTAGTATCTTATCAAAGTCTCCTCTTCTTTGTGATAGTTTCAGAACATAGAATCCTTTTACTTTGAGGCCGTTAGTTTGTCTGTTATGGAATTTTGCAAAGTGCTTCGCAATGGGGCTCTCATCATCAGGGGATTTGATACTTAAGAGGTGTTGCTCTATGCGGACCTTCAGGGGGCGCTTTGTCTTTCCGATATATAATTTGTGGCATGGACATTCCAGCATGTAAAGTACGTGTCCATGCACACTATTTTAGTCTAGAAGCAGAAAAAAACGATTTTTTTGCATTTTTGAGAGTGATTTACCAGCATAAAAAACCTGAAAAGCTCCTAACTGCTGCTAACTGATGCTAAAAGCTAGCACAAAAACCTTATTTTGAGCGTTTTCCATCCAGTGTTTTTCTGGCATTTTTTAGCTTAAAGTGTGCATGGAGCCTTAATGTAAGTTATGTCCCTTATGCTAATTTTTATGTTTGTAATTTAGGCTAGGCTTTAAAGCCAATTCCAGCCAAACTTTTTTTTTGGATAGACCGAATGGTTAAGTTCTTATTATTGTTTTGCTGTCTGTGGGCTCAATGGGGTGATCTCACCCTGCTCTCTGCCCTTCCAACGGGCTGTGAAAGCAAGGCAAGAAATTAGGTGAGTGGTTGTCATTTACAAAAGAAGACACAAACAGTGAAATAACCCAACAGAGGTTCATACTCTTTCCAACTGGGGAGATTTCCCTTCACTTCCTGTCCTGAGGGGGTAAATCTCCTCAATGAGTTCACAGTCAAAAGCAGTTTTGGCTTGGAGTTGAGCTTTAGTTGTAGCACAAAACTCAAAAACAAACACTAGCAGTGCCTATCCTATTGTTTATAGCTTTTTAAAGGAAATCAGTACTGAGAAAAAACTGTAGGCAGTCTTTCCAAAACCTACTTCAAGAGTCACTATAGCAAATAAGTATGCAGCAAATGAAATTGGAACTCCTGGCCTGAATACTTGTTGTGGGTCTGTGACTCAGTATGGCATCCAAGCAACTCTAATTTTCAGAAGGAAAGGTCAGTAATTGCATCCAATGTATTTTCTCAGTACAAGCTCCAGAACAACTTAAAGTACCTGGACACAACTCAGAAGTGGCTTAAACTGTTTTTGCCAACCAGGATTCCATGAAATCATAGGGTTCCTCTAGAGGTTGATAGGGGTTCTTTAAGCAGTTTCTAACACATATAAATAATCGTTGATAGCAATGCTCTAAAGTAGAAAATTCTTCTCACTGTTCACCAATGTAATGAACATTTTTCTCCACTGACCACCAATGTAAGAGGGTTATTCCTTAAATGTCCACCATTATAAGGTTCTTCTTCTCCCACTGACCACCAATGTAAGGAAATGCTTCTCCAATGATCATCATTATGTTTAAGTCTGCAGTAAGTTTTCCACTCCTCTTTCAGATCACTTTTCAGAGGTGCTTGACAGACGGTGAGAAGACAACATTTCCAACGTGTCACAACCACATGCATTACATATGGTTGCAGGGTGTTTGCAGCACTTCCCCATTCACTTAAATGGGTCATATTCAATGGTGGTACTGCCTGCTGAATGCAGCAGGAGCAATATGTTTTGTTGCAGACATGAAGCAAAGCATCATGACCACGGTATGTGAACACCCCCGTCCGCTACCTTTGCAGCTTAAGGGGAGGGCGGTTGAGAGCACTAAAATTGCAGCTCAACTATATGTTTTTAATGCCTCTCAATGGTAGGTCTAAATGAGCCCCAAGTGGGGCGTTTCCCCACTGACCACCAATTAAGTGAACTCTACAATTATCATTTTCTTCTTAATATTAGTATTATTTTTTTTTTCATAGTATTATTATTATTATGATTATTATTATTGATCCCTTCATGACAGAGGATAAAACAAACTTTAACACCTAAACACAGTGTTCTAACTATGATATAGGCTAGTAAAACTGCACTTATGGTCATGGCCCTCATAAACACGCAACAAGACTTACAACATAAATAGCCTTGAGGTGTGCCTTGGTTATCTGGTCAGTATGCCAAGAGAAGGGGGCAAAAATATGTAGTTTAGGGAAGTAGTCCTTGATTGGTACAATGACCAATGAGCAAGCTTGGCAAAGGCTTGTCATCTCCAACTGAGGATTCAGAATGTCTAGCCAAGCAGCGGACTTCTATCTGCCTAATTTATTGATCACGTGGTCCGAAACTGCATGCCGAGATGCTGCTGAAGCTGCTGTGATCCGAAAGGATTGTCCAGAGTACCGGCCGCGGTCAAGGCCAAAGGTTGGACAAGGTTGCCACTTCATGGGCTGATAGGGAAAGGCAATAATGGGCTAGAGTCGGAGTGACTGGGTAGGTGAGTCGGCAGCTAGCCAAGCACCACAACTGGGCACCAGGAGTTTATAGTCTGGAAGAGGCTGATTTCGACCCCGGGTCTGATCTGATGGGTTTGGAGACTTCTAGGTGACGGACAGATTTTAGAAGCTCGTTAAGTGGTGTTTGTATGATATCTAGCTGCTAGCGCCGCTGATGGTGAATTTGTTAGGCCCCAAAAAAAAACATAGTAGGATAGGTAGATGGCCGCTTGAATGACTAGACTGGGCTGAACCCCGAACACGGATCGTGCGAGGACTTTAGACATGTCTCTAAAGATGGTGATCGTAATGGGTAAGCGTTTGCCATTGGCCATTTCAATCCATAGTTAGCTGTGACCAAGGAGGGATAGGCATGGGGCGTTAGGTCGGCTCCAGGATACTGTTGAAAAAAGAGCCAAAGTTGAAACATGATAACGCATCCACTGTGATTTGCTTTTGCCTTGGATATGCTTACGGGTATATAGAATGGTGGTTCGAATGGGGAGCGACTTGAATCTACTTTATTTATGTTTTTTGGCCGTAGCCTGGTTTAGTAGCGAAGACCATGGTTTGTCCTGTCCAAGTGTGGCCCCAGACCTGAGCAGCTGCCATGATTGGGTACAGCTCGAAAAGTCAGGATGACAGAGAAACCTAGAATTCACAGGATTTCTGGTGGCCAAGGACCTGCAAACCAGTGATGGCCAAAAAATTGCAGCAAAGCCTGTAGAAGCTGCGGCTTCTGTGACTACCTGTGGTGATGCAGCTGATGCCGTGGGGATAACCTTAACATGCTGTCGCAAAAAATTGAGCCTCCCTAGCAATGTCTGCATCTGTTTCCTAGTACCCCCTGCGAGTGAGTAAAGTCATGAACGACCGACCTGATATGGCTGGATTGCATGTCGCGTGTGTCCAAAGTGACACCTAAGAAGGTGATGTCTTGTGCCAGGCTTTCCACTTTGTGTTCGGCTATTGGAACGTAGAAGTTGAACACCACTCTCAACGTATCGAGGTTTACCAGTGGTATGTCTGGTCGCTTGATGAGTAGAAAATCATCCACGTAATGGATAACCATCTGACACTGGGCTCGGTGTGACAGGCTCTGCGAAAAAGACTGCTTGGATAGCTACGTCGTCTGATGTCTTTAAAGGAAAATTCCTTGAAAGGAATCAGGGAATTCAAGCTCGGAATGTGCGAAGAATGAGGTGCAGAAAAAATTGTGCCCTAACCAAAATTAATTGGAGAACTTGCCCTTGACAAGCGCAATAGGGCTGAGTCTCCAGGTTTGGAAGTGTACTGGGGGAAAGGACCGATCACAGATCCTTGTCTAGTTTGGCCTGTAGCAGGGTATGGATGGCCTGTTCGTCAAAAGTTGCCGACTGGAGGTTTTTTGCACTCGTGAGTGGAGAGAGGTAGAGTGATGAGGCCGGTGTGGAATCCTGAGGTGGCGGGGGGTTGAAGGGGCGTCTTGTGGCCACACTTCTGCACCAGTTTGCAGTGTGGCCAATTAGCTGGCAGACGGCACAGTGCGTGGAGCATAGGCCAGCGAAGTGGTGACAAAAGAGTTCAGTGTCTGTGACATTCAAGTTAGTCTTGAGACAAAACAAGAGGGGGTGTGTCAAAAAGGGGTGTGGAAGAGGGAAAAAGAAGGGAGTGGGATACAGAAATTCAAGAACGAGGAAAGAGAAGTACAGGAACTAAATGACAGGCATAGATAGAGCCGAATGTGTTCTACGGTCATAGAACACTGTATAGTGGAAATTTAGAAAACTCAAGAAAGTGTGTGGCACCCGAGGTGAGCCAGGAGGTGACTGGCCAGGTAACCAATAGCTCAGGTGCCTGTCTGTGCTGAGCACAAACGTGTGGGCTAGAACCCCAGGACGTACTGGAGCAAGCAGCTGGTACGGCCTATGTAGGAATGTTTTGGTCTGTAGATTTATGACGCATGCTCGGCCTGCTTAACTCTTGCACTGTCAGCAAGTTGATGTTCAGCGACCTTGTCTGTGAGGGGGAGAGTCGGTCTCCGAAAAGAGAGTGTAATGCATAGAAATATGTGACAGTAACTAATGCCCAACCTTAGTATGCCGAATGTAAAATCGAAGATTTAGTGACAGAGTGCTGCAGAATAATGTGACAGAAAAGAACCGTGAACTACACCTGACTAATGCTCTATCATTAAGGCCCTGGTATGGATCGAACCTGTAGTAGGGGGTGACATGTTTGAAAAATGTATCTCTCTTTTATTTTCCTACACGGGCTGTCCCGCCCTTGTTATACGGGTGGCCCTGATGAAGAAGCGATCCCTACGTTGGGAGGGTTTTTTCTTTTTTTTTTCGGGGAAAACGTCCAACCTGATGCGACCTGAACTTGACTGACCTAAGGAGAAATGACAGAGAAAACGATGAGTGGCCCTATTGTTAATGCCACTGGAGACCAGTGGCCGATTAAGTGCCACTAAAATGGTGTGTGGCTGATTGTGTGCACTGAGAATGTGCTTGTAATGGGGTGGTGTTTGTCCTTGCTCAAAGCGATTGTGAGGGATTGGTGATGATGCGTGCTCGCATCAGTTGCGAGGAGTTTATGTAAATGTGTGCCCGCAGTGATTGGGAGGTATTATGTTGATGCGTGCCCGCAGCAATTGCGAGGAATTTACGTAAATACACGCATGCAACGATTGTAAGGAGTTTGACAGTGAGTGTTCGCCGTGATTGCGAGGGGTTTGCGATGATGCGTGCTCGCAGTGATTGCAAGGAGTTACAAAAATACATGTTTGCAGCGATTGCAAGAAGTTCAAGTTTGAAATGCATGCTTGCAGCATTGCGGGGAGTGTCAAAAAGCGTGCTGGCAGCGATTTGCAAGGCGTTTAGTTAAGCATACTTGTAGCATTTGTAAGAAGTTTGTGTTTGTATATGCTGACAGAGATTGCAAGGGATTTGTATAATTACGTGATCGCAGCATTTGCTAGGGACTTAAATGACAACACGTGCTTGCAGTGATCGCAATGCCTGTTTGCTGTACTGTATGGAGTAACACGTACCTGTGCTTCCAGCGATTTGCAAAACGTGGTGCTCGAATGCATGCTTTGAAGAGCCTGTACTGATAAATTGCTGCGATTGCAAAATTGACCTATAGATAGGTGAAGGATGAAGATAGTAAATAGAAAGGGGGGTGTATTGTGGCCAAACTAACTGTAACTGTGCTTGGCGTGGAACTTGAACCGATGCCATGGATCGATACGAATAGGTAGTAAGGAAAAGACACAAACCGATACGAAACGGTAGTGGGCTTTAGCAAAATGTGGATTGACTTAAATTACATGTGAACTGATTTGCTTCGATTCAAATCCGTGGTAGGACATAACATGAGCCGATGCAAATTGATAGATAAATTGACGATAATTAGCGGCATTGCACAAACCGATTCGAATCGGCAGAACACTAACATAATTAATTCAAATTGGTAGTAGGAAATGGCATGAATCGATGTGACTCGGTAGTAGGAACTGATATGAACCGATGCGACTCGGTAGTAGGAACGGTCATGAACCGATGCGACTCGGTAGTAGGAACGGTCATGAACCGATGCAAATCGGTAGTAGGAACTGATATGAACCGATGCGAATCGGTAGTAGGAACTGATATGAACCGATGCGAATCGGTAGTAGGAACTGATATGAACCGATGCGAATTGGTAGTAGGAACTGATATGAACCGATGCGAATCGGTAGTAGGAACTGATATGAACCGATGTGACTCAGTAGTAGGAACTGATATGAACCGATGCGACTCGGTAGTAGGAACTGACATGAACCGATGCGACTCGGTAGTAAGAACTGACACGGACCAATGCGACACGGTAGTGGGAACTGACGTGAACCGATGCGACTCGGTAGTGGGAACTGACGTGAACCGATGCGAGTCGGTAGTGGGAACTGACATGAACCGATGCGACTCGGTAGTGGGAACTGACATGAACCGATGCGACTCGGCAGTGGGAACTGACATGAACCAATGCGACTCGGTAGTGGGAACTGACATAAACTGATGCGACGTGGTAGTGGAATGACATGACCCAACATGAGTCGGTAAAAAAAAAAACATGAGTCAGTAGTAGGAAGTGACATGAACCGATGCGACTCAGTAGTAGGAACTGACATGAACCAATGCGACTCGGTAGTGGAATGACATGAACCAACAAGAGTCAGTAGTAGGAATTGACATGAACCGATGCAACTCGGTAGTGGAATGACATGAACCAACATGAGTAATAGGAAATTACATGAGTCGGTAGTAGGAAGTGGCGTGAACCGATGCGAATCGGTAGTAGAAAATAACAGGAAGCGATGCGAATCCGTAGTGGAATAACATGAACCGACATGCATCAGCAATAGGGACTGACATGAACCGATGCGAATTGGTAGTAAGGAATGACGTGAATCGATGCAATTTGGTGGTGAAAAAAACGGTATGAACTGATACGAGTCGGTAGGAAGGGTAAATGACTGGGAAGATAACATGGACCGGTTAAACAACATGACCGGTATGAATCGGTAACTAGGTACATGTTGGACTGTGGTAAGTATCTGACATGGATCGTTTGTGGGGTAGGACATGCACCGATGCAAATCGGTAGTCAAGAAAATGACATGAACCGATCGAAATCGGTTGAAGGGAAGGCATGCACCGATACGAATCGGTAGATAGGGTAATAAAATGAAGAGTGTAAGTGACATGGTCCGATGCGACTCGGTGTGTGTGATGCATCCGATACGAACCGTTGTGACTAGGCTCGAATCAGATTGTGGTGAGTATGCAATGGATGCGCTACAAATCGATTGTGATGTGAATGGCATGATCGATACGAATTGTTTGTAGCATGCATGAAACTAATCTGATACGAGTTTGGTTGTGGAGTGCACTATGGCCTCAACTGAACACCAACCACCCAACCCCCGAGGCTAATTGAGTGCAGCCAAGGCCCACGTGGGTCCAACTACCATCTCTAACAGCCACAGAAGCTGTGCAAACAATACAGGCCAATCACCCAATGGATGCGATGGCAACCCCCATAGACAGTGAATGCTGTGAGCAACAAAGCCTGTTTTGAGTGATATTGGATAACGGCCGACAGTGGCTCGAGGCTCTGCAAATGAATCATAAAATAGGCAGAGGGAACCTTCAAATCTACCATGCCTGTGCCGTATGATGTCAGGCCACGACCGACAACAACTTGGAGGCAGCTAAGTACAAAAGGAGATGCAGGATAGGAAACATATAGAATTGTAACATAGCATATGAAATGAAAAGGTTCGAATCCTACCTGCAACAGCGAGCGAGAACCGCCAACAAAGACCCAAACTGAGAAGCTGCAACACACTGGTAGTCGAACGCACAGATTCACAAACATGAAGTGAGCTGCGGAGAGCCGGCCCAGTAACATGTGCTATCGTGCACTGGAACCGACAAAGAGCATGGAGAGTGAGGGTGCTTAAATACCCTCCAGGCTCCTCCCATAAATTCAGGCCATCATGCTGGCCTTCTAACATATCATTGCAACTACTTAGCGTATAGAGGTGGGTTATAAGGGGCTTGAGACATACTGCTGTTGACCAAATGTAAAATCCTAGGCCTGTTTACAGAAGCCCTGAAGGTACCTACATACACTGATCAGGAATGGACCCTCAAACATTGGTGTTCCCATACAACATACATATCCCCTGAAGAGTGTCCGTCTAAAAAGCTCATTACTGGGCAACATGCTCAGTGCCTTTAGAAATTGTCCTACCATGTTCCATTCCAACCAACTGATATTCCAAAAGAGTCATTGCCTTATGCTTGTGATTATTTTATGTTGATACATTTTTTTATTGTTTATCATATTGCTCAGAATGGTTGCAACCAAGGCAGTCTGACCCCACGCATGATTTTGTTTAGTATGCCTAACAGTCTCTTGTTATAGTTGAATGTGGCTTATGAGCTGACAAAGCCCAAGGACCTTTGCCGTATAATATGCAAAATAAGACAGAGAAAAAATATTGTCCGGATGATATGAATAGCCCATTAAGTTAATGTATTACTCATTTAGAAACCGCGCTTTGTTTCATTAGTAAAATCAGAGTGGAAGATTGCAATTCTGCAGCATAAACATCATGCTTCCAGACACTATGTATTATCTGAAGGTAATTAACCTCTTTTTTGGGATATACAGTGCAGTTAATGAATTACCCACAGAACCACATCAGTGTTATAGGAAACACACAATTAGCACTTGGCTATGTGCTCCTGGCTTCAGCGGCACAAGGGATTAATATTTTTAATACCTTTCTTCCATATACTTAACAGGGACTGTGCTATGAATTGCATATGAGTCTTGCAGTTTATAAATATGTGTGACCTGAATACATCTCATGACTGTTTTTTGCCAGTGGGAAGGAGGTGTTAAAAGTGAGCGCGGATGATCATTGTTTCACCCCATGAACGAGCAGCACACTGTGCTAATGTCCCTTTGAATTACCTCCCTCTAAGCAGCACTTATTCAGAGATGGCAGATCCCAGTTTTAGGGAACTAGTAGTTCACAAATGATTATAAATCAGTCTTTCTTATGATATCCACAGTGTGATAATGCCAGGTGGAGATGTCAGTACCAATGCGCTTCTTTGTTTTCATAAACATGATTGCTTTCGATATTTTTTTTTTATCTGTAACCATTTCAAATATTTGTATATTTCTGTGTTCCTGTACTCACCATAAACGCATTTCCAATGCCAGAAAGTAACAGAACCAGATGCTGCCCATGCCTAAGATAAAAATAAATGCACAATTGTGAAAAACAGATTAAAATAACCTGAAATGTTTACAGCGGTGAATGAAAATGCAGCAAAATGTAAGATTTCGGAGTGCACAATTTTACATTACAAAAGATTTTTTCAGCCTTCAACTCTCTAGAGCCCAGCGAAATGGAAACCATTAAGGTTACAAATGTCAGGATTGGTCTGTGGTATTTCAGTCATAAATGGTGATACATACATGAAATAATTAATTCTTTTATTATACAATTATTTTTTCAAGGTTGTATTGTATTTATCTTTCCATTACCCCAATATGAACTCTATTGCCATTGCAACAATTTAGAAAGTCTCACGGATATAACTAAAGAAAAACTTTCTTTCGTAAAGTCTCCATACGGTGACCTCATTTGAAATAATAGTTCCATGACTTCCAGAATGGTATATTCTGGAGGCCATGGAAGCCATTAAGGTTACAAATGTCAGGATTGGTCTGTGGTATTTCAGCCATGAATGGTATATTTTGGAGGCCATGCTCACTGCAGGTAAATCCCACCTCTGAAAATCGGCATGGAAATAACACTTATCAGAAAGTGTGCTACTGGGCCATGTAGTCTAATTTGTTAAAAGAATTTGCCAAATCTCCATTGCTCAGCTCCATGTGTTGCAGTGGGTAGCAGACCAAAGTAGACCTTTCTCTCACTGGCAAGTAAACCTTTCTCTCCCTGGCACCATTTTTTTCATAAACCCAAAGAAAAGCAGTCATAAATTGGCTTATGCAAGAATCATAATGTTTACTCTTACGCTAAGATGATTTTGTGAGCATTCTCGTGCAAATAATTGTATTTACACCCAGGGCCGGCTCTACCACTAGGCGGAGTAGGCGGCCGCCTAGGGTGCACTGCCACCTAGGGAGCCTGGCCACTGTTTATCTGTCACTGGCTGCTCTGCATTGATTTGTGTAAAAACTGACACTGTCTGACTGAGATTATGAGATTGTATTATCACATGTCATTTGCAAATGTATATAGAAATAGTGACTGATCTGCCAAATGCCCCCCCCCCCTCCGCGTCTACCCCCCATGAGGCTGTATTTGATGGGCACAGGTGAAGCTGTATTTGATGGGCACAGGTGAAGCTGTATTTGATGGGCACGGGTGAAGCTGTATTTGATGGGCATGGGTGAAGCTGTATTTGATGAGCACAGGTGAGGCTGTATTGATTGGCGCTGGTAAAGCTGTATTGATGGGCACTGTGAGGCTGCATTTGATTGGATCTGATCAGGCTGCATTTGATTGGCACTGATCAGGCTGGGCATGGAAAAGGGGGTGAAGTCAGGGGGGCGGCAAAATGAGGTTTTGCCTAGGGTGTCAAAAATCCTTGCACCAGCCCTGTTTACACCATTATTTAGTGTTATTTGGTATTTTTGAGGATGAGTTTTGGTAACAGGAGTCACTGAGGTATGACAACTAGGTTCCTTACAGCTGCTGTCAATTGCCTGACTATACTATTGCCAATTTTTTTCTTATCTTCTGCAGGGCTCTACGATACTGTATACACACTCGGAGGACATAGGGTGTTATCAGGCATAAGGTCAGGCAGCTGTTTAGCAACAACTGTCAAACTCTGAATGCCCTTTTACCCAAGGCCTGCAGTCTTCCTTAAGTCTTGTACACACTAGTCGTTTTTTTCGTTCAACCCATCAGGGCTGAACAAAAAAAAACAGACAGATCAGGAGGAGCCACTGTACTAACTATCTGACGTTAGTACAGCGATCTCCCCTGCTGTCCTATTGTTTTTTGACTGGGTGAGGCCCCCCCCCCGCCAGAATACTGTGGTCAGCGCTTTCAGCCATTGGCTAAAAGCACTGATCGGGAGACAATTGGCAGACCTTTTTTGGTCACGCCCCTTCAACAGAAGTCGGCCGAATGGCTGGCTTCCATCGGACCAACTGCAGTGCACACTGGCCAAATGTCGGCTGGTTCCTATTGAACTAGCTGATATTCAGCCCACATGTACTGGGCTTAAGAGAAAGATAATTATCTAAAGTCTTTATTTATTTATTTTTTTTGATGGAGTAGGGCAAGGTAGAACATCTATCCATTTTGTATTGCTCTGTGTGTCCCTGCTGGAAAAATGTACCCTCTGTTTGTCCCAGAGACCGGTATCACTGATACATAAAGTCAGGGGAAATCCAAAATTTTGAGATGTCACCAGAACAGTAATGAGGGTGAAATCTTCAAATGAGGACATTTGTTCATTGGTGTCAATGACAGTGGCATTGATAATTACCCCTGCATTTATTGGTGTCAGTGGCAGCATTAATAACTCCTCCTTTCACTGGTATCAGTGACAGTGTCACCAATAATAACCCCTCCTTTCATCAGTGTCAGTGACACCTTCATTGGAGACAGAGACAGTGACAGTGGTAAAAAAAAAGTCAGAGTGTCAGGAACCATAAACCAGAGACAAAAATTGCAGTAAAAATCACACCTTTAATGAAACAGCAAAAATAACACAGTTCAGGAACGTAGTCAAAAACAGAAGCCAGGGTTTGGATGCCAGAGCGGGTAATCAGACAAGCCAGAGTCAGGAAAGTCAACATAGTGGAGGAGCAAAAATCAGGAACAGGAATAGGAAGGGAAGTCAGCCAGGCCAAGTTATACACAGGAACACAGGAAGGAATGCACATAGACCACACAATGGGCAAGGAGGAAATGAGCTAAGCTGCTTAATTTGCAAAAAGGGGCTGGCTGTAGGCTGGAATAATGAGGCAGGTAAATGGCAACCAGGTGAGTAACTGTGGCAACAATGAGTGGCTGGTGATTAAGAGACAGCTGAGCAGCTTCTGAGCACTTAAAGAAAAAAGCTTCTCATTAAGTACCAGGAGCCCAGCTTTGACTCAGAGATAGTGTCAGTAATAATAACCCCTTCCTTCATTTGTGTCAGTGACAGTGGCAGCAATAATAACACCTCCCTTCACTGGCATCAGAGACAGTGTCAATGATAATAACCCCTCCCTTCACTAGTTACAGTAGTAGTGTCATCAATAATAACCCTTCCCTTCACTGGTGTCAGCTGTAACATTAAAGTGGAGTTCCACCATTTTCTAAGTTTATTAAAAGTCAGCAGCTACAAAAAGTGTAGCTGCTGACTTTTAATAAACAGACACTTACCTGTCTCCCGGTCCAGCGATGGGGCCACCTGGAGCCTCGGATCTCTCTCTCTCCCCTCTGTGGCACTGTCATTGTTACTGTGGGCACCCGGCTGTGACAACTAGCAGCTTCATGGCCGTGTGTGCAATGCGTATGCGCGAGTGGAGCTGTGCTTCTTGATTGGTCCCAAAGTCTTCTAGGACCTGTCCTGTGTCCCAGAAGACTTTGGGAGGGAGGGGGAAGGAGACCTTCCACTTCCAATCGTCTAAGGTGACTGGAATGGAAATACCCGTGAAAATCGGGTATCCGCACCCCCCCTTCTCCTCCCCAAAAGCTCAGTTTCACCGCCAGGAGCTGGGGAGGAGGTCTTAAAGCTGAAGTTCCATTTTTGAGTGGAACTCTGCTTTAATAACTCCTTCTTTCATTGGCGTCACTGACAGTGTCACTAATAATAAACCCTCCTCTTATTGGTGTCAGTGACAGTGACAGGAATAATTACCCCTCCCTATACTGGTGTCAGTGAAATCAGCAGGAATAATAACTCCTCCCTTCATTGGCGTCAGCAACACTTGCAACAATAACAACCCCTCCCTTCATTGGTGTCAGTGACAGTGGCAGCAATAATAGTGTCACAATCTGAGAACTGGAACTTTAAAACCCTGGGTCTAGCGGAGCAGTAGGGGCAACTAAATGGGTGTGCCAGGGTATGGATCCTGGAAGGTACAGTAGCAGTGTGACCGCACGCAAAGTTGCAGGATCTACGGGGCTGCCTGGCCTTCACCATAGCCACTGGAGGTGTGGATGTTGCACTGCAGTGCATCAAGAGGGAAAAGACTGAGAACACCCACAAGACCGAACAACACACAGAATACAATGTACTGAAAGAACAGCAAAAGCCAAAGGAACAGGGAGGTCCGACTTCAGCGTGGAGACCCATTGCTTGAACACTAACCCACAGGTGCAAATGCTTAATAATACCTAGGTTCAAGGCTGATTGGCAGGAACCTGAGCAGCTTGGACAGGGGGTAAAACCTGGCACCAGATCAATGTAAATAGAACCGTGGCAAGAGCCGCTCACTTCATTGGTGTCAGTAGTAGTGTCAGCAATAATCCCACCACCAACCCACCTTTTCTGGTATGCATTGCAATAGATGCAAAAATAACCCTTTCTTCACTGGTGTTCAGAGGGAGTAAAAATCACCAAACTCTATTGGTGTTCAGTGGTTACTTACCTGAAAAAAAACACTCCTGTGCTGTATTTATTTATTTCTCCCTTTACAATAAGGATCAGCCAGAACTATACTGTCCCTGTCAGGTGGGATGTTCTGTACAGAGAGTGTTACAATACTCTGCATCCCATCGTCATTGCGCATTGTATGTACTAGATGAAGCTGGAGCCAGGGCCTCATGGGCCTCCAAAAGAAGCCCCCCAGTTACACAACCTTGCCCTAGCATTAGTTCGAACCCTCTGAAAAACTTGGACTGTCCCATGAAAACATGGCAGTTGGTAGATGTAATACTTTTGCTGTAACCTTTCAATGAAGCAAAATAGTATAGTAATGCCAAAAGAAACGTGACGACAAAAATGATTAAAAAGTAGTGTTGAGCGAACCCGGACTGTAACGTTCGGGTCCGTACCAAACTTTAGGGTGTCCGTGGCACGGACCCGGACCCGGACATTTCAAAAATCGTTCGGGTTCGGTCCGTGCCTGTGGGATTTCAAACCATGCCTGGGCTTGCAATGTCAGGCCCAAGCGAGTTGTGATGAAAAATTAGTAAAAACAGCAGTGCAAAGAAAACCGTAATGATATGATAAAACGAAGTAACTTTCCAATGTCGTTTTCATAATGTAGATGGTTGACGGTACAAAAGTACCCTGTCAGGTTCAAAAAGTCTCCCAAGCTTGATTACGATCCCGTTCCAACACATTGACCCCCCGAAGAAAACCTCCGGGTACTCCGGGACCGAGGTCGAAGTAGATCATGTATGTTACGCGTTACTGCTACCCTACGTCTCATAACATTGTGAGAGACATGTCTTGTAGGGTGGAC
>BLSH010089188.1:617279-629533 GCA_018402905.1 Glandirana rugosa | reverse complement strand
ATATATATATATATATATATATATATATATATATATATATATAATGTTTGGAGTTTCTAAGTAATTTTCTAGCAAAAAATACTTATTTTAACTTGTAAGCAACAAATGTCAGAAAAAGGCCTGGTCTTTTAACCTCATAGCACCGGCTCCCTTCCGGCCCTTTAAGAGGTATATGACACCGGGAGGTGGGGCTTAAGACCACACTATTGACGTGATTGGCTGTCATGGCGGTCACGTGACCCGAAAACTCCAGATCGCAAGGAACGATTGGGAGCTTTCGGTCAGGCAAGGGTAACTGTGCCAGGAGCGTGCAGTGTGCGGGCTCTCGGCACAGGTGTTTTGGCAACAATTCACGCAAATATGTGGATCCTCGGCGCTAAAAACCAGGCGCTGAGAGGCCGAATATTTGCGTACGGCAAGGGGTTAAAGCATAATTCGGAAATATAATGCATGCAGGATTTTAAGGAATGTTTCTTTGTGAATTACAGTGTTTTGTTCTTCGAAACGTTTAGTGAATTGTGTACATTATGGCTTGTGTAGCAACTGTATATGATACATATTATATACCTTTGATTTTCTATTTTTGTGTAGTTACCCTTTATCCTAATTGCTATTTATATCTAATTTTTCCCCCTAACAAAATCCCCCAGCTTTTTGAGAAAGACAACAGCCCTCTCTTTGTAAACTAAGTCGGTGCCTGGCATGTGTCACCCCCCCTAGCGACGCCACTGTAAGTTTGGTAAACTACAATTTAATTAATATTTTGTTCTTGGGTTTATACATTCTATCATATTAAAACCTAAACCTACCTTAAACCTAAAATGTAACCAAGCTCTTAAGCCTCGTACACACAGTTCGATGGTTGTACGACCGAACGGACCAAATCGTATGTTGGCTGTTGTATCTAGCATACTGACATGCACTACACGATCGTACGACCAAGCCGAACGTAGTGACGTGTTATGAACGTATAAAGAGAAAGTTCAGGTGCATGTAATTAGTGTCTGGCCGTTCCTGACTTCTGAGCATGCGTGTTTTGCACAATACAACTTGTTGGACCAACTTCTCTGTACACACGATACAACGGTTGTATGACCGCTTGTTGGTACTACCAAGTTTTCTAGTTTGCTCATACAACTTCTGTTGTACGACCGTCATACGTTGGCTGTTCTAATCGCGCGTACTAACGATCGATTTCGCATACAACGGTCATTCGTACGACCTGTTGTATAGGACCGTCGAACCGTGTGCACGTGTCCCTGATCCTAACACTGACATAACCCCTAAATTAATTACACTAAATGACACCAATTACCTTGTCCTCTGAGCAAAAGCATTGAACCTTCCTAGTTCTGCACCCAAACATACCAGCACTTATATGTCACCACTCAAAGTCGGGTCCTGCCCCCTTGGAACTCTATAGATGATAGTACAGTATAAAAAAGAACTGACTTCTTACTGCTTGCCAGAGGGAAGTTGTACGCATTTTTATGGGAAATCAAAGTAGTTTTCCACTTGCCATTTCAGGCTTGAGAGAAATGCAACCTGCTAACATGTTATAGCAAAAGACAGAAAATCAAAAAGAAGCTATTTATAGAGGATACATGATCAAGCCTTTCAAAGGAAAGTGGTAAAGTTGGGAGCACATAGGGCAGTGTAGGTCGTACTCATAACCACTATCTTGTTCCCTAAAACATCAACATTTACAACGGTTGGCCGCTGAAGACATTGCAGCGCGTCGATAAAGAAGTGTGTATATGTCATTCAGAATCTTTCTCAGTTGCAAGATTTAAAGACTTCACGCTCGCTTGTACATCAGCCAACTAAAACATGTCTTAATCCAAATGCTTCCCTCTTGGCTGAGTTTCACTGACAGTGTAAAATAGAGCCATTTTTTTCCCTGACTTACATTGACAAAGGGTCAGGGCTGTCAAAGCTTAACAGTTTATAGAAACTCTGTACATTTGCAGTAAGTGTTGTACCTGCTCCATTGCTAAATGTCTATGGCGTTCACAGTTCAGTGCTGTCGGCTTTAAGTCATTGTTTTTGTCGCTTAAAAATGATTTTATACAAAGACGGAAATATACTCACGGACACAGCTCTACTTCCAGATATTGAGTAGTCTGGCTGTTCAGGAAAAAAGCTTCAACCACTGTGGAGAAATGGAAAAAAAAGCAATTTTGTAAGGAGAAAAATGAAACCTTATTGGCTAGATAGAGGCTAAGTGATACATAGGAAGATGCCAGTGCTATCATCGTTTTTGCTATTGCATAAAGGAGCTATGAAGTTCAGAGATACATAGAGTTGTGTGTATAAAGGCAGCTTCTGCTCGCTGTTCTGGAAAATGTAGTTGATGTAGATATTTTGCTCTTCCAGTAAGCGGCTTCCTGCTCAGGCTCCACATAGTAATGGTGACATCTTAGGTCACTAGAAATATTGACTTTTCCATCTGTCTCTGCCACTGGCTCCCATCAATAATATTTGGGAGGTAAATATGCCCCTTAACCAGGATAAATCTAGTACAAATAATGGCTTTAAAATGATGCATTGAAGCACAGACAAGATTTAAAAACCTGCGGTCAGCCTGCAGACCACAGCTCTGACAGCGCCCATGAATTCACACTAGAAGAACGATTATATGTGGTGACTGGTATTATAGTTCTGTATGGTGTGCTTACTGACTGGTTATTACCATAAGGACATTGGGCATATTCATTTAGACATTTCTGTAACATAACATTTTTCTATCTGTTGTATTCACTTTATTCACAAATAAAGCCTTGCACACTTCAGAGGTCCTGTTTTAGCCATTAAAAAGCTGTATCTTAACCCAGCTATATTAAAAACCAAAGGTACTGGTTATCCAATGATACAATGTTGTATTGGTTTTGCTTGGACCTATTTTATTCCATCAAAGAAACAACAGTGAATAAACATTTGCAACCTAGATATTTTAAAAATGAAAGTGTCACTAAACCCACAACAGAAAATCAGTGTGTATATGCAGTAAGCCCACGGTCACATCGGGCCATTTTGATATGCGATTTGACATGTCAAATCGCCGGCTTTTGCCGGAAACTGCATCGTCCCAATTGATGCGACGCCGCGCCGATTCCCAAAAGTAGTTCCTGCACTAGCTTTGGCAGCTTCGGGAGACATCTGTGCATGAACCCGCACAGATGTCTGTCAAATCGCCCCCGAAGTCGGACGGCATTGCCAGTTTGAAATCATGCGAGTTCAGCTGAGACCGGCCCGCAATGTGAACCTGGGCTAAAGCATGCTTGTTATACTCACTGTGGATCCTAAGGGGTTAATCCTCTGCTTTGTGTAAAAAAGGCTGTTTGATCATCTCTCCTCTGATCCTCCCCTTCTTCCAGAGTCTCCAATCAATCTGCTGATAGTACAGAGGCTATGGGACAAGCTGCACATGCTCAGTTTGGTGTGTATTGTTAGATAGTTTTGTGTTTTTTTTTCTTGGGAGAGTGCATGTGATCAGCACAGGGCCAATCAGCACTGTCCAGACATAGTCAGGTGTTCTGCGTCCTCATAGGATAGTCAGAGGAGAATGAAAACCTCCCCTAAATGCTTTAACCAGACACTGATAGAAGTCGCAAGACTGCTATATACTGCTGATGAGAAAAGGTATTTAGCAGTTTATATTTACTAAAACTATTGATTTTCTGTGTTCTTTGTATTGTGGGAGACCAGATATAATTAATGCAAGGTCCTGGGTTTAGTAACACGTTAAAGTAGCAGCCCAGGAAATATAACTGGGAAAAACAGTGGGTGGGGGGGGGTGGTAAAGAGGAACTTCATCCCCTCTTACCTGTTATGTATGTATTCAGAAAACATACTCACTTGTCCAGTAGCATTGTCCCAACATGCTATTGCCACAGGTCCCCCTGCTACCATCCTCCCTTCCTATGTCATCAGGAGCTGGCTGGTTCTTCTGGGTCCTTGCTGCCACCCCCCCAGTGAGGAGCCATCAGGTCTGCCCTCCAGCAGCTGTGTGTTGCTACTCTTGCCGCCTCCTGGTACCATGGGTGACGGGGGATATCTCAGGAGGTTGCAGGAGCAGGACACATCATTCCTGCCTAGACAAAAATAGAGGCACGGTGGCAAGCTGGATTAATAAATACATTTAAAAAAAAATTTAAAATGTGGCTTTTTTATGTTATGGAGAAAAGAGGGGTTGCATGAAGGAAAATGCTATTTTAGTAGTAAAGGCTTATGTTTTACTTTTACCTCTATGCTGTCCTTTTCCAGATACAGTGCATAGAATACTGTTCCTGGAGCACGGTGGTATCGTTAAGTCCATGCTCTCTCTGTTCCCTGTCCCTGCTATATGTGAATGGAATTAGTTGTTCCATGGAATTCCATTACATCACCTTATTCCATTTATAGAATAGCAGGGACAGGGAGAAGAGACCAAAAGCATTGGGCTAACTGTACTGATGTGCCACATTACAGTTTATAGGCATGTGTATTTCGGTAAGGACAGGATGGAGGTAAGTGAACCGCACTATATGATAGTACATTATATGAATCTCTTCTCTTTCTCTTTGTGATAGAGTATACGGAACCTACAAGGAGTGGGACTAAAGCCCCATACACATTATACAATTTTCTGTAGACTTCTGTCTTCAGATTTACCAAAACCATATAATATGAGGTCAAACCTTAAGAGTTTCAAATTGCATGCAATCAGGCAGGCACGTGCACTACATGGTTTTGGTAAATCTGAAGACAAAAGTCTACAGAAAATTGTATAGTGTGTATGGGGCTTTAGACAATCAGTTCAATTCCTATCATGGCTCAGAAACCAGTGCTTCCAGAAGACCAGATTCCTGGCAGTGAGATGATCTTGAGCAGTGCATGGTATGGAGCACTAAAGAATTGCCAGGATGAAGATCAGAAGCCCTTAGGAAGTTGCCCTCAAAGCATTTCATAGCTTTATAGCTTTATTTTCAACTTTACAGGGCATTACTTTTCTAACCCTGTTGTTGCCAGCCATGTGACTATTTTCACTTCTCATTGGCTGAAATTGCTCATAGCAGTAGGTATGGTGAAGACCATCATTATAGCTTTTTGTAAACAGCCAATAGAGGCATCTGGAATATGTTCATAATGTGTTTGTTGCCATCAGGGAGTGTCTACAGCTGCTAACATGCTGTCTACAGTCTTATCATGAATTTCCTAGGCAGGTTTGAACCCCTCTGACAGATAAGACATTCTGGTGCATTAGCTTTCTGTATGTTGGAGACAGCGCTAAGCCCATATTGGAGGTGCTTGGTAATGCCTCTATTACAGCTGGTTAGCAAAAGGGGTTTGAATATCTCTAAATTGCTGATTAAAGGTAGTCTGATGTACTAAAGCTTTACTTGAATAAAAAACAGAGGCCTTCAGCGAGTAGGTTATGCATTCCATATGGTTTACAAAGCACAATATTCAGTCATGAAGAGGGCAGGTTGAAAGTTTTTTGTACATATTACATCTGGGCATTTATGTATTAAATGACCAAACTATTCTAAATCTATCATGCTATTACCCAATGTGATGTAGGAATTGCAAGTAAGGAAAATGTAAGGTGCCAGGAAGTTGTTAAACCCTTAGGCTCGGTTCACACCTAGGCGACTTGCGATCTGATTTGTGTCGCCTCAAGTTGCTTGACATCGGAAATCCCATTGATATGAATGGGAGCCGACTTAATATACACTACTGAAGTCGCTCCGACTTCAAGGCGGCGTCAGAAAAGGTTCCTGTACTACTCCAAGGCGACTTCTATCCAACTTGTGCCCATAGAATTCAATGGAAGTCGCCTCCAAGTCGGATCCCCATCTATATTAAAGCGACTTTACAGGAAAAAGAAAATAATTTTTGAAGGCAACCCCCCCCCCGGATCTCTTCTCTGATTGGCCACAGGCAAAGTTGCCTGGCATGGAGGTCGCTTCAGGTCGCGTTGTAAGTCGACCAAAGTCTCGCTGAAGTCGCCTTGAAGTAGCGTTTAAATGGCCTGGCAAAGTCGCCTCTGAAGTCGGATCGCCTAGGTATGAACCGGTCCTTACCATACACTATGGGGTGTATTTATAAATAAAATCATCCTGTAAAACTGCATGTGCATTCATTCTATGCAAATATGGAACATTTATTCTTAGACTATTTTATTTCCAGGTTGAATGTTCTTTATGCATACAGAATAGAGTGAATTAGAAAAATACCACATTATGGCCACTAGATAAAGCCAATAATTCATTGCCTATGACCATAAGCTCATACTGTTAGGGAAAGCACTACAGGTGGGACTAAGCCATTGGCAGGCCAGATCATGTGAATACCGTTGGATGCAAGTGGCGAAGTTGCGAAAGGGTTAGTTACCAAACTGACCTAATACATGGGTCACAATTACTTTTGGACTGACAAATGGCAGTATATAGGCATGCTAAAACCTGCACTGACACGTAAAAAAATACTACTATTGCTGCAAACAATTAATGTGGGTACTTTGTTTTGCATGCCTAATTGTTTTCTTCTGCCAGTGTGAAAGAGACTCTTGCTTCTACTTATATTTACACGCAAGATTCACAGAACATTACTCTAAGATTCACATTTTATTTTCTAATTTGATAGAATTGGAAAATGTGTGAATCTTATAAATAGGCACCTTAGGGGTTGATTTACTAAAGCCGAAGAGTGCAAAAAACGGTGCAGCTGTGCATGCTAGCGAATCAGCTTCTAACCTCAGGTTGTTCAATCAAGCTTTAACAATAAAACCTTGAAGCTGATTGGTTACTGTGTGGAGCTGCACCAAATTTTGCACTTTCAAGCTTTAGTAAATTAACCCCCTTAATGTTTAAGCATGAAGCTTCAAGTCTACACGACTAAGCAAGAAACACACACGCATCAATAGCTCGACCTATGCTGAACTAATATCACAGTCTATACATAAAGGACAATTAAAACGTTTAATGGTCTGCTTTATTCAATTCACCTTCATAGTCCCAAAGTCCATTAAAGGGTTTTCCAGGTTCCCCGGGTGGTGCATGAGGGTCATCAAAGAAAAGTGCATTAACTTCCAACAGCAGCCCATCTGGATGTGGCTTAAATGTGATCGACACTGGGTCATGCAGCACTGGTATGCTGTCCCATGTTGTGGTTATTTTGTACGTTTTCTGAAACAAACAAAATAAAAAAATAGCATTTAGGAAAAGACTATGTAAAATCACACTATGAGAGTATATTTATATAAAAAAAAAAAAAAAAAAAAAGCAGAGATATTTATCCTATGAAACTACGTGTGCATTCATCCTGTGAAGTATTTACTAATTTCCCTATGGAAGCAAAATTCGGGGAACCCTCACCTGTTCTTTTATGAAGTTTGAGTCTTCATGGTGCCTTTTAAAAAAAGTAAAAAAAGCAATTTAGTATATATAAATATTTAGTGGGCTCTAGTTAAGATTGTTTAACTATAACTTTCACCCAAGATTCAGACATTGGATTCCCTTGGAAAAGTGTGTGAATCCTGAGTGTGTGAACGTATGAATCTTGGGTGAAAACATTATGGGCTTGATTTACTAAAGGGAAAAAGACTGTGCACTTTGCAAGAGCAGTTGCTCCAGAGCTTAGTAATTGAGCAGAAGCTCTGCTGACTTCCATCATCCAATCATGTGCAAGCAAAAATGTTTTTGTTTTATTTTCCTTGCATGTGATTGGGTATTGTTTGCAAATTGAAGCTTTACCTCATTTACTAAACTCTGCACTTGCAGAGGGCAACTGCAATTTGCAAAGTGCACAGTCCATTTGTAAATCGGCCCCTATAACCCCATAGTCAGTGGGTAAATGTTAAAGTATGTAAGCTCATTCACAAAAACCTCATACAATCTTTAACCTGCTAATGTAGTTTCTAAAATCATTTTTTTCTTTTTTTTATTTATAAATTTAATTGAAATCACACTTGGTAATCCTGTCATGAAAGTCCGTCAGGTACTTCCTTTTGTAGGGTGACAACACTTTATCTCTGTCTTCCAACGTCCCCTGTGTTGTCACCCTGTCTCGTGTGCTTTCAGTAGAGGTTGTAATTGGCGGTGCTGATGTTCATAGCACAGTTCCACCATTGTCATTAGTAGGAAGCCCATCCTAAGAAATGAATGTAGATGTCACAGAAGTAAGCATATGTATACAGGAACTGGCTGACAGAGGCTGCAGAAGATCAGCAGCACTGACATGCAAGAAAGGAAAAAAAGGTGAAAATAGTACTTTTTTAAAAGAAAAAAAAACATGGCAATCATTCGTAATTTGGTAACCCGAAAGTCGCAAGGCCACAACATGAAATAACTATTTCTATTATTAGTCCCACTCAATGACTAAGTGCTAGATAATAGTCAGAGGGGAAAGGTTCACAACCAATGATTACCACTGTTGCTAATCCTAGACAACAGCTTTGACCTAACTTCCCAACTAGCATAGATTTTATAGTTAAAGCCATTGGGGGCTGGTGCTTAACCTGCACCACCCCCCCCCCCCCAGTTAGACAGCCAGGCAACCAATCATATAACCCACCACTCCCTGGCGGTCACTCGATCAATCAATCACTGTTTCCCCCGTCGCTCGATTGCTTACCCATCGCCCACCAGGCCCCCCGCCCGCCCCGCACTTACTCCATCCAGGTTGCAGCTTTGGTGGCTTCCCCCCTGCATCTCCTGCCGAGTCTTGGTGGTCGCTTCTCCTCTCAGCCAATCAGGAGTTAGGACTCGCGGCCAATCGGGTCTTAGGACTCTCGGCCAATCAGGTCCTTTGGCTGTCCTGTATACCCGTCGCATGATAAACTGCAGGGTCTTTCCAGTGCTGAGTATTCAGGTAAGAGGAGATTTCCACTACAGCCTGTATACACTCCGTCATGTGTGATGTCAATATCATGTGACCTGGCTAGTTTTAAGAACAAGGAAATGTTCTCTCCAGAAATAGAGACTAAACTGAGTATGTGCAGCCAGACTACTCTGACTGTGTCTTATCTGGCCTTACCAAGAGTGATAGTGGAGGAGGGAAGGATCTGTCCATACAGGATCAAAGAGCCTTTTTACACCATGCAGAGGATTAACCCCTTAAGTTCCACAGTGAGTATAACAAGCATGCTTTATTGCATATACAGACTGATTTTAACCGTTGTGGGTTTAGTAACACTTTAAGTGCTCTGCGCCTGGAGCCCACCCTTTCTGAAGCCTCCGGCTCTAATCATGTGCTTCTAAAAAAAACAACAACATTGGAGTCCATGCGTCCGGTGCATTGCGTGTAGCATAGGGGCCGGGCGCATGGATTGGGGGGGGTGGCACCCCTTTACCCTGCATTAGTGGCTGCCACTTTCGCAGAGGTATACTGTCTGACAGCTGTCTGCTCTGACTGTAGTGAGCCAGTGGTAGGGGGCAGTGTGGTGCAGCGCATCACACAGCTCCTTTTTTTTTTTGGGATATTTGCCAAACTCTATTTAGCTGACTCTTTATAGGATATAGTCTAAAGAGCCATATATTGTATAGGTCAGTGATTCTTAACCTCTGAGCCATGACCTAGGCCTCTCTCATTCCAGGCCTCCTAGCTTCCATAGAGCCCCTCAACCTTGCATATTGGCCCACAGTACCCCCCAACCTCCCACAGTGCCCCAAACCCCTTGGGAGCTATCAGTACCCCGAACCTAGTGCCCTGCAGTTCCCACTACTTGCTACAGAGCCTTCAGCCCCCCACAATGTGTCCAACCCCCAACAGTGCTACACAGCTTCCACAGGGCCCTACAGCCTCCCAATGTGCTTCTGCTAAACTCCCAGCCTCCCAGAGAGACCCCAATCCTGACAGTTGCCCCCAGCTACTTACAGAAACCTCATCTCCTACAGAGCCACCAAGTCTGCTGTAGAGTCCCCTAACTCCTGCCAGAACCCCTATCCCCCCATAGTGACATCCACCCAGAACCTTCCAGGATTTCAATGAGGCTCTGTATCCATGGATACTAGAGAATGGCCCCTATTTTGGTAAACAGTATAGTACATAAACAACTTTTTGCCTTTGTTTAGAGTACATCTCACAATAAGTCCAGGGTAGGATAGGGTACACAGGCAAACAGCTGGAGGGATCCCAGGCTTGTACCACAGGCAAGCAGCTGGAGAGGGCTCAGGGCTGGTACCACCGGCAGGCAGCTTAAGACGTAGGACCGCCCCACTTGAAGTACAGTACTCTGGTAGCAGTCAGTGCAGTACTCTCTACAGTGGCTGGGTCTTCCAGGAGAGCTGCATACAATTGGGCTTCAGCTCCACTGCCCCTATGCCAGGACAAACTGTGGAGGACTAACTCTCTGGTAGCAGATTGCATGCCCAGCCACCGCTGCTTAATGAGGTGTGTTCTCATTATGCTGCTGATGGAGGGAAGGAGAGAAACCTATATCTTCTGTGCATTTCCAGGAGTTCATGGCCTTATGGGAGCCCAGATAAAAACTAAGCCTTGAAACAAGCCCAGTCTTTCTATTCGGCACTTTTATTCAGACATTGCTCTAGTACCCCAATACACCCCCTTTTCCTTTGTCTGCAATCTGGTTTTCTTAGGAGAATGCCTACTCGTGATCCTGGAACACATACCTGTCTGCTTCTCGCACAGAGAGAGTGCTGTAAAAAAAACAGCTGTTTCTTCTTGTATTACTCAGATTATATATTAATATATTATATTGAATGTTTGAATGCAATTGGCAAGGAGTGAGCCAAAAAAAAAGTAGTTTACCCAGTTCAGGTTGCTGGAAGTACACTCCTGTTGACTATTGCTCGGTGTGTGCTGTGTGTACATTAGATCTCAGTGAAATTTCTTATTTTAGTACAGCTGCAGTTTGCTGAAATGCATTACTAGCTCACTGATTGGTTTCTCTTGCTGCCTGAAAAGGCTCCGTTATCCAGTAGTGTAAACCACAGCAAGCAATCAGACTTCATCATTTAACTTGACTTGTCGTTTTTCTCATTTGACTGCAGCAAATTGAACCTTACTTGGTTGCTATGGTTTGGTATATTTTGCACATAGGCTTTGCATTTTGCAAGGGCCTGTTAAAGTGACACCTTATTCCACAAAAATAATCCATACACACCGACTACTTAATGGCCCTGTAAACTATTTTTCAAGAAATTGATTCTTAGGGCTCATTTGTGGTGCCCGATCTCTGGTGGATCATTCTTCAGAGGGCATTTGACAGGTGGTGAGGAGGTGTTATGTTGCCTCCTCACCCCCTATTTTAACTCTGCATAAATCTGCATACATTGCACAAGTACAAACAAATGGCCGCTGCCCCCACCTATAACTGGCCTTTGCAACAAGAAGCACATGGAAGGAAGACACATGTCAAAACAAAAACTTTTTAAGGGACTTTGGTCCCTTAAAAAGTGGGAGGCACATATACAAACTGTTGTAATTCCTACACTGTTCACCTGATTTGGATGTAAATACCCTCAAATTAAAGCTGAAAGTCTGAAGTTAAAGCACATCTTGTTTGTTTTATTTCAAAGCCATTGTGGTGGTGTATAGAGCCAAAAAGATTAGAATTGTGTCGATGTCCCAATATTTATGGACCTGACTGTATGCAGTTTCTGACAGTCTCTTGGGCTATGTATGCAGTCTATGATTGTCTCTTGTGCCATGTCCACAGTCTCTGACCATCTCCTGTACTATGTCTGCAGTCTCTGTACCTCCTGCACTATGTCCGCAGTCTCTGACTGTCTCCTGTACTATATCCGCAGTTTCTGACCATCTCCTGTACCATGTCCGCAGTCTCTGACCATCTCCTGTACAATGTCCGCAGTCTCTGACTGTCTCCTGTACTATATCCGCAGTTTCTGACCATCTCCTGTACCATGTCCGCAGTCTCTGACCATCTCCTGTACTATGTCCGCAGTCTCTGACTGTCTCCTGTACTATATCCGCAGTTTCTGACCATCTCCTGTACCATGTCCGCAGTCTCTGACTGTCTCCTGTACCCTGTCTGCAGTCTCTGATCATCTCTTGTACTATGTCTGCAGTCTCTGACCGTGATAATGTGATAATGACATTGTCTAAAAGGGGAAGAGCATGGGTCACCTTAAAATAATGCCCCTCCCCCCCAAAAAAAAATCTGCGGACGCCCATGAATGCGTCCCCTCACAAATCTGTTACAGTAATAGTGTAATAGGACCAGTCTCTGACGTCTGTATCATGTTCTCTACTAGTCTCTGACGTCTGTCCCATGTCCTCTGTCAGTCTCT
>BLSH010089188.1:588933-617269 GCA_018402905.1 Glandirana rugosa | reverse complement strand
TGTCCGCAGTCTCTGACTGTCTCCTGTACTATATCCGCAGTTTCTGACCATCTCCTGTACCATGTCCGCAGTCTCTGACTGTCTCCTGTACCCTGTCTGCAGTCTCTGATCATCTCTTGTACTATGTCTGCAGTCTCTGACCGTGATAATGTGATAATGACATTGTCTAAAAGGGGAAGAGCATGGGTCACCTTAAAATAATGCCCCCCCCCCCCAAAAAAAAAGTTCTGCGGACGCCCATGAATGCGTCCCCTCACCAGTATTCCAACAGTACAGAGAAATGGCTGCTGATCACAGTGCAGCCTCATTAAAGTGGTTCTAAAACCTCCTCAAGGTTTTTCATCTTAATGCATTCTATGCATTAAAGTGAAAAACCTTCTGTGCTACAGCTACCCCCAGACCCCCTCTTTTTCTTACCTAAGTCTGATTCGATCCAGCGATGTGCATGAGTAGAGTGGCTCCAGCCACTGTCTCTCTCATTGGATAGCTTGATAGCAGCAGGAGCCATTGGCTCCCACTACTGTCAATCAAATCCAATGACACAGGAGCAGGGGGAGGGGCTGAGTCCCACTGTCTGTGTCAATGGACGCAGTAGCAGGACTCCGGAGCAAGCCCGCATGAGTGCCCCATGGAAAGCAGCTTGCCATGGGGGAAAGAGGAGGGGCCAGGTGCGCTGGTGGGGCACCCCAGAAGAAGTGGATAAGTATAGGCATGTTTGTTATTTTTATGTAAAAAAAAAAAAAAAGGGGGGTTTACAGCCCCTTTCAGGTGAATTTGGTGGACGCTACTACCTCAGTCCAAGACGGGGGGGGGGGGCATTTTTGCCACTCACCGTAGCATATATACATACCTCTCAACTTTTTGAGATAGGAATGAGGGACACCTATTAGCAAAAGTATGTAGGGCACACACCCCTGCCACGCCCCCGTAAAGGAGAATTATACAAAAATGATTAGTTAAACCCACAAGTGCTTTTTTCACGACTACTATTTCTCTATACTGGCTTTTGAAACTTACAAATGCAGCAATTTAGAAATTGAATGAAAGGTTTAGCACTAGGAAACACTTTTTGAAAGATAAAAAGTGCATTTTATATACAACTAGATTGTAGACTAGATCAATAACAATAGATCCAATCAAAATGAGGGACAAATGAGGAGGAAAGAGGGACAGAGGGACTTTGTTCCAAATCAGGGACAGTTGGGAGGTACAGTTGTGCTCATAAGTTTACATACCCTGACAGAATTTATGATTTCTTGACCATTTTTCAGAGAATATGAATGTTAACACAATGGTGTAACTCATGGTTAGTGTTTGGCTGAAGCGATTTATTATCAATCAACTGTGTTTACTCTTTTTAAATCATAATGACAACAGAAACTACCCAAATGACCCTGATCAAAAGTTTACATACCCTGGTGATTTTGGCCTGATAACATGCACATAAGTTGACACAAAGGGGTTTGAATGGCTATTAAAGGTAACCATCCTCACCTGTGATCTGTTTGCTTGTAATTAGTGTGTGTATAAAAGGGCAATGAGTTTCTGGACTCCTGACAGACCCTTGCATCTTTCATCCAGTGCTGCACTGACATTTCTGGATTCTGAGTCATGGGGAAAGCAAAATAATTGTCAAAGGATCCGTGGGAAAAGGTAGTTGAACTGTATAAAACAGGAAAGGAATATAAAAAGATATCCAAGGAATTGAGAATGTCAATCAGCAGTGTTCCTACAATAATCAAGAAGTGGAAAATGAGGGTTCTGTTGAAACCAAACCATGGTCAGGTAGACCAACTAACAAACCAACCAAGATTTCAGCCACAACCGCCAGGAAAATTGTTTGGGATGCAAACTATATGTGTATACACCCTGTCCGCTGCCTTTACAGCTTAAAGGGGAGCAGTTGGGAGATGGAAAAAACATAACTCAACCAATTTTTTTTTTTTTACCACCCTCCAAATACAAGTGCCAATTAGGCCTTACTGTGTTTTCCTGCCTCCTTTTTCCTGCTCCTGAACATCTCCTTTGCTCCCTCGCTTCCATTTGGCTGGAACAAGTAGCGCAGGTTAGTTGTGGTCATTGCTTTATGCTTTATCCCATCCATCTCTGGAGCAAGAAAGCGAGGGAGGCTACATTCCTATATACAGTGGGACAGCGAAGAATGAACATAGCAGGACTCTCTAACACAGTGGTTCTCAACTCCGGTCCTCGGGACCCCCCAACAGGCCAGGTTTGCAGGATAACTGAAATACATCACAGGTGATATCATTTGCTGCTCAGTGATTGCAGCGTTCTAGTCTGCATCTTCCCAAGGTAATACTTAAAATCTGGCCTGTTGGTGGGTCCCGAGGACTGGAGTTGAGAACCACTGCTCTAACAGGACATCAAATTACAGCAGCTACAAAAGGAATTTGGAGATTTGGAGGAGGCTGAGAGCAATAGAATTTACTTTTTGATTTCAGCCCCTTTCACACGGACGGATCATTCCGGTCCGCCTGTCAGTTTTTCAGGCGGACCTGAACGGACGCTCCATTGTCCTCTATGGAGTGACGGATGTCAGTGGTGACATGTCTGCTGACACCCGATCCGCTCCGATCCGCCCTATTTTCCATCCGTCTGGCGGATTGGATTGGATGAACACAGACAGACGGTCCATGTTCATCCGATCCTCCATAGAGGAGAATGGAGCTCTGACAGGTCAGTTTCTGCACGGAGTGCAGAGATGGTCCTGTCATCCGCCGGCTCAGCAGGGATCAACGGATGGATCCCCCATCGTGTGAAAGAGCCCTTAAGATTTTTTTTTTTAGATTAGCATTGTCACTTTAAGTAAGGCATTTAAATGAACTGTGTAAAAGAAAAACGAGCTCTCAATAAAATTGTGCATGTATGTAGGAATGCTGTACGGACATTGGAGTCTAAGTGCCTTTGTGGCAGGGATTGATGTCATCGGTTTGCGTCCTTTATAACGAGCTGCGAAATATGTCAACGCTCTCTAAATGAATACATAAAATAAAAGGAAATGAAATCCATCAGTCTGCGCCCTTCACTAATTTTGCCCTGTGCTTGATCTGCAATTCATGAAGGACTCCGGCGGAACATTTTAAATGAGCCTGTTGCTGAGCGCCGCCATTTACGTTAAAGATAGATACTCCCTCGGAGTTGTCAAATTACACAGGATTTACTGTAAAAGTCTGGATGGGAGAGTCTTCCCATTATAAAACATTTCTTAAAGGGCCATAATTACTCAGCATGTGAAATGAGCTACTTCTCAGCTTTAAATGTGTATTCCATGAAACTTTAATAAACTATCATAAAACCCAGGCTTGCCAGTTATTAAATGTAAACTATTCACGGCTGCAGATTAAAATGCCAGAGCTGGAAATCAGCCCTGTGGTAGTTGTCAATGGCTCATGTTTGTTTTCCTCAGAAATGTATCAGGTTGGTACATTTTGAGAAAAAATGGCTGATGATAAAAAAAAATATATCCAGGCTTCTTTATTAAAAAAAAAGCCAATAGCCTGGTTGACTTGACAGTTCTGTGACATATACAAGTGATTTCTGTACTACTTCAGAAATTGCATTAATATGCAGCTGTTATAGGAAGTAATTTTTAAAATGCAAAAAAAAAAAAATAAGAAGCTTTGCTTTTTGATGATCTGCTTCCGCCATCTAGTGGCAGCGAGCGGTAATACCTGTCATTAATGGAAAGTAGACTAATGCTTGTACATAAAGCTGTCTGCATCCTCTTCAACGTTATGAAGGAAAAGGAAACAAAATGGAAATCACTAAGAGGATTTGCATGTGAAAGGTACATGGGCACGTTTTACGGAAAAGTGTTTAGTTAAACATTGCTGCGCCCTTTTTACGTTTTTTTTCTGTTCGTTTTTATTGTTTCCGTCAGTATTCTGCCACAAGCGCTTGTTGGGAGATCACATTATCAGAAAGACGTTGCCAAGCAGCATCTTAGCGAAGCAACTTGTATGCTGTGAAGTGGAACAGTGGAAGTTAGCAAATGCTAAACATCAAGGTCTGTGCTGTAGAGTTGAATAAGATCCAACATTGTACAATGATGCAGGCAAGTTTTTTTCTTTTTTTCTTTTTTTTAGAAAATTCTGTTTTCCCTTTTTTTTGTTTTTCCATCTTTCTGTAGCGCCAGCCCTGTAGGAGCCGCTTTGCAATTTTGGGTTCTCTATTCTGCACCTCAACTCCAAGAGCAATGTCAGCCCCTCTGGCACACCTAAAATCACTGCACAAATAACAACACAAGTGAGAAATACCTCTCACCTGGCTGTGGAGTATTGCCAATAAATAAGCGCACACCTGTTTAGTGGTAAATACGGATTAGTAACAGTTTAAACAGAATTTTACACACAGCAGACAAATTAGAACACAGCAGGGGCGTTGCTAGGTGGGAAAAAGACCAGGGGCTCCAGCCCGAAGAAATGCGGCGCGTGAAGCATGGCCTAAACTAAATAGTGGGTGTGGCTTAAAGGGTGTGGCTCACGTCTGAGATGAACGAGGGATGGAGGAAGGAAGAAAGAAAGAGTTAGGGAGGGAAGGAAAGAGAAGAGAAGGAAGGAAAGAAGTCGGGATGGAGGGACAGCAGGCCCAGATTCTACACCACAAGAACAATATGTGTATTCCAGAAAGTTTAACAGTCTGCAGATAAAGATACTCCAATCACCTGGTGTTGGCGCTTCAATCATCCGGGCACCATGGTTGTTATGGTGTCAGGATGATTGAAGCTTATCATTTGTAATATAAATGAAATAGTTCAACTCACCATAATGCAGAATCAGTGGGAGCCCCAAGCGTGTCACTTGCCACTGTCACCTGCTACCAGATGCCATCAGGTGTCCCAAGCGGAGTCCCTCCTTCCATCACAGGTGCCCCCAGCGGAGTCCCTCCTTCCATCACAGGTGCCCCCAGCGGAGTCCCTCCTTCCACCGCAGGTTCCCCCAGCGGAGTCCCTCCTTAGATCATAGATGCCCCCCAGTGGAGTCCCTCCTTCCATCACAGGTGCCCCCAGCGCAGTCCCTCCTTCCATCACAGGTGCCCCCAGCGGAGTCCCTCCTTCCACCACAGGTGCCCCCAGCGGAGTCTCACCTTCCATCACAGGGGCCCCAGCGGAGTCCCTCCTTAGATCACAGGTGCCCCCCCGGCCACGGGAGTCGGCGGCTCTGACAGCCCTCCCCTCCTGAGGTCCGGCACTCAGGGCTGTGGAGAGAGAGGATCCTCCACTCTCCTCCACAGTGCGGCCGCAGCTTCAGAAGAGCAGTGATGTAGACAGGCAGAGAGAGATGATATCATCTCTGCTTGCCCACCCCGCTCTCTCTCTCGGCTCCCTTCAAGTTCTAATGCAGGCCGCTGTCGGCTCTGTAGAGCCACCCATTCGCGGCTCTATCAAGCCGCTCGCCCGCAGCTTAGTCAGGTCGCCCGCCTGTGGCTCTGTGACTTGACACCGCCATTAGGGGCCCCTCGGGAGGCTCGGGGCTGAGGGTGTGACATTCGGGGCTGAAGCCCTGATAGCCATCCCCTGGCGACGCCCCTGGAACACAGGCTGCTAAACTGGGTAAAAGAACTAAACCAAAGAAAAAGAACAATCTATAGCATTGACTGGAACCCAACTGTCATTTAAACGGCGCATATGAGAAGGCCAGGAGAGTGGTAGGGAACACCAGGTCAAGTGTATGCATCTCCTCTCGAATACAAGGGGGCGTCTCCATCTAGGTGTAGCGATTTATTTTAAAAAGTATAAAAGACAATAAAAATGCACTCACTTTACCTAGGGAGTGCATTTTTTTGTCTTTTATACTTTTTAAAATAAATCGCTACACCTAGATGGAGGTGCCCTCTTGTGTTTGTTTTATAACCACTTCAGCCCCAGAAGGTTTTACCCCCTTAATTATCAGGCCATTTTTTTTTTTGCGATATGGCACTGTGTTACTTTAATTGACAACTGCGCAGTCGTGCGACACTCTAACCAAATAAAATTGATGTCCTTTTTCCCCACAAATAGAGCTTTCTTTTGGTGGTATTCGATCACCTCTGC
Source organism: Glandirana rugosa (assembly GCA_018402905.1). Classification (NCBI taxonomy): domain Eukaryota; kingdom Metazoa; phylum Chordata; class Amphibia; order Anura; family Ranidae; genus Glandirana; species Glandirana rugosa. The sequence goes on along the minus strand of BLSH010089188.1, from coordinate 611,217 downwards.
GTTTTTTATTTTTTTTGCACTAGTAACAGAAAAAGAGCGGCAATTTTAAAAAAAGAACAATATTTTTTACTTTCTGCTATAAAACATATCCAATAGAAAATGTAAAAAATCTAATTTCTTCATCAATTTAGGCCAATATGTTTTTTGCTACATAATTTTGTAAAAAAAAATTCCCAATAGGCGTATATTGATTGGTTTGCGCAAAAGTTAGAACGTCTGCAAACTAGGGGATAGATTTATGGCATTTTTATGTTTTGATTTGTTTTTTATTAGTAATGGTGGCGATCAGAGATTTGTAGCGGGACTGCGACATTGCAGCGGACAGATCGGACACCTAATTGACACTTTTTTTGGAACCAGTGACATTATTACAGTAATCAGTACTAAAAATGTGCACTGTTACTGTACTAATGACACTGGCAGGGAAGAGGTTAACACCAGGATTGATCAAAGGGTTAAGTATGTCCCTAGGGGATGCTTTCTAACTGTGTGGGGGATGGACTCACTAGATGAACACAGTGATCCGTGTTCCTGATTAGCAGGAACACAAGATCACTGTGTTCATCTCTGACAGAACGGCAGTCTGCCTTGTTTACATTGGCAGATTGCCGCTCTATCTCTTTGGGGAGAGATCGCGGTTGGCGGACATCGCCTCTGCCGGACCCACTGCTTCGCTCCCCCTCTGGCCAATCGGCGCATGCGCACCCCCCCTGGCTATTGCGCGAAATGACATATAGGTAAGTAGATCACGCAATAGAGCCGATCTGCCGCTGTATACGCAAGCTGGCTAGAGCTTTATTTTAGCTACGATTAGAGGCAGTCCTTAGTCCTAATTCTTCACTGTCTAATTGTTGGAGCTCATTGGCGCGCATTGCGGCCATCAATAAAGCTTGCAGGCAATATTAGGGCTATAGGTTAGCAGGTTAAGCAATATGCTATGGCTTAGTCTATAGCAGCAGTAGCAAGTAATGAGCACAAGGCCCTCTCACCAGACTAAGTGACACAACAGGGCTGATCCTTCTGGCTGGACATTCACTCATTCTGGGTTGCCCTGAGCGACTCCGGTCTGTAATGTAGCATGTGTGTATCCCCACCAGTGGCTCAGTCTATCCACAGGTCACAGCTTTACACGGACTGGCACAGCGGTAGATGTATACTGGAAACAGCTCTGGCTTTCGGCTTTCCTTGGCAATATAGTGCCAAACAATAATGGCTACCCACTGCACATCCTCTGTCCCAGGTAGCACTCCCCACCAGAATCTTTTTCCTGGGCTCCCGACTCTCTCCTCCCCCCGCAGAACATGCTGGGGCCTCTGAAAAATGCAGTTTAACTCTTGCAAATACATACCCCCAACAAGGGACACCTATGAGTAAAAGTCCGTAGGCATAGGACACGCCCCCTGCCACACCCCCTAAAGGAGAATTATACAAAAAAATAATTTGTTAAACCCACAAGTGCTTTTTTTTTACCACTACTATTCCTTTATACTGGCTTTTGAAATTTACAAATGCAGCAATTTAGAAATTGGATGAAAGATTTAGCACTGGGGAAACACTTTTTGAAAAATAAAAAGCACATTTCATATAAAAGTATATAGATCAGACCAAAATGAGGGATACATGAGGAGGAAAGTGATACAGAGGGATTTTGTTCCAAATCAGGGACAGTCCCTCGAAACCAGGGAAAGTTGAGAGCTATGCAAATACAGTGTCCAGATGCAGCTCACAAACTGCACTTCCCATTATGTTTTGTGGTTCTGGAATTCTAGAAGGGAAGGGGCAGCATCTCCATATCTCCATTGTGTGGCCACAAGCAGAAATTGCATAGCTAATACCATAGGTGTGCGCAGCCTTTTGCATTAGGGTGTGCACCCCAAAGCTCAAACACACATGCATGTGTGTGTATATATGTATATATAGGGCAGTAGGGCAATGGACAGTGTCAGTAGAGCAGTGGATGATGTCAGTAGGGCAGAGATTGGTGTCAGTATTTTTAAGATTTTATTATTACTTTTTTACAATTGTATTTTTTAAAATTATTTTTTACAATAACTTTTTATATATATATATATTTTTTTAGGAGGACTTTGGTGTAATATCAGGTGTGTAAACAGACCCCTGATGTCTCACTTTTGAGGACAGAGATTCCCCAGTTGCTTTCTCTGCAGCCAAGCAGCAGGGGGACCCTGCTCAGCACAGGGTGATTATGGTGCACCCTGTGCACACACTTATGGCTAATACTCTTACATTATGATCTATGAATGTCCTGCATGGCTCAATGACACTTCTTTACATTTCAGTGCTGCTGATCTCGTCAATCCTCTTTTATCTACTTCCCATCCACATGCACTCTCTCCAACAATAGCTCCATACAGTGGCGTAACTAGAACCTTCAGGGCCCCGGTGCAAGAAATTATGAAGGGCCCCCTGACCCCTGGCCAGGGCCCTTCCCTCTTCCCACTGATCCTGTGGCCCTTTGCTCCCATCGTGGGTCCCTTTATTACGGTACTGCAGTGGGGCACTTTCACAAGTTCTGCAGCAGGCCCCAGGGGGACCAGGGAAGCACACAGGGGCCCTGGGAACAGCAGAAGACAAGTAAACTGGATAGAGGAAAATGGAGGAGATTGGGTCCTCTAAATGCCACCCCCGCCATCCCTCCTATTCAGGTGTACAAGGGAGGCACATGGGCCCCCTGGACCATGGGGCCCGGTTGCAATTGCAACCCCTGCAACCCCTATCGTTACGCCCCTGGCTCCATATCATTGCTCTGGACTGGATTCCTGATTATGTAACACACAACCACTTGTAGTCTTCATCATGGGAGTGTGTGGCAAGGTGGGAACATGAGCGTACAACTGGGAGACTGCTGTCACCACATTATAGTAAAGGTCTGAACAAGGACTTTCATGGTAGGATCACCAGGTATTCTTTTAATAAAAGCTATATATTCGGAAAAAAAAAAAATGAAAGCAACTTTTGAATTTACATTAACACGTAAAAACGTATATGAAACCTTTGTGGTTGGGTTTAGGTTATTCATATGCTATACAACTTAATTGTATAACAGAAAATCATAATTTTAACAAAACTATGTAATGTTAGGATACATCTAAACAATCCATTCAATCTGTATCAAACTAGGCAGGCTCTTGCACTTCATAGTTGATGGCAGATTCAATGAAGATTGTACAATCAGAATATATATTGTGTATGGTCAGTTTAACCACTTCAGCCCCGTAAGGATTTACCCACTTATTGACCAGGCCATTTTTTGCGATGTGGCACTGTGTCGCTTTAACTGACAATTGCATGGTCGTGCAACGCTGTACCCAAACAAAATGTATGTGCTTTTTTTCCCACAAATAGAGCTTTCTTTTGGTGGTATTTGATCACCTCTGCGGTTTTTATTTTTTGCGCTATAAACAGAACAACAATTTTGAAAAAAAAACTTATATTTTTTATATTTTGCTATAATAAATATCCAAAGAAAAAAAAAACACATTTCTTCATCTGTTTAGGCCATTATGTATTCTTCTACATATTTAAGTGTATTGTATTTGTACTATCTACCCTCAAGTTGTAAAGTGCTGCGTAAACTGTTGGCGCTATATAAATCCTGTAGAATAATAATAATTTTTGGTAAAAAAAGATCGCAATAAGCGTATATTGATTGGTTTGTGCAAAAGTTATAGTGTCTACAGAATAGGGAATAGATTTATGGCATTTTTATTATTATTTTTTTTTTTTTTTACTAGTAATGGCGGCTATCTTTTTAGTGGGACTGTGATATTGCGGCAGACAGATCGGACACTTTTGACACTTTTTTGGGACTATTGACATTTACACAGCGATCAGAGCTACAAATAGCCACTAATTACTGTATAAATGTCACTGGCAGGGAAGGGGGTCATCAAGGGGTTAAATGTTCCCTAGGGAGGTGCTTCTAACTGTGAGGGGAGAGGACTGACAGGGAGTAGAGATAGATCGCTGTTCCGGATTACTTGGAACAGCAGATCTCTCGCTACTTCTAGATCCCCGTTCTGTCTCTCTGAGGAGTGATCGCGGGTAGCCAGCGGACATCGCAGCCACCAGGCACGTGCATTGGCTCCGGCGCTGCTCCGCGGGTGTGCACCCTACAGCTCTTAAAGTGGTCAATGTGCCATGATGGCGATTCGCGCAGCCATGCCAACCTGCTGCAGTTAAAACTGCAGCAGCTGGTCGGCAAGCAATTAAAGTGATACTAAAGGCTAATTTTTCTTAAAGTAAAAAGAGGTTGGACTTACCTGCTCTATGCAACAATATTTCACAGAACGGTCACTTACCTGCTCCACCGGCACTGTCCACCCCTTCTTCCTCTGAGTGTCCCCTTAGCAAGCTGGCTGCTATGGGGCACCCATGCGCTTCCAAGCCTTGCTGTGTGCATCCATAGACACACACAGCACCTGCAAGCAATGCCCCCTCTATCTTCTGTCAGGAGTTTGACTGAGATCAGCAGTTGCCTATGGCTCCTTCTGCTCTCAGAGTCTCCTGTGGATTCAGGAAGAGAGAGAGGATCGGTGCTGCAGCGGAGACAGTGCTGGATTGGTGAGAGGAGTCAGGTAAGTGTTTAGGGATGAAGGAGGAACAGTTAGTGGAGTCTTTTTACCTTAATGCAGAGAATGCATTAGGGATAAAAAAATGTAGACTTTACCTTTTAAAAAGCAAATCCAATAGTACAGTGAGATAAAAAGCTAAAATATATCCTATTAAGCTCTTTGGGTGTATTTTGTATGTCCAAAGAGTGAACCCTTAATCACAAGCTGATGGTTGCAGCAGCACAGCCATCAGCCTGTGTGGGTTTTGTTTAGCCGGTGACCGGCTTCAAAGTAAAAGTGATGCAGCAACTCCATAGCTGCCAACCTTTTTCACAGAGCCGGCCGCACAGTGCCCCCCCCCCTCCCGCCAGTGGCCCGTCCTTCTCCCGTGGTTCCCAGGCTGTCCTGTATTCGCTGGTGCCTGGGAACAAATCCACCGGCTAGGGGAGAGAGATTGCAGTGAGACAGAGGCAAATCCATGCCTCAATCTCACTTGCAAACAGTGAAACCAGAAGTGATGTCACTTCCGGTTTCAGATGCACACTTTCCTGGCCAGCACAGCCAGGGGACACTTCTAACCAAGCTGATCTGTGCTTGGTTAGATGGTGCAAAGGGCAGGAAAGACATTGGGGTCTATTAGTCCCCTAATGTCTCCATAAAGAGTACCTGTCACCTGCCCAATGCTATTACATAGGGGTTTATTAACCCTTTTGTGATAGCAATCATATATATAATGAAAGAAAAAAGTAAAACAAAAAAAGTATAATTAAATATATATTTTTTAAAATTTCCAAAAACCCCCATAGCCTTACACACCTGCATGTAAACCACGGTCACACCACACATTTGACATATCACGCGAACGTCAGAGTGAGAACAATAATTCTAGCACAAGAGCTACTAGCTGACTCTAAACTGATGAGCTGTAAAGGTTTTTAAAGCGTCACCTATGGGGATTTTTGGGCACCATAGTTTTTGGCAATATTGCGGGTGCACGCAATTTTAAGACATGGAATGTTTGGTACCTATTTACTCGATGCAACCTCATCTCCAGATAGTAAGCAATTGTGCTGCAAGTTTGAAAATGGCTTGCTTAGCTATTGCTAGACTTGCCAGGCTTCACAAGTTTGCTGCACAATTGTAGCAAGTCCACATTGCATGATCTCCAGATCAACTTTCTTTGCAAACATTCTACAAGTCTGCTGCAAGTTCTGGTTCTGTTAAGTTGTGCAATAGTCCTCCCACCACAGGGGTCCCTGTGGTTGAATTTTCATGTTGTAGACTTGCAGAGCTCTTGCTGTAGACTCACCACTGCAACTTTGCTCTTGCTAGAGGCTTGCCACGCAAATTTGCTACAAATTGGAAAAGTGCCAGCTAGAACTTCTGTTTCAAGTGCTCTGCAAGTGTACAACTTGCCAGTGAAAATGTGCAGCAAGTTAACAAGACTTACCATTTTAACACTGCCACAAATTTGTGGCAAGTTATCCTTGCTTTCTGGGTCTTTTTTTATTATTGTTATTATACAGGATTTATATAGCGCCAACAGTTTGCGCAGCTCTTTACAATATGAGGGCAGACAGTACACTTACAATACAATTCAATACAGGAGGAATCGGAGGGCCCTGCTCGTTAGAGCTTACAATCTAGAAGGGAGGGTCAAGTGAAACAAAAGGTATTAACTGTGGGGGATGAACTGATGAAGAAAATGAAAATACATTTGTTAGGTGTGGGTAGAATAAGCTTCTCTGAAGAGGGGGGTTTTCAGGGACTGTCTAAAAGCTAGCAGAGTAGGACATACTCGGACAGGTTGATGTAAGGAATTCCATAGGATTGGAGAGGCTCTGGAAAAGTCCTGGAGGCGAGCAAAGGAGGAGGTGACGAGGGAGCTAGAGAGCAGGAGGTCTTGAGAGGAACAAAGAGAACGATTAGGTTGGTATTTCGAGACTAGGCTGGTGATGTAGCTGGGGGCTAAATTGTGGATGGCTTTGTAGGTTGTTGTGAGTATTTTGAATTTAATTTGTTGGGTGAGCGGGAGCCAGTGGAGGCATTGACAGAGAGGAGTAGCAGACACAGAGTGATTGGTAAGGTGGATGAGTCTGGCAGCAGCATTCATGATGGATTGAAGGGGGGATAGCCTGTGTAGAGGTAAGCCATTGAGAAGGGAGTTGCAGTAGTCGAGGCAGGAGATGACCAGAGAGTGAATTAAGAGCTTTGTTGTGTCATTGGTTAGAAAGGGGCGTATTTTTGAGATGTTGCGGAGGTTGAGGTGGCAGGATTTGGACAGTGATTGGATGTGAAAAGGAGAGTTCAGAGTCCAGGACTACGCCTAGGACCTTGGCATGTGGGAATGGGCTGATAGTTGTGCCATCAATTATGACAGAGAGATTGGGGAAAGGGGCATGTGGTGGAGGAAAAATGATAAGTTTGGTTTTGGATAGATTAAGTTAGAGGAAGTGGTGTGACATCCAGACCGCTATATCTTTTAGTAAATTAGTGAGGCGACTGAGGGAGTGAGCTCAGGGGTAGAGAGATAGATATGGGTGTCATCAGCATACAGATGGTATTGGAAGCCATGGTAGGCTATCAGCCTACCCAGGGAGGAGGTGTAGATTGAAAATAGGGGCGGCCCAAGAACAGAACCTTGGGGGACCCCAACGGAGAAAGGAAGAGGAGAGGAGGAAGTAGAGTTGTAAGTAACGCTAAAGGTGCGATTAGACAAGTAGGAAGAGAACCATTGAAGAGTACAGTCACGGAAACAATGGCATTGAGTTTTTGGAGGAGGAGGGGGTGGTCAACCGTATCAAAGGCAGCAGAAAGGTCCAAGAGTACAGAATAGTGTCCATTTGTTTTGGCTGTTAGTAGATCGTTTGTTAGTTTTAGAAGAGCAGTTTCTGTGGAGTGTTGAGGAGGAAATCCAGACTGAAGGGGATCAAGAAGCCTATTCTCGGCAAGGTGGTTGCTCAGTCGGTTGTAGACTAGACGTTCAAGGAGTTTGGATAAAAAGGGGAGCAAGGAGATGGGGCATAGGTTGTTAGGATTGGTTGGGTCCAGTGAAGGCTTTTTAAGTAATGCATGTTTTAGAGAGTTGGGGAAGATGCAAGAAGAGAGGGAGAGATTGAAAATGTGGGTTAAAGAGTGTAGAATCGAGTCAGAGGGTGAACGTAGTATTTGCGAGGGAACAGGCAGGTGGTTAGTTTGACGTTAGCAAGTAGTTTAGCAACTTCATCTAAAGTGGGGGGGTTGAATGAGGGAAGTACCTGTAGGCAAGTGTGAAGCATGGAAGGTATCTGAACAGCAGAGATCTCTTCACGAATTGTTTCAATCTTCAGTTTGAAGTGATTGGTGATTTCCTGGGCAGTGAGTGAAGTAGTGGGTGGAGGCAGAGGAGGACGAAGTAGAGAGTTGAAGGTAGAAAAGAGTTGACGAGGACGGGATGATAAGTTGTTAATGAGAGTGATAAAATAGGTCTGCTTGGCAGTGTGGAGGCAGGAATTGTATTTTTGGAGGGCAGATTTATACTGGTTGAAATCTTTTTTAGATTTAGTCTTACGCCATAGGCGCTCAAGAGCACGGCTATGTTTTTTTAGACTTTTATATTTTAACCAAAAATGGGTATTATATGGTATGGTTTTGCACTAAAATTCATTTTATTATTTTTTTAATAAACAGTTCAATAAACAGTGGCGCAAATATCATGTGAAACAAAAATGTTCAACTGTCACATTTTTATTCTACAGGGCCCCTGCTTTCAGAAAATATATAATGTTCTGGGGGTTTAATTAATTTTAAGATTCTTACATGTATGCGAAAAATAAAAAAAAATTGCTCTGGAGCCAAACTAGATATATACTGTATATTCAATCATTTTAATTATAATCAAGTAATTATGCTATCCCCTGTTGCAGTATTCAGTTGTGTTGTATAAATAAGGATGACATGTAACTGCTCTGTTTTTGTCTTTTTTTTTTTCATGTCTTTTTTATATACATATTCAGAGGAAAATATAACCAGTACTTCCAAACCACAAATTATGTGAGATGTAAAAATATCTGTAGCTTTGGGGGCTTTAAGTGTCACCAAGGGCCAATGACTGTAATCTGAACCTGCTAGCACTTAGAAGTATGTATCCTTTATATTGTTTTATAAATTGACTTGATTAGGCATTTAATGCTCTTTACTAGATACATTTCACCCTGATTGTGTATGATTAATTTGTCCGTGCAGGAAAGAAAAAGCTTCTGTGACATATGATGTAAGCAGCGAATGACTCTCCAGAGACCAGCTGATAAGCTCTGTAAGAATAAACTCTTGTTATAACATGGCAAGTCAGGTATGATTGCTCTTCTGGCCTTTTGTTTAACCACTATAATAAGCCTGAATCTATGACTGTCAGACAACAGCTTTAAGGTCTTAGGTGGTACCTATACACATCTGAAGACCATTGCATGATGTGAATAAGTTCAGCGCAATCAAGCAATACACTGAAAATATATGGAATTCAAATGTGAACAAAGGATAACCTTGGAGGACAGGTATAGCAGATGTTTATGTCATTAAAAAAGAGTGGCATTCTTTTATGTGTAGAAAGCTTTATGCAAATGCTTTCAGAATCAAGCATTGCATACGTGCATGAGATTAAAACGTTACACTCTGTAAATGATTGTATCATCTGACAAAAGTAGCAAAACATATATTAGTTTCCAAAGTTCCTCTATTCCATTCTCAACACTTGGCATTGCATTTCTCATAACAAATTCTTCCCATTCATTCTTTAGATACCACCATTTCCAATAATAGTCTATACTAGAACAGCAATGAAATTAATTACTGCACTGGTATGGGCCAAAGTCTTACCATTTCTCATATAATTTCACATCCGTAGTAGGGAATTATTATTAGATGTATATAGTGCCAACAGTTTGCGTAGAGTTTAACAACATGAGGGTAGACAGTACAGTTACAATACAATTCAATATCGGAGGAATCAGAGGGCCCTGCTCATTAGAGCTTATACTCTAAGAGAGAGGGTCAAGTGATACAAAAGGTAATAACTGCAGGGGGGGGGGGGGTGATGTAATGGAGAGAATAAAAGAACAGTTGTTAGATGAAGGCAGGATAGGCTTCTCTGAAGAGAAGGGTTTTCAGGGATGGTCTTAAAGCAAACAGAGTAGGAGAGAGTGGGAGAGATTGGGGTAGGGAGTTCCAAAGGATAGGAGAGTCTTGGGAAAAGTACTGGAAGTGAGCATAGGATGAGGTGACAATGGAACTAGAGAGCAGGAGGTCTTGGGAAGAATGAAGAGAATGATTTGGTTGGTATTTTGAGACTAGGTTGGTGATGTAGCTGGGGGCATAGTTGTGGATGGTTTTGTAAGTTGTTGTTAGTACTGTGAATTTAATTCATTGGGAAAGCGGAAGCCAGTGGAGAGATTGGCAGAGAGGAGTAGCAGACACTGAACGGTTTGTAGGGTGGATGAGCCTGGCAGCAGCATTAATGATGGACTGAAGGAGGGATAGCCTATGTAAAGGTAATCCAATGAGGAGGGAGTTGCAGTAATTGAGGCAGGAAATGACCAGGGAGTGAATTAGAAGCTTTGTGGTGTCATTGGTTAGGAAGGGAAAATTCTGGAGATATTGTCGAGATTGAGGCGGCAAGATTTGGACAGTGATTGGACATGGGGCCGAAAGGATAGTTCAGAGTTCAGGGTTACACCTAGAACCTTGGTATGACAGGCTGATAGTAGTGCTATCGATCTTGAAAGAAATATCAGGGGAAGGGGCATGTGGTGAAGGAAAAATCATGAGCTCAGCTTTAGATAGATTGAGTTTGAGGAAGTGGTATGACATCCAGGCTGATATGTCTGTTAGTAAATTAGTGATACGTGAGGAGATTGAAGGCGTGAGCTAAGAGGAAGAGAAATAGATTTGGGTGTCGTCAGCATAGAGATGGTATTGGAAGCAATCAGTACTATACTCTGATTTCATCAGAGGATTGCCACACACAAGGAAAGTAATGCAAGTCTTCAGGTGTGAGGTGCAGGGCGTACACATGACTTACCCCATAGCCAAGATATTAAATGTATTCCCCTGGAAGTGGCAGTGACTAGAGTGCTCTTGAGAAGAAGACCTCATGCTGGGGTTGAGAAGGTAATGTTAAAATCTAGTCGTGATGCCTAATGCTGAACATCCTGGGGTTCATTTACAAAAGGCAAATAGGCTGCTCACTTTGTCAGGAAAGTTCCCTAGAGCTTAGCAAATATGGGGAAATGTCCCACTACCCAACCACATGCAAGTGAAATAAAACAACATTTTGCACATGATTGGATGATAGAAGTCAGCAGAGCTCTGCCAAAGTGAACAACCTATTTGCCTTTAGTAAAATAACCCCCTTACGACTATAGACATAGGATGCAGTTAGACACTGGGACACAATATGACCAACCAAGTCCATATACTGGATAGTTTGTGTGATGAAACCTCCTGCATCAGATCTAACCTAAGAAAACTATAGTGATTGACCTGAAAAATCCAACCTGCACAATAATGATAAGAGAGATTGGTGGCAATATTAATATGTTCCCATGTGAAGAGAACTGAGCACACAATGATATGTCAATAGCAGTATGAGGTACTGCAACAGTCACTCCCACCCCCATAGTGAAGCTATCCCTAGTACTGCTAGAAGGGAAAAGCTTCCACTAGTAGAGTGCCAGTAGTTGTCTTGTGTGCGAATGCGTGTGCAAACTCATGCTGCTGTTATTGGAACCAAGCAGACTATTTACATAGTTACATATTTGGTAAGGTTGAATAAAGACACCAATCCACCCAGGTTCACCTGTGTGGGTGTGTGTGTGTATATATGTAGATTTTTTTTAAATTATTGAGACTCCCCGCTAACAACAACAATTGTGGAAGGAAATTCCACATCGTTACCACTGGTTGGTAAAGATCCCTTTACGCAGTTTTAAGGTGAAACTGTTTAGGTTTGTTGTCCTTCCATCGACTCTCTCCAGTTCCAGCACATTCTTCCTGAGGATTGGTGACCAGAATTGGATGGCATACTCAAGATGAGGCTGAACCAGAGTTTTGTAAAGCGGTAGAAATACAATATACTTTTATTTCTTGAGTAGATGCCCTTTTTAATGTACTCTAATAGTCTGCCTTGCTAGCTACAGCTTAGCATTGCATGCTATTGCTAAACTGGTGATATACTAGGATTCTTTTCCCCAGAGGTTCTCCCCTACTGAGCAACTTGCATTCATATTTTAGCCCCCAAGTGCATTACTTTACATTTTTCAATATTAAACCTCATTTGCCATGTAGTTGCCCATGCATTTATTTTATTGAAATCTCCCTGTAGAGCTACTATATCTGTTGTGAAGTTAATGTCCTGCTTAGCTTTGTACTGTCAGCAAACACTTAGAATAAACTATTTATAAAAATCTATATATTGCTTATGAACAAGTTAAACAGAATTGGTCCCAAGCCAGAGCCTCGGGGTTACCCCACTTACAACTCAAGACCATTAAGCTGGATAGTTGAACATGGTCTGGCTTGTCTTCAGCAGTACCTGTCAACCTGTATCCAGTATTTCCAGATTGACTTCCTGATACTGATCTAACTTGTCTTGACTTGCTCCTACTAGCTGCCTGTACCAACTTTGGCTTGCTCCATGGCCATGCTTTGACCTGCTTCTCTTGCTTGTTTGATATCTACCCAGGCTTGGAACCTGACCTTGTATATGCGGCTGATTCTATACTTGGTCTATACTTGGTCTGCCTGCCAGATGCTGATGCAACCTGCCCAACTTTGAACCAGCTCTAAGCTTCTGCATCTCTTCTGCTTACCTGAGTGCAGCTCTGCTTACAACTTACTAACTCTCTACATACTATACACTCTCCTGCTCACCAGTTTGCAGATCCTGCGTTCAGCCATTACAATCTGCCGCTACAGCAACCGGTCTCCTGTTTAGTATCCTCCTGCTCCTCAGAGCATCATGGACTTGACCAGTGGCTCTCATTCACCCAGACCAGCGTTCAGCAAACCAACAATTTGCGCTACCTCTCCACTCTATCAGGAGCCCCAGGCTGGAGGTGTAAGAGAGACCATATTCATCTTGTCTCTGCCAGGTATCCAACCTACAAATTGGCCAGGCAACCCACAGAGGGAAACCTCAACCTACAAATTAGCCAAGCAACGCACAGAAGGAGCCCCCAACCTACAACTGGTCAAGCAAATTGGCAAAACACTTCACAGAAGGAAACCCCAAGCTACAAATTGGCCATGCAAACCACAGAAAGAAATCCCAACTTACAAACAGGCATCCCTGCAAATTCCAGCTTTACAAAAAATGCTGGCCCTTTGCTACATGTTATTTTATCAGCTATTTTCTCAAATCAGTGTACTAGTTCTATGTACAATACAGAGTAAAAGGAATGTGATCTAATATATCAAAGCTTGCTGTTATCTTCCTCATACAATTTAGAACAGAGTTAACTTAGGCCAACCAACCCACAGAGGGAACCCCCAACCTACAAACTGACCAAGCAATTCACAGAGGGAAACCCCAGCCTACAAATTGGCCAAACAACTCACAGAAGGAAATCCAAACCTACAAATTGGCCAAGCAATCAACAGAGGGAAATCCCAACCTACAAATTGGCCAAGCAATCCACAGAGGGAAACCCCAACCTACAAAGAGGCATCACTGTAAATTTCAGCTTTACAAAAAATGCTGGTCCTGCTTTGCTACATGCTATATTATCTATTTTCTCAATTTAGTGTACTAGTTCTATATGCAATGTGGAGTGAATGGAATGTGACCTAATAAATCCAAGCTTGCTGTTATCTTCCTCATACATTTAGAACAGAGTTAACTTAGGCCAAGCAACCCACAGAGGGAAACCCCAACCTACAAATTGGCCAAGCAACCCACAGAGGGAAACCCCAACCTACAAATTGGCCAAGCAATCCACAGAAAACCCCCAATGGACAAACTGGCCAAACAACTCACAGAAGGAGACCCCAACCTACAAATTAGCAAAGCCACCCATAGAGGGAACCCCCACCCTACAAATTGGCGACACACCCCAAAGAGGGAACTCCCAGCCAAAAAATTGGCCAAACAACTCACAGAAGGAAACCCCAACCTAAAAATTGGCCATGCAATCCACAGAGGGAAACTCCAACTTATAAATTAGCATCCTAGCAAATTCCAGCTTTACAAAAAATGCCAGTCCTGCATTGCTATGTGTTATTTTATCAGCTATTTTCTCAACTCAGTGCACTAGCTCTATGTACAATGCAGAGTGAAAGGAATGTGACCTAATAAATCAAAGCTCGCTGTTATCTTCCTCATACATTTTAAGGTAATATACAATCGCTACCTTGAAACAGGGTTAAAAAAAACTCCCATTTCCACAGGCAGGAACTGAAAGTGGTTAATGGGAACACTCAGCAGTAGAGCTATTGTCAGCACTGACATTCTGATATTTCAGATAACAGAACCATTAGCGAGAACTGCCTGAGCCTTGTGTACTGATGTAAATGGTGCTTCATCTCAGATCTGCTAGAGAGGCGAGGGGGAGAGTAGAAAATAAACATGCAATCCTGTTTGTGCAGCTACAGTACATTAATTAGAAGTATCTCTCCTCCAGGCAGAGTTTGTACAGGACAATACTGTGATTCCACTCTCCTTATGAGTGATATGATGCTCCTGAATCCCAAGTAGCATAGATATTAGCTAGAGACATTACAGACCTGTCTTGTCTGATATAGCAGTGTGACACATGCATACTGATATGTACGCTCAGATTTGTCATCTTGCAAATAGAGTTGACATGATAATTGGTAATTTTGCTAAATTAAAGTGAAAAAAAGAAAAGATGATCTGTTCAGGACTTTGCTACATAAAATCACCATTTTTTTAACATGAAAATTATAGTATATATCTATAAGACTATTAATAGATATTGTATGACTGTTGTACCATGCTGATGATTTGGGCTAGACTGAGTGATGGTCTCTAATGTCTACAGCACCATGTCAAGCCATACACTGTTCGAAATTCACTCTGTGGGTGGCACGGTCAGCCCCCTCCTGTCCAAAAGAGCCAGGCAGAAAATTGTTGGCCAAACGGCAGCTGCACCCAATCAAAAGCAGTATGCAGGGGTATTCTGATAGCCGCTGGTGCCGACTATCAATATACCATAGCTGCAGTGGAAGATTCATCCATCTGTGCTGTATAGCATGCATTGAGGAATATGTAGAGGAATAGGAAGGTTGAATAAAAAAAGACAAATAGTGTATAGCCAGCCTTTGGCACCTATCTATTGGACTGCAGGGCTCTACTAGCATGATTCCCTTTTCCCAGAAAATCAATATTATTCCTGCAAGATAACGCCAGCGCCAAGGACACCTCCTCAGTCCTATAAACATACCTGCTGTGGTGAAGTGAGAGCACATGGTTATGAATAGTAATGAGTAAATGTGTTTAGATTTGCTACAGCTATAACACGTTCCAGGGAATACTTCTATTGGGCTCCCCTAGTCAACACATCATTATAGTTAATTTTAGTAAAGAATGAATTTAATCTCGATAACAAGATTTTTTTTTTTTCAATACATAATGGAAAGATTATAAAATAGTTGTACAAATTTAGAGCGCAGTAGAGAAAAATGTAACCAGAACAAGGGGTTATTTGAGCTCACAACAGGGACTGTATAACTTTTATTATATTGGACAATATACATGATGACTATAAGTTGATATTGTTGCTCTATAACATATTGTGGAAGAAGAATGGCCATACAAAACTTCTTTTCTTGTTAATTTCTTGCACATATGCCTGTTAGAGGCATGGAGATACAAACCATTGCTTAAGTTCTTTTTTTCATAACATACTTGTCCTCTGCAAATCAAATTTTTTTATTACAGGTACTTATATAGCGTTGTCAATTTATGCAGTGCTCTACATATACTGTATTGTGTACACTTACATCAGTCCCTGCCTTCAAGGAGCTTACAATGTATGGTTCATATAACTAAAAAAATTGGAATAAAACGGCGCCACCTATGTGCAAATTAATAAAACGATTAACAGTTGCCTTCAATTTTTAGGCTATTGCCAAAAAACTAATCATAAACATCATACAGTCAGTCCATAAATATCGACACATTTCTAATCTTTTTGGCTCTATACACCACCACAATGGATTTGAAATGAAACCAAGAAGATGTGCTTTAACTGCAGACTTTCAGCTTTAATTTGAGGGTATTTACACCCAAATCAGGTGAACAGTGTAGGAATTACAACAGTTTCTATATGTGCCTCCCACTTTTTAAGGGACCAAAAGTAATGGACAGATTAACAATCATAAATCAAACTTTCACTTTTTAACCACTTGCCGACCGCCGACTGCAGTCTGACGGCTGTGAGCACGCTCACTGTGTGTGGGGGAGCTGGGGAGCGGGTAAGGCGGACTCGATCGCCGTCGGCTATCGACGATGTCCCCCCCGCAGTGAAGGAACGGAGGTCCGTGTAAGTAAACGGATCTCCGTTCTGTTAGAGGGGGAAGGGCGATGATCACAGGCTTCCTGTATATGGAAGCTGTGATCATCCCCTTTCCCCAGCCAGGGCAGCCCACATTCAGTTAGAACACGCCCAGGGAACACAGTTAACCCTTAGAGCGCCCCCTGCAGGTTAACCCCTTCACTGCCAATGGCATTTACACAGTAATCAGTGCATTTTCATAGCACCGATCGCTGTATAAATGCCAATGGTCCCAAAAAAGTGTCAAAATGGTCCAACATGTCCACTGCAATATCGCAGTACCGCTAAAAATCACAGATCGCTGCCATTACTAGTAAAAAATAAAAAAATAATAAAAACCCCAGAAATTAATTCTCATTGTCCGTAAACGCGGCCACTTTTTCGCAATCCAATTAATAAACGCAGATTGTGATTTTTTTTTACCAAAAATATGAGGAAGGATATAATTCGGCCAAAACTGATGGAAAAAAATATTTTTTTTTTGGATTTGTATTTTAACAAAAAGTAATAAATTTGGGTTTTTTTGCTAAATTGTCGCTCTTCTTTTGTTTATAGCGGCGATCAGAAATGACGCAGAGGTGATCAAATACCACCAAAAGAAAGCTCTATTTGTGGGGAAAAAAGGACACAAATTTCGTTTGGGTACAACGTCGCACAACCACGCAATTGTCAGTTAAAGTGACGCAGTGCCGAATCGCAAAAAGTGCTCTGGTCCTAAAGTGTGAAATCCTTCCTGGGCTGAAGTGGTTAATACTTGGTGGCAAATCCTTTTCAGTCAATTACAGCCTGAAATCTGTAATGCATCAACATCACCAGATGCTGGGTTTCATCACTGGTGATGCTCTGCCAGGCCTCTACTGCAACTGTCTTCAGTTTCTGCTTGTTCTTGGGGCATTTTCCCTTCAGTTTTGTCTTCAGCAAGTGAAATGCATGCTCAATCGGATTCAGGTCAGGTGATTGACTTGGCCATTGCATAACATTCCACTTCTTTCCCTTAAAAAACTCTTTGGTTGCTTTTGCTGTGAAGCGCCGTCCAATGAGTTCTGAAGCATTTGGCTGAATATGAGCAGACAATATTTCCCGAAACACTTCAGAATTCATCCTGCTGCTTTTGTCAGCAGTCACATCATCAATAAATACAAGAGAACCAGTTCCATTGGCAGCCATAGATGCCCACACCATGACACTACCACCACCATGCTTCACTGATGAGGTGGTATGCTTTGGATCATGAGCCTTTCCTTCTCCATACTCTTCTCTTCCCATCACTCTGGTACAAGTTGATCTTGGTCTCATCTATCCATAGGATGTTGTTTCAAAACTGTGAAGGCTTTTTTAGATGTTGTTTGGCAGGCTCTAATCTGGCCTTCCTGTTTTTGAGGCTCTCCAATGGTTTACATCTTGTGGTGAGCCCTCTGTATTCACTCTGGTGAAGTCTTCTCTTGATTGTTGACTTTGACACACATACACCTACCTCCTGGAGAGTGTTCTTGATCTGGCCAACTGTTGTAAAGGGTGTTTTGTTCACCAGGGAAAGAATTCTTCGGTCATCCACCACAGTTGCTTTCCATGGTCTTCCGGGTCTTTTGGTGTTGCTGAGCTCACCGGTGCGTTTTTTCTTTTTAAGGATGTTCCAAACAGTTGATTTGCCAACACCTAATGTTTTTGCTATCCCTCTGATGGGTTTGTTTTGTTTTTTCAGCCTAATGAAGGCTTGCTTCACTGATAGTGACAGCTCTTAGGATCTCATATTGAGAGTTGACAGCAACAGATTCCAAATGCAAATAGCACACTTGAAATTAACTCTGGGCCTGTTATCTGCTCCTTGTAAATGGGATAATGAGGGAATAACACACACCTGGCCATGGAACAGCTGAGCAGCCAATTGTCCCATTACTTTTGGTCCCTTAAAAAGTGGGAGGTACATGTACAAACTGTTGTAATTCCTACACTGTTCACCTGATTTGGATGTAAATACCCTCAATTAAAGCTGAAAGTCTGCAGTTAATTTCATTTCAAATCAATTGTGGTGGTGTATAGAGCCAAAAAGATTAGAATTGTGTAGATGTCCCAATATTTATGGACCTGACTGTATGTTGAGGCACTGGCTACATAGTATATTATCTGGAATGTTTATAAAAATGCATATTAACTAATAACAAATCAATATCCAAGTGCAATATACAAGAAAATTCTTATGCAATTTCAACCTTAGTGTTACCAAGTTCTTAAATACCATATACTTATATATATGGACTATTGTAATAAAATCAGTATAAATACACAACTGTAATAAGTCCTTGTGAATATATTTATATCTCTTCACATCCACTTCTTTAATTATTCACCACGTGCAAAATAGTGATAAGTGCTAATGTTTTTCTCTGTGCTCTTCTTAGATAATGTGCACCTCCACCTAAGGTAAGGGGGGCACTCACCAGATCACTTTGGGCCACCAGGACCCTCACAGCTTTGGGGTATTTGGTTTCTGTAATGGGTATATCCTGGACATCAACTTACTGATCTGTATCCTTCAGTATTTGCACCAGGGATATCTCAGAATAAAAAGTATAATAAATAAAAAAATACAGATATCCCTGGTGGAAATACTGAAGGATACAGATCAGTGAGTGGATGTCCAGGATATACCCATTACAGAAACCAAATCCCCCAAAGCTGTGAGGGTCCTGGTGGCCCAAAGTGATCTGGTGAGTGCCCCCCTTACCTTAGGTGGAGGTGCACATTATCTAAGAAGAGCACAGAGAAAAAAAATGTGCACATTGTGAATAATTAAATAAATAGATGTGAAGAGAAATAAATATATTCACAATGACTTATTGCAGTTGTGCATTTCTATTGATTTTTCACAAGAGTCCATATATATATAAAGTATCATGTATGGTATTTAAGAACGTGGTAACACTAAGGTTGAAATTGCATAAGAATTTTTTTTGTATATGGCACTTGGATATTGATTTGTTATTAGTTAATCATTGGTATGTGTTTCACATATATAATATGAATTTTTATTTACACTCCAGATAATATACTATGTAACCAGCGCCTCAACATATGATGTTGATGTAAGGTTCATAACTCACATTCATACTAGGGTCAATTCACACAGGAGCCAATTAAACTACCAGCATGTCTTTGGAGTGTGGAAGGAAATCAGAGTACTCAGGGGAAACCCAGACAGGCACAGGAAGAACATGCAAACTGTGTGCTGGTAGTGCCATGGTTGGGATTTGAACCAATGACCTTAGTGCTGCTCGGCAGAAGTGCTAACCACTTATCTACTGTACAGCAGGCCCCATTAAGTGCCTTAACTTACCGTAAATGCCACTTTCACGACCCTGACCCATGCCTATGCAAACACTGACGTTCTTAAAAATTGATATTTGCTGTCTGCTTGGTATTCCCAATCCTCACATAACTGACCGCCCAGCACCTAACCACTGCAGGGCAGGAGGCCATGATAGTGTGCCCTATTTTCACAAGTAGCAAGTTCAGTGGGGCTACAACATGCATTGGGGGGTGGGGGCAAACAGAAGCACTTACAGTAATTTATAGTGCTGGAGGATGCCCGTTATTTTGTATTTGATTTGCTTATGCCAGGTTTGCTTTAAATGCCCACTTTATGTAGACATTACTTGTTCATTTTCATGCTGTTTACATTATGTATGACTAGCGATCAAAGGGTTAATAATATCATGCCCCTTAATGGTATTTCTTTAGAAGTTCCCTTAATTGTAATTGCTTTTTTACTTGGATTAATATTTATCTGGATATCCAGCACTGATCAGACGCTGTGCAGTGCTTGCGTGTTATTAATACCTTAGCAGTGAGCCTGGATTGGTAATAGATTAGATGGGTTTATAGACTTACTTTGTACAATTTATTGCAGCACATCGTAATGAGTTATGTGTCATCTCACATTATAAAGCTGGATTTTACTTTACTGTGCTGCCACATCTCACACATTACACTACAATAAACCTGCAAGCTGCATATTTGTGAGACACAGCTGGCTCACCAGGTAGGAAAGTCTAAGAGAAACATTTTACTCCTATGTTAGGATCAGAAAGCGGCACTATGGAGGACAAGTGGTTTTTAAAGGGACTCTGTTGTAAAATGTAAAAAGAGATTGCTGTAGGAATAAGATGTGGGCACATAGAGGTACATATATCTGCAGTAGCCTCTAAATACCTCTTGTCATGGTTGGATACTGAGCCACACTGACAGATATACCTCCAACACTGGGTAATATCAGAGCTGCAGGAAGTGCCCATCAGAACATACAAGGATTCAGCTGTGACAGGAGGGTTTTAGAGACTGCTGTAGGTGTTCATGTGCCTCTAGCAGTGGCGGCCTGTCCATTGAGGGCACACAGCACCGCCTCCCCTATCCATGCCACTGCCCCCATCCATGCGTCCGGCCCCTTTCAGGATGCCGGGTGCATGAATTACAATATCGTTGGTGTTTTTTTGAAGTACTGATTAAAGCCAGAGGCTCTAATAGGCTTCAAAATAGGGTGGGCTCGGGCGCAGAAAGTGTGCTCTCAGCCCACTCAGGTGTGTTACAATAGCGAATGAATAACCGCTATTCTAACACTGATCCTCCTCCTGGCCAATCAGGAAGCGGGTCTGAGACCCATGACCCAATTGGCTGAAAGGACCGGTGATCCTATTGGATGCCTACCGCCTAGGAGGAGGAGACATATGGAAGCTGCCATTATGGAGGAGAGGACAGAGCAGGAGTGGCTGCCCGCAGCCCGCCGTCCGTCACCTTGATGGGGTAAGTGCCGGATCCAATCATTGGACTATATCAGGGCTTTCTGTAATTTTGCCGTGGCACTCCTGGGGACTATTTGCGGCAGCTCGGTTGAAAAACCTTGCTCTAGAGGGTCATATACATGAAGGGTACAGTAAAGGAGGAGGTTGAGACATGGCTTTACTGGCTCCCGACTGCCTGCCTAAAATAAGAAATGCGGCTGCTCAGGGCAGTAAAAAATAAAATGGCATGTCACATTCACCAAGCGGTAGCACCGCTAAATATGACTCACACAGTTGCAGCATGATAGGCAGCATATTAAGAGTTCAAGCAGGCAGTAAGAAAGGGACATATTGCCTTCTCAACACTTGTCAAAGCCCTATGATGAATCGTTTTTCAGAGGAGCAAGGGTATAACTATACATATGAATGAGCCCTATGTGCCTGTACTTTCTACTCTTTCAATTCTTTTTTATGGCTTTTTCTTTTTTTCATTTTTCATGACTAATAGATATCAACAAAGTGACTAACAGCAGCAACATTGTCCTTAAAGACCTGAATCCTGATTTTCATATACAAATTCACGACCAGTAGGGATGGGTGAATGGTTTGGTCTGAGCATGAGTTAGGTTGAACATTAGCTGTTTGCCCATTCGTCAACCGAATTATCAGGTCGTTTGACCGTTTGTTCGGCCCGCCAAAGGACCACAATGCACTGCGCCTCTGCACAGCGCATTGAAAGCCCTGATTGGCTGAAGCAATGAAAGCTTCGCCCATTCAGGGCATAGAGCACTATAAGAGCCATGATTGGACAATGTCATGACAATTCTATCCAATCATGGCTCATTACTCTTAGTCTCGCCCCACATCATAAAGGTATTCATTCAATAACGGTCATTTCAATGTGATATTGGTGTGGAGAGAGATAGAACAGGGCTCTGTTCAGTGCTACTAGACAGTTAGTGTGCTATAGTGTGCTATTGTGATTCTATTATCAGTGTACAATATCAGTTTAGTGTGAATCTAGGGATAGTCAGTGCGAGTGTAGTGATGACCATTCATCTTTACATTAATACCCTAACGAGAGAAAAGAGGACATCGTTATAACTGGGACCCTAGCCGTCGTAAACCTTTAAACAAAAAGGGATCTGAGTGTGATTACATTTCTACTTACCACTAGTGATGTGAGTGTGACTGACTTGACAGAGATCTGAGTTTGATTATATTTCTATTTACCACCAGTGTGTGATGTGACTGACCTGATAGGAATCTAAGTGTGATTACATTTCTACTTACCAGTAGTGATGTGAGCGTGACTGATAGGGATCTAAGTGTGATTTGACTATAACATGTGACTATTATCTTAGTGTTATCGTGTGATATCGTGTG
>BLSH010089188.1:506373-521290 GCA_018402905.1 Glandirana rugosa | reverse complement strand
CTCTCCATCGGTCTCCTCACGCATCACAAACTTACTGATAGACATATCAGCCTGGATGTCACATCACTTCCTCAAACTCAACCTATCCAAAACCGAGCTTATGATATTTCCTCCCCCACGTGCCACTTCCCCAGATTTCTCTGTCAAAATCAATGGCTCAACTATCAACCCGTCCCCCCACGCCAAAGTCCTAGGTGTAATCCTAGACTCCCAATTAACCTTTCAGCCCCACATACAATCGCTATCCAAAATTTGCCACCTCAACCTCCGCAACATCTCCAAGATACGCCCCTTCTTAACCGATGACGCCACAAAGCTACTAATCCACTCCCTGGTCATTTCTCGCCTTGACTACTGCAACTCCCTCCTCACTGGCTTACCTCTAAATAGTCTATCCCCACTTCAGTCCATTATGAACGCTGCCGCCAGGCTCATCCACCTTAAAACCGCTCGGCATCTGCTACACCCCTATGTCAATCCCTACATTGGCTGCCACTCAACCAACGTATTAAATTCAAGATCCTAACAATAACTTATAAATCAATTCACAACCTGGCCCCCAGCTACATCACTAACCTGGTCTCAAAATACCAGCCAAATCAATCTCTTCGCTCCTCCAAAGACCTCCTGCTCTCTAGCTCCCTTGTCACCTCATCCCATACTCGCCTCCAGGACTTCTCCAGAGCCTCTCCCATTCTCTGGAATGCTCTACCCCAATCTGTCCGACTTTCTCCTTGTTTGTCCACCTTCAGACGATCCCTGAAAACCTATCTCTTAAGAGAAGCCTATCTGGCTCCCACCTAACAACTGTACATTTATCTTCTCTATTAGCACATCCCCCACAGTTATTACCTCTTGTATCTCTTGACCTTCCCTTTTAGATTGTAAGCTCTAACAAGCAGGGCCCTCTAATTCCTACTGTATTTAAGTGTATTGTATTTGTACTGTCTACCCTCAAGTTGTAAAGCGCTGCGTAAATTGTTGGCACTATATAAATTCTGTATAATAATAATAATAATAAAATTACAGGGTATAGTAGTTTCAAATTTGTACAGCATTCCAGTTTTGACAATGTTTGTTTAACACTATAAAACAAGAATAAGAAAAAGGCATCTTTGGTAATCACTTATACATGGGAGCATATCTACTGAAGACAGACAGAATGTTACCAAGCTCAAAAGCACAAGTAGCCAATCACTAGAAAGATAAAACTGTTGATGGTTGGGCAGTCTGTCCAGTTCCTGTGAGTTAAACTAAGAGAAGTAAAACATTGTCATAACATATAAATCAAATAAGATAAACAGTGGCCGATATACTGAGATATTTAAGTGGTTCTGTGACAGAAGCAACCAAGACAGGGCTTTTGGAGCAGACTGCAGGGTAGCTTCTTGCCTACTGACTATGGGCCCTGGCTTTGGAATGGGCTTTAATATTTGGGAGGTGTGTGCCTGGGGGACCTTTGGAGTGGTTTTGCTTCAGATTCGGGTCCATGTCTCCCCAAAACACACAGACTCTGAGAACCTATGACCTGTATACAGATTTGGGGCCCTGGTGTTTTGTTGACACTTTTTGAGACCACTGACATTTATACAGCGATCAGAAATTTAAATAGCCACTGATTACTGTATAAATGTCATTGGCAGGGAAGGGGTTAACCTGCAGGGGGCAATGAAGGGGTTAGCTGTGTTCCAACTGTGTGGGGGCTGGGCTGCCAGGGGCATAAGAGATCTAACTGATCCTGAGCACAGGGATCAGTAGATCTCTGTAATGCCGCCTGACAGAGTGGGGAACCGCTGTGTTTACATCGGCGGTTCCCCGCCTTTCTGCTCTAACAGACGATCACGGGTGGCTGGGGGACACCGCTCAGGGAGCGTGCGGCGGCGAATGCGCAGCCCCTGTGCAGATCGCTGTTTATAGACAGCGATTTGCAATATCGTGCCACTCTGCAGCAGTAAATGTACGTGAGGCGGTCCGGAAGTGGTTAAGGTGTCTTTCTCTCATTGTATAATTCCCCCATTGTGTGCCTCCTAGGTGTGAATTCCCATTGTTAATTGAGTCACATATTGTTTCTGTCTGTCTGTTAATCCTCTTGGAGATGTGATTGGTATTGTGTCCACTTTACTTTGTTACCGAACCATTGTGGGCTGTTTATGTGTTTATGTTAGCTGTTTATTAGATGTACTGTTAGATGTACTGATCATAATACTGTTTAAAGTTTACATTGGTATACAGTATGTAAAAAGTGAATGGATTATCCCGCGCTACCTCATAGTGTGTTATATATGAAGCGAAGTGTTGAATCTTATAATGGGTGGCTGCACACAACCCAATCGTGTTCCCAGGATAAAAATATATATGTTGTTGTAACTCTTACCCTATTTATGTGCACATAAGTGAAGTACCAATTATTATCATCGTGTCTTATCCACAGTATCTTCAATATAAAAATACATAATGTAAACGATCAATAAAACCAATAAAGTGCAATTATTCCTTCACAATAATATCTGGTAATAAAGGTGCTAATACAGTCCAGTGATCGTGAATCACAATTGATTATCTCTATAGATTATCCTTACTAGAGTCCATAAAGCCGTGCATTATGAAGGTGAATCCCCAGATCCAAAGTGAAAGTGCAAATACTTCAGTGTCTCCCACCACCTCTCAATTGCTGCGCTCACCTCTTATTTTGACCTCTCTTCTTGTGTCAATTTGTGCTTTTCCCCTGTACTGGGGAATGCATGGTGGGTTCCCCCTCCTCCTTAGTTTCACTGGGTATCCTAGATACTGTACTCCTTAATTAGGTTTATGGCCCTTTAATGCCATGATTATCCCATTAGATGGCTCATATAAAAAAGGGGGGATCCTCATAGTGTAGTAGTTTCTATAAAATGTATATTATGAAAATAGTAACTTACATTCACAGTTAAAATCAAACAGCTCCTAAACAGCCTGACAGCAGGGCTCGCGTCACTTCCCGCATCGGAAGCACACCCGGCTCCACCCCGCGCATATTGTCACAGTCACGTGACTTCCTCAGGAGTATATATAGGGCTGGGGGGGGTGCTACTGCTAAAAGGTTTTTCTTACCTTATTTCAGAGAATGCATTAAAGTGGATGTAAAACCTCACATATACCCAGTGAAGCGAACAACCTTTAGATGATACACAGGGATGAAACAAATCCCCCTACAAAAGTTTTACACGTATATCTGCTGTCTTCATCTTTGTATACTGTTTAGAAAGTGCTCTTCGTGTTAGGAGATTTTCTCTTCCTGGTTAAGACTGCAGTGAAGTCTGGACATACAGCCCCTCTCCTCATAGGTAGAGACTATCAGCTTTGTTCATTGAATAGTTCAGCACTGTGCTAATCTATTTATAGCATCCTCCCCAACACAAAACTTTGGCTGCTTTTATCACATGTGACGGAGAACTTTTCATGAGTTATTAGGCTGATAACAGAAGAACAGGATAAGAGACTGCTATAGGACACAGTGCTTTGAAGAGAGATAAGAAAACACTGCAGCTATATGTGCCCAGCTCAAATTTTATGAATCTGGTTTACATCCACTTAAATATATTCTTTAAAAAGTGAACATCGTGTTAGGATATTTTCTCTTCCTGTTCAACACTGCATTGAAGCCTGGGCACACAGCCAAAACAGCTGATTGGAGGAAAGGCACACACACACACCCTCTCCTCATAGGTAGAGAATTTCAGATCTGTTTATTAAATAGTTCAGCACTGTGCTAATCTATTGATAGCTCCCTCCCCAACATAAAACTCGGGCTGCTTTTATCACATGTGATGGAATACTTGTCAGGCTGATAACAGAAGAAAGGAGCAGGAGACAGCTATGGGACATAGTGCTTTGAAGAGAGATAAGAAAACACTACAGAAATATGTGCCCAGCTCAAATTTCATGAATTAGGTTTACATCCACTTTAAGGTAAAAAAACATTTTACCTTTACAACCACTTTAATTGCATTCTATGCCTTAAAGTGGATTTAAACCCTCACATATACCCAGTGAAGTGAACCGCCTCAGATGATACACAGAGAGGAAACAAATCTCCCTACATAAGTTTTACATGTACATCTGCTGTCTTCAGCTTTATATACTGTTTAGAAAGTGAACATTGTGTTCAAATTTTCACTTCCTCATTCTGCACTGTGAGAGAAGTCTTGGATTACACTGGGAGACAGCTGATTGGAGGAATGGCAAACACCCCCTTCCAGATAAGCAGAGACTTTCAGAGCTGTCCTGTGAGGAAAGCAGCACTCTGCTAATCTATGTATAGCACCCACCCTGACACAAAATTCAGCCTGGTTTTATCTCATATGTCGGAGAACTTGTCAGAAGTTATCATGCTGATAACAGAAGAACGAAGCAGGAGAAAGCCACGGGACTTAGGGCTTTGAAGAGATATAAGAAAATACTGCAGATATATGTGCCCAGCTCAAATTTCATAAATCGTGTTTACATCCACTTTAAAGTAAAAAACCTTTTGTAAGCAGATCCCACACCCCGATACATCTGGAGATCTACCCAGTACTTTAAGAGCTTTCAACAATAATTCCAGCACTTCTATGGGTTCAAAAAACAGCCGTCCTCACAAGAAAAAGAAGTTCCAGAAAAAGAAACAGTCCACTTCCAAAAGGTCAAGGAGAGATGGGAGAAAACACCAGAGATCCTGCCAAAAAGAGATACCCGCTAAGAACACATACATAGAACAAATAGAAACTTCCTGTAATGTTATAAATTTGTCTACTAGAAATCTAACTAGTGGTGACCTATCTCTTCTCTCTAAAGGTTTGGGTTTTTGTCCACATGCGCATTTCAATCCCTTTGATACAATTTTGGACATTAATAAATTTGTACGCAATCTTACCATCCAGAGACACTATTTTGGTATTAATGATGGAAACAGATAATGAGAATGAGTGTGAAGGCGGTGGTAATGTTGTTCAGTGCACTTCTGATGGGTACACGCTTAGAGAGCAATGTGCCATTGTTGATTTAGAGAATTTAAAATTAGAGAGCAATCGCTCTCCTGGTTGTGTGTTCCACATGGAGGGTATTAGCTGCACAGCTTTACATGCACCGTCTTTATTCTATCCCATACAGTCCAGGTGCCCTGAAATGGATAAGTTCCAAAAACAAGTGGAAAATTATCTGTTCCTTTTAGCATTTAATATTTCCACTAATAGATGTATAATGGAGGACAATTTAAACAGCAATGAAAGATCTGCCCTAAAATCTCTTATAGAAGATCATTTCATTATTATACAAAATGCAGATAAAGGGGGGCAGTGGTGCTCATGAACAGAGAGGTCTATAGGGATGAAGCTTTGAGACAATTGGGTGACAACAACACCTATATGGTTCTCAAATTTGATCCCACCAAAAAATACAAGCACTCTTTATCTATGTTAATTAAGGACGGGTTAGGTTTGAGTATCTTTAATGCAAAAGACATGGAGGTGCTGATTCTGGACCACCCAATCCTACCCATTTACCACCACCTTCCGAAGGTACATAAGGGTACTTCCCCAGTGCGGGGAAAAACCATTGTATCGGGAATAGGTTCCTTAAATGAGCGTCTAGGAGAGTGGATTGATACATTGCTTCAACCTATTGTTCACACATTACCCAGCTATCTTAGAGATACGAATCACCTTTTGAAAATAGTGGGCAAACTAGAATGGATGGACGAATACATTTGGGTCACATGCGATGTGGCTAATTTGTATTCTTCCATGATTTGGCACTCACATCTGTACTTTTTTGGTTGGAGCAATCCACGGACCTGTCATGTGAGATTAGACTGTTTGTTGCTGAGGCACTGAACTATCTTTTGAAGCATAACTATTTTATTTAGATGGGGTATCTCCAGAGGTGTGGGGCCGCGATGGGGGCCAAATTTTCGCCCTCATTAGCCAACCACTTCATGGGTTGGTGGGAGCGGTCCCACATCTTTGGAGATGGGAATCCCTTCAGAGATCAGATCTTCGTATATTTTCGAGATATAGACGATCTGATCTTTGTGTGTCACAGGGATTTGGATTTTGATGCCTTTCTTGATTTTTTGAACAACAATCCCTGTAACCTATGTTTCACCAGCTGCAGGGAGGAACACACTATACATTTCTTAGATGTACAGTTGGGACATGAGAGTAATAAAGTGTCCTGTGGGCTCTATAGAAAACTTATGGATAGAAATAGCCTGTTGTTTGCTAGTTCCGGCCATCCTAAACATGAGATAAAAAACATCCCGGTAGATCAATTTCTCAGGCTGCGGCGTATCTGCAGCAGCCAATCTGTATTTGAGCGAGAGTCCTCTACATTGTACAAATGTTTTTTAGCCAGGGGATATCCCAAATGGACATTAGAGAGAGCGGTCTCTATTGCTATAAGTAAGAATAGAAGTGACCCTTTGACTACATGTAGGAATAAATTTGGCCATAAAAAGAGAAGAGGGTACAATAAATTTAGATCCCATCCACACCTTGTTTTGGGATACAGTTTGGAGTTTGTACGCATCAAACACATAGTTATCAAGCATTTACCTATTTTATATGGTGATGCGACTTGCTCCAAGATCCTGGACCAGGGTGTAAACATAGTGGCCAGGAGAGCCAAAACCCTTAGCAACTATCTGTTCCCTAGCTTTTTTGATTCCAAGAGTTCCTCTTTTAGATTCCCTACTTGGCTCCATTGCAAGGGAAATTTCAAGTTAGGAGCCTGAGACTGTCCCTGTAGTCTTCCCATACACATACCGGGTGATACTTTTTTTGCTCAGTGGATGGCATGCGATATAATATTGATAAATTCTACAACTGTAACACCACATATGTAGTGTATGCCATCACCTGTGCTAGCTGCTCCGTGCAGTATGTGGGTAGGGCCACCCATAGATTAAGAGACAGATTTTGTGAACATTTGTCTGACATTAAAGGAAATAAAATGACAAAAGTGGTTTGACATTTTAATCTGGGCCATGGAGGGGACTCTACCCTCTCCCAGTCCATAGGAGAGGGGGTGACTTGTTCCATTTACTTTGTAAACGTGAGGTCTTCTGGATACATGGATTAAAAAGTAGGAAGCATCTAGGTCTCAATTTTGAATGGGACATCACCCATTTTTAAGAAAATTTATATATATGAAAACTGTTTTGCACGCTTGTAAATATTGTGTCAGCAGGTGTCATGCGCCATTAGTTTATGATGTCTTATGGGTCATATATATATATATATATACATTTAACTCTGTGTGGTATTTTTGTTGCATTGCATTTTATATATTTTATTTTGCATATTCTTTTTGAACATAGAGAATACTACATACATCCTTTGACACAAAAGAAGTTCAGGGCACATTTTATTTTATTTTTGTGCATCACAGAAAGGACACCAGTATTTCCTCTGTTCTTGCCATTATGGAGAGAATCGTTGTGATATCAAACTCACGGAATTACATATCAGTTTTCATGACCACTCTATATAAGGCTGATCTCTCTTTCTTTCTCTTTTTTTTTTTTCCTTTTTTCCTTTTTTCTTCTTTACTTTTTCATTTCTTCCTGTTCGCATTTTCTCTTATTTCTTGTTTTTTGTTTTTTCTTCATCATTTTTCAATTTCTTTTTTTCTTCATTTTTTCATTCCTTCTCTCTCTTTCCTTCTTTTTTCTGTTTCGTTCTCCCTGACTTTTTTTTCAGTCTCTGTTCATTGCTACCATTACCTATAGTGTCCATACCAGATACATTATAGGTGGATGCTTTGCATGCGGCCAGACATTTATGACTTTACTACTGCTTCCAGGCACATGTATACATGGTTTCTTGAGTCTTTTGGTCTTTTTCTCTTTGATGTATCTTTTTGTTTTAAACACTATCCAATTCTAGTGTGGTTAACTGTGAGTTACATGATCAACCTCTCATTTAACAACATATTGATTTTATGATGTGGGAAAGTATTATGTATGTTCCTCTGTTTTCACTATATAACATTATCACACTCAGAAAAGGGTTAGTCAGCTTGATCAGCTCCCGGATTGATGTCAGCTGTTTGAGCACCCTTTATATGTGACCATTACCGGTGTTCTGTCAGATAATGATTAAGCAAAGGTAATTTCGCGTCTATCTGTTGCTGTCTTCACCTAGTCTGCTTTGCCATGGACTGTATTTGAATGCACTAATTTTTTGGATGTCTTTTCTACATTAAATTTGGATTTTACTGCTGATCTGGAGTGCTGTCAACTTTTCCTTCTCCTAAGATCACACCCCCACAATATTTACTTGAGGCTGATCTGGATCCAGTGATTTGCATGAGAGCAGAGGCTCTCTATTCTCATTTGCTCAGACACAGCATCGGGAGCCAGAAGTGGGAGACTGCTGCTGTCAATCACAGCCAGTGAGGAGGGAGCGAGCCTGCATGAGTGTCTCCATAGCAAGAGGCTTGCTATGGGGAAATTTAGAGGGGGGGAGGAGCCAGGTGAAGAGGAGGATTGGGGCTGCTCTGTGCAAAACCATTGCACATAGCAGGTAAGTATAACATGTTTAGCATTTGTAAAAAATAAAAAGTTTGCTGTTACAATCACTTTAAAATAAGAATAAATACACTATATTACCAAAAGTATTGGGAAGCCTGCCTTTAGATGCACTTGAACTTTAATGGCATCTCAATCTTAATCCATAGGGTTCAATATTGAATTTGCCCACCCTTTCCAGCTATAACAGCTTCAACTCTTCTGGGAAGGCTGTCTACAAGGTTTAGGAGTGTGTCTATGGGAATGTTTGACAATTTTTCCAGAAGCAATGTTCTTTGAAGTTTTCACTAGACATAAGAGCTGTCAGCTCACAAAGCTTGCTGCCTAAACTAGAAGCATTAGTGCACATGACATGGCAAACACTGCTATCTACTGCTTTATTTTAGCCACCAGAAACTTCAACTGAAGTGGCCTCCCCAGTCCATCAGCCCAGTGCTTAGCAACACAAACCCTCACATTTGTTTTAACCTGCCGGAGACAGAAATGCTCCTCATCAATTACATCTCTGTCCCTGTTTCTCAGTTTAAATGCATGTCCAAAAAACTCCTACATGCCATATTAAGCTCATTGCCCATGTGTGTGTCACGCCTTGACCGGGTGTCGATCCTGGGACCTGTGTTCTTGTGGTCAGTTCCTTTTGGCCACGGAGTAACTACTATCTTTGTGGAGTCCTGGGTATCTACTGCTTTCGGATGGTGACTCTGGCTCCACCCAGTGGCCAGCTGTAGGCTGTCACCTCATTTAGAAACCTATAAATCCTCACTTCCCCTTCCTGTCTCTGCCTGAGTATAGGTTCCAGTTCCTGCTAGTTATTATACCAGATTGTTTGCTTGTTACTAACTTTGCTTGTTCCCGACTACGCCTCTGGATTTCACTCTTGTACTACATTGACCACTTGTTGCCAAACCATGCCTGTCCCTGACATCGTCTCTGGTCAACCCCTTGGATCTCTGCCTGGATTTGCTACCGGACCGACATTGGGTCACTCTTGGCTCCCGACTACACCCTCTACTAACCGTGAGTCATTTATTTATTTGCTGTTACTTAATTTGGTCTGTTTGCACTTGCCATTAAGGTCCCAGAATTCTGGCTGCAGGATCGCAACCATCCTCCACCTGATACCGGGACAACAAGACTACTGGTCAGGAAACCGGAGGGATGACGGTTGGGATTCCTGGCAGACCTAACATTGTGAGGGATGCAGCCCATCTCTTTTCTACAGCTCAATGTCAGACAACCTGATATCATCATGACTAACATTACCAAAACCTTCAGCTTTGTAACAATCCTTTAACCAAACAGTGAACTCTGATATACAAAGTACTTTTTGCTTGTTGTCCATTATGGACCGGTAAGACCTCTAAAAAATGTAAGAATGTGCTCTAACTGTTGAAGATCTTGGCCCAAATTCTGAAAACCCTTCTGTACAGAACACATATCATTCTGGGACAAATCATTTGTGCCAAGGTGCACAATAACATCAACATTGCACTCTTCACTAGCTTTTATTAACAACCTTTAAAATGCGCCTTTTACATCTAACAGTAGCACTGGGTAAACACCTAACTTCCTTTGACACTTCCACATGATTTCCTAAAGAAATACCCCTTACAATTGAATCACCAACAAGAAGATGACTTCTCCTTTTAGGAGCCTTATGCACAACACTTGCCTTGCTTGCAACCTCCATCCTATGAAGAGAAAGGGTTGTCAACCTCCTAAGCAGCTATGTTTGCAACCTTTGTTTCTGGTTCTAGCACAGAAACAGCACAATAAGGGTTATGCAGTGTCACACCAAAAAACACATGCTTTTTGCAAGGCAGTTCAATAGAACAAATTGGCTTAGACAGCCTGCTAATCTCAGACTGCAGGGCACAAACCAAGGAATTCAGAAAAGCAGTGTCATTCCGTAGACTAGAAATCTGCATACAAATAGGGCAGCATCCCAGCTTCCAAAAAGTACCACAAATGCCAAGCAAGTATTGCACTGAACTAAACCACACATTTTAAAAAAGATTTACTTAAACTCAAACACAGGTACTAACCAAAGATGGTTGGCTGTCTCCTGCTGTTTTCAAACTACTGCTGGTGTACAGAATACAGTGGTCAGGAACACATCATATACAGCACATCATATACAGCACAGCTCATAGAGTATAGTGGTCATGAACATGTCATACACAGCTCAGTGTACATAGTGCAGTGGTCAGGGACATAGCATATAAAGCCCAGCATACATAGTGCAGTGGTCAGGAACATGTTATTTACAGCACAATGCATAGAGTGCAGTGGTAATGAAGATGTCATATACAGTGCAGTGGTCATAAACATGTCATATAAAGCCCAGGGTACAAAGTGCAGTCATCATAAACATGTCATATACAGTCCAGTGTATGCAGTCCAGTGGTCAGAAACATGTCATATAAAGTCCAGCATACAGAGTGCAGCATGTCATATAAAGTCCAGTACACACCTTGCAGTGCTTAGAAACAAGTTAGATATAGCCTAATGTGGACAGTGCAGTGGTCAGTAACATGATCTATATATTTATATACAGAATATATATATATATATATATATATATATATATATATATACAGTATCTCACAAAAGTGAGCACACCTCTCACATTTTTGTAAACATTCTATTATATGTTTTTAAATGAATGGCTTCAAGGGTAAAAAAGTTATAAGCTTTGTGCCTGAATAAGGCTTTCCACTGTAGACTATATGCAATCAATAAGGGCTTTCAGCTTTGAATGCTTAGTTTAAAAAAAATAAAAATAAAATAAAAATAAATGTATATATATATATATATATATATATATATATATATATATATATATATATATACAATACAGTATCTCACATAAGTGAGTACACCCCTCACATTTTTGTAAATATTTTATTATATCTTTTCATGTGACAACACTGAAGAAATGACACTTTGCTACAATGTAAAGTAGTGAGTGTACAGCTTGTATAGCAGTGTAAATTTGCTGTCCTCTAAAGATAATTCAACACACAGCCATTAATGTCTAAACCGCTAGCAACAAAAGTGAAATTGTCCAAATTGGGCCCAAAGTGTCAATATTTTGTGTGGACACCATTATTTTCCAGCACTGCCTTAACCCTCTTGGGCATGGAGTTCACCAGAGCTTCACAGGTGGCCGCTGGAGTCCTCTCCCACTCCTCCATGATGACATTACGGAGCTGGGGGATACCTTGCGCTCCTCCACCTTCCATTTGAGGATTCCCTGCAGATGCTCAATAGGGTTTAGGTCTGGAGACATGCTTGGCCAGTCCATCAGCTTTACCCTCAGCTTCTTTAGCAAGGCAGTGGTTGTCTTGGAGGTGTGTTTGGGGTTGTTATCATGTTGGAATACTGCCCTGCGGCCCAAAAGGGAGACCACAGTACATGTTGGTATTCATGGTTCCCTCTATGAATTGTAGCTCCCCAGTGCTGGCAGCACTCATGCAGCCCCACACCATGACATTCCCACCACCATGCTTGACTGTAGGCAAGACACACGTGCCTTTGTACTCCTCACTTGGTTGCTGCCACACACGCTTGACCCCATCTGAACCAAATAAGTTTATCTTGGTCTCATCAGACTACAGGACATGGTTCCAGTAATCTATGTCCTTAGTTTGCTTGTCTTCAGTAAACTGTTTGCAGGCTTACTTGTGCATCATCTTTAGAAGAGGCTTCCTTCTGGGACGACAGCCATGCAGACCAATTTGATGCAGTGTGC
The DNA here is from genome assembly GCA_018402905.1 of Glandirana rugosa. NCBI lineage: Eukaryota > Metazoa > Chordata > Amphibia > Anura > Ranidae > Glandirana > Glandirana rugosa. The sequence continues at coordinate 508,991 of BLSH010089188.1, read as the reverse complement.
GGCATATGGTCTGAGCACTAACAGGCTGACCCCCCACCCCTTCAACCTCTGCAGCAATGCTGGCAGCACTCATACGTCTATTTCCCAAAGAAACCTCTGGACATGACACTAAGCACGTGCACTAAATAGATGCCATAGATAGGCCTGTTCTAAGCAGAACCTGTCCTGTTAAACCGTCGTATGCTCTTGGCCACCATGCTGCAGCTCAGCTTCAGGATCTTGGCAATCTTCTTATAGCCTAGGTCATCTTTATGTAGAGCAACAATTCTTTTTTCAGATCCTCAAAGAGTTCTCTGCCATGAGGTGCCATGTTGAACTTCCACTGACCAGTATGAGAGTGAGAGCAATACCACCAAATTTAACACACCTGCTCCCCATTCACACCTGAGACCTTGTAACACTAACAAGTCGCATAAGACCGGGGAGGGAAAATGGCTAATTGTGCCCAATTTGGACATTTTCACTTAGGGGTGTACTCACTTTTTTGCCAGTGGTTTAGACATTAATGGCTGTGTGTTGAGTTATTTTGAGGAGACAGCAAATTTACACTGTTATACAAGCTGTACACTCACTACTTTACATTGTAGCAAAGTGTCATTTCTTCCGTGTTGTCACATGAAAAGATATAATAAAATATTTACAAAAATGTGAGGGGTGTACTCACTTTTGTGAGATACTGTATATATATATATATATATATATATATTGTGGGGGGTTAGCTCAATGGGGATCACCTTCCCTGGGAAAAAGGTAGTCCAACGGCAGGTTTTCTTTAAAAGTGGACTTGTAGCCAGTTTTATTTTTAAAAGGTCGCATGAAAATCAAACAAACAAAATAAAAAAGAAATCCTTGCCATCCAGGCTGTTATTAAACATTTCAGTTTACCTAACTGAGAGGTGAAGGGCTTCTCCCAGTCACCCACAAAACAAAGACAGTGCAAAGCTTTTTGTTTTAGTCATAAAGCAGACTTCATTACAGCAGCTCTCTCAGGCTTGATGGCTCCTGAGTCACAGGCCAAAGCAAAACTTTGCCCTCCTCCTGATTATTTATACCACCTGCTGGTGGACTCCAGTGGAACAGAAAATCTGGCAAGGTGGCTGGTAAAACCCGGACCGGATTCCAACTTAGTTCACTGCTAATGAAAGCATGCAAGACGACACATATCGTCCATCGATGACCTCACCTCTCATAATGTCACAATATCTATATATATATACATACAGTTGTGCTCAAAAGTTCACATACCCTGGCAGAATGTATGATTTCTTGCCCATTTTTCAGAGAATATGAATGATAACACAAAAACATTTCTTTCACTCATGGTTAGTATTTGGCTGAAGCCATTTATTATCAATCAACTGTGTTTACTCTTTTTAAATCATAATGACAACAGAAACTACCCAAATGACCCTGATCAAAAATGTACATACCCTGGTGATTTTGGCCTAATAACATGCACACAAGCTGACACAAAGGGGTTTGAATGGCTATTAAAGGTAACCGTCCTCACCTGTGATCTGTTTGCTTGTAATTCGTGTGTGTGTATAAAAGATCAATGAGTTTCTGGACTCCTGACAGACCCTTGCATCTTTCATCCAGTGCTGCACTGACATTTCTGTATTCTGAGTCATGGGGAAAGCAAAAGAATTATCAAAGGATCTGCAGTAAAATGTAGTTGAACTGTATAAAACAGAAAAGGGATATAAAAAGATATCCAAGGAATTGAGAATGCCAATCAGCAGTGTTTAAACTCTAATCAAGAAGTGGAAAATGAGGGGTTCTGTTGAAACCAAACCACGGTCAGGTAGGTGAACTGAAATTTCAGCCACAACTGCCAGGAAAATTGTTTGACTTCAGGTGAAATACAGGACTCCCTGAAAATATGTGGTGTGACTGTTTCAAGATGCACAATAAGGAGGCACTTGAAGAAAGATGGGCTGCACGGTCAAGTCGCCAGAAGAAAACCATTGCTATGCAAATGTCACAAAGTATCCCACTTACAATATGCCAGACAGCAAAGAGACGAGCCTCAAACCTTCTGGCACAAAGTCATTTGGAGTGATGAGACCAAAATTGAGCTTTTTGGCCACAACCATAAATGCTACATTTAAAGAGGAGACAACAAGGCCTGTGAAACACGGAGGTGGATAGCTGATGTTTTGGGGATGTGTGATGTGCACAGGGAATTTGTTCAAAATTGATGGCAAGATGAATGCAGTATGTTATTAACCGCTTGCCGACGGCTGATCGGCAATTGACGGCGACAATGTGGCTCTGTAACGCGAATCGCCGTCATACGACGGCGGCCGCGATACAGAGCCACTGTGAGCTGTATGACGTAAGTAGAACGGTAGTTAAAACTTGTTTAAGGGACACGTGTAGTGTGTAGGGGTTTTGTAGTCGATAGGTGGAGGCACAAAGTGTCCGGAACAACAGAGGAGAAATTTACATCGTAAATACCAACACCGGTTTTTCGAGTTAAAACCAGAGTAGTGAGGTTTACTGAAACACGGTCTTCCAAACTCCGAGCAGAGAAACGACAGACCGTATAACATTCACCCTATGAAACACTGTAAACGTATCGTTACCAAAAGAAGACCGCTGAACTGGCACGTCGG
>BLSH010089188.1:466030-506363 GCA_018402905.1 Glandirana rugosa | reverse complement strand
ACCCCAAAAATGAATTCTCATCATCCGTAAATGCGACCACTTTTGCGCAAACCAATCAATAAACGCCGATTGCGATTTTTTTTATCGCAAATATGAGGAAGAATATAAATCGGCCAAAAACGGTGAAAAAAAATGTTTTTTTATATTTTTTTTTTTGGATTTGTATTTTAGCAAAAAGTAAGAAATTTGGGTTTTTTTGCAAAATTGTCGCTCTTCTTTTGTTTATAGCGGCGATCAGAAATGACGCAGAGGTGATCAAATACCACCAAAAGAAAGCTCTGTTTGTGGGAAAAAAAGGACGCAAATTTCGTTTGGGTGCAACGTCGCACGACCGCGCAATTGTCAGTTAAAGCGACGCAGTGCCGAATCGCAAAAAGTGCTCCGGTCCTAAAGCTGGAAATCCTTCCGGGGCTGAAGTGGTTAAAAAACACTGGAGGAACATTTGCATTCATCAGCCAGGAAGCTGCGCAAGGGACGTACTTGGACATTCCAACATGACAATGATCCAAAACACAAGACCAAGTCAACCTGTCATTGGCTACAGCAGAATAAAGTGGAGGTTCTGGAGTGGCCATCTCAGTCTCCTGACCTCAATATCATTGAACCACTCTGGGGAGATCTCAAATATGTAGTTCATGCAAGACAGCCCAAGAATTTCGAAGAACTGCAGGCTTTTTGCCAAGAGGAATGGGCAGTGTTACCTCTGGGTGATCTCTGTACATTGCAAGGATTATAACAACCTTTGTTGCAGATTATTTTTGTTTTTCTGAAGAAATGCCTGTTTGTTCCTCTGTGCCTCTGTGTTCAGTGGGTCTAATGGGAGTGGTTTCATAATTATCAATCAGCTGTGCAGCTGCAGGGCACTAATGAGGAAATCTGCTGGGCCTGCATCCCGTTAAACGTTTTTCCTATTGGGAGTATGTCACCAAAAATGTTTTTTTGCAAGGGAAGCCTGAAATCTGACTTGTATCTTAGGCAGACTTCTGGGAAAATTGGTAATCAAATCACACGAGCAGGAAATTATGTTTCTAGGGGGCGCTCTGTACACATTCTGTGTACAGAACAACTCCAGGTAGCCATATTGCATTGCGGATTGAAAAGCAAAGGTCATTTTTAATAACATTAAGGTACAATATGACTTGTGTCACAATTGTATATGCTATATTATCTTTCTTTATTTGCTATTTTTTTCCCCACTAAAGCGCAGTTACCCTTTAACCACTTCAGCCCCGGAAGGATCTACCCCCTTCCCGACCAGAGCACTTTTTGCGATTCGGCACTGCGTCACTTTAACTGACAATTGTGCCGTTGTGCGTCGGTGTACCCAAACAAAATTGACGTCCTTTTTTTCCACAAATAGAGCTTTCTTTTGGTGGTATTTGATCACCTCTGCAGTGTTTATTTTTTGTGTTATAAACAAAAAAAGAGCGACAATTTTGAAAAAAAAACAATATTTTTTCCTTTTTGCTATAATACATATCCAAAAAAAATATAAAAAAACGAATCTATTCATTAGTTTAGGCCAAAATTTATTCTTCTACATATTTTTGGTAAATAAAATCGCAATAATTATTTATTGATTGGTTTGCACAACCAAACAAACTATGCGAATTAAAACTCAGTTTTTGCAGCCTGCCGCTCTTCCCTATTGGGGGGAGAGTCGCAGGCAGACAGGGCCCTCTGAGCATGGTTTAAGCGGAAACTTGCTTTCCTAAATTTGGATAAGGAGTTTTTTTTGAAGGAAGAAGCATAGGATATGATTTTTCCTCTCAAAAAGGGTTTGCCTGCGTCCGAAAAAAGGTTTTGGTTATCCGCATGCAGAGAGTTAGTGGAGGAGAACTCCTCCCAGGCGTCGGCTATATAGGATTGAAAATTGGCGTTATTGTGTAGATACGAGGGGAAACACCATAAACGTAGGTTTGGTTGGGATAGGGAGTCATTGAAAGTGATAGAAATTGAGGCATGGTCTGAAATTACAATTTCGTGGATGCTGGATTCTGACGCTAAAGGGATTAAGTCATCAGAGCAAAATAGATAATCAATTCTAGTGAATAGCTTGTGGGGGTTAGAGTAGAATGTAAATTCCCGATCTAGAGGGTGGAATAATCGCCACATATCTGTCATATGTAGTGATTCCATGGTAGATGTGAGGAGAGAGTGGCCTGGATTGGAGCCTGAAGAAAGGGGGCGTTTGGGGTTCGATCTATCGTCCTCCATATGAATGATGGTTTTGAAATCACCCCCCACCAAATGAGGGGTGTGGGCAATTTCAATAGGTGAGTGGAAAGGTATCCAAAGAAGGATTTCCCTGGATTGTTGGAGGCGTAGACGTTTGTTAACAAGAGTTCCTTGTTACCCAGATGGATATGTGCCGAGATTAGGCCGAGATTAGGCGGCCTTGGTCATCAGCATTGGTTGCTAGGATTTGGCAGGGGAGGTTTTTATGGATCAAGATGATGACTCCTGCTTTACGGCTGATAGCATCAGACCCAAGTACTATGCCCACCCAGAGCCTGCGTAAACTATGGAAATCCAGTTGAGTTAGATGTGTTTCCTGCAGTAGAGCGATGTCAGTGTTCAATCTTTTAAGGTGTCTTAGGATCTTGAGCCTTTTAACGGGGGATCTAAGTCCCTTTACGTTCCATGAGGTAACTCTCATGGAGGTTTTTTGTTAGAAGGGAAGTGGGCTTGAGTTGTAGCTAATCGTGGAGATATTGTCACTAGGAAGGACGTTGCAGTGAGCTGGGGTACTTATATGTGTCATGGACGTGTTGGAGCAGTTGCAGGAAGGTATGAGGAGGTAGAGGAGAGACATTAAGGGGGGTAGAACAAAGAGCAACATAAGATAAATATAAACAGATGTTTAAACATTTGCCATGAAGAGACGACTTCGCTTTTTTCCGCATTTTTACCCATGTGTTAGAGCAGGTAGGGCAGAGGGAAGGCAAAGTGTTGGAGGCGAGGGCTGCCCAGTATGAGACCCATAAGGAAAAAGCGAGGTTCACATTTAACCAAACGGTGTTGAAAACATAAGCAAACAAATGAGCAGCAGAAGAGAGTGGAATTGACCACCTAGATAAGGCCCAGTAGGGACTTGACTGGCAAAGAGGATACTTAGCAGAGTGTCAGAGCTTACTGAACTTTACCGTCACAAAAAAAAAAATCCTAATCGGGATCTAACTCCAATTCAGCAGGGGTCCTTAGAGGAGACAGAGCCTGAAGGTTTGAGGCATTTGGGGGAGTCTTTGCAGGGGCTCCATTGATCCAGGGATCTGGGTATTGGGGTGGCTCTGGACGTGGAGTGCAGACGTGAGTCTGGCTGGAGAGATTGTAGATATTTTTCCACTTCCCTAGGATCCTGAAAGGAGAGTTAATCTCCATTGGCAGCCTTGAGGCGCAGGTGAATTTTACTTGGCATTGATACAGAGCAGTACAGATCTGTTGGAAGGCCTTCCTTTTCCTGGAAACCTCCATAGAATAATCAGAGAATATCAGGATTTTGACTCCTTCGATTTGTAAAGATTTCCCTTGTCTGTAGCTGTGTAAAATGACTGCTTTATCGGCGTAGTTTAAACACTTGGCTATAATTGTGCGGGGAGATTTTCTCTCGCTAGAGAAAGCCCCCAGGTGGTGCGTCCTTTCCACCACACACGGTCTTGGCATACCCAGGGCTTCTGGGATGTGACGGGCAAAGAATTCCATTATGGCGGAGGGTTGTAGCGATTCTGGTACGCCCACGGACCTTAAGTTACTCCTCCTAGATCTGTTTTCTAGTTTTTCCAGTTTCTGGAGTCCGGTGACACGCAAACGATTGAGGCAGACACGAGGCGGTCACGGAACTATTACAGCATCGCTGCAGGAAACTTCCACTGTACAATCGTTGTGATGTTTAAACTGACGGACCTAATAAAAGCAAGGTGATTAAAGAGGTATACGATGAGGAGTTCTTTTTTTCTTCCATAAATATATACGGAGAAAGTAAAGGCAAGGAAAGGAGAAACAGCTGCATATCCTGGGTCGGATTGTAGACCACAAGCGTTTACTGACTCCTCCACGCCGTAAGGCTGGAGAGTCAACTACATCTGGTAAGCAGGGTACATACCCCAAAGATTTTTTTACGGCACAAAAGCACGAGCACTTAAGGAGATTGTAACACTGTATGGACTTTGATATGTGTTGAACAATTATGAGCACGGAGCAAGAAAATTAACCACAGAAAATTAACCACAGAAAAAAGAAAAAAACAACAAAAAAATTTTTGTGCACTAATAGTTTGCACCATAGCACCTTATAAGACTTTACTAAAAGAGTTGTTGCACCATTTCACTGTTTGCACTATTGCACTTTATAACTGTATAAGAATTTGTACATTAAGGAAATTATATAAAGAGTAAACCTGAAAATATCATTCTCATAGGGTATAGAGCAGAATGAGCATATGGCACTTTATGTTTGGATTAATTTCTCACTCAACATGATGTAATAATTTATTTATAATTTATTGTGAATGGATTTTGTTGCACAATAACAAGGAGATAACACTTTGAGAATACACCCATAGCTAATAATATAATTAGAGTTCAACCTGAAGGATAGAAAGGCAAGCGCTGTTTATACATATTATAAAAAATATACTGATTAGTTTTATCCTGTGCCTGTTCAGTAGCTTGGGCTTGATAGAGCTCTTCCTCAATGTTGGAGATTCTATTTTCTGCCTCATTTAGGCGTGAGGAATGCTCTCCCAGCTCCCTTCTGACCAGGAGCATGCCTGCACTGACAGCCTATTTCTCGGTGGCTGCTATAGTGGGAGCCAATATTGCTGTCACTGCCTGGGCAATTTCGTTGTAATCCTCTGAGTCCCTTCTGCCAGAGGGGGTGGGGGTCCTACTCACCTCCATATATGAAATGATCGTTCCTCCACGGCGCATGGACGACTCGTTTGTTCTGCCGTGGGACAAGGCCGAATCCCCACCTCGATTTGGGAGGGGTCTGGCGGTGCTCCTGGGCCGCTTTTCTCTAGGAACCGGTCCATCAATGATGGGGGGGCCACGGTGGGGCTGAGTAGGAGATGGGCTGGTGGAGCAGACGGTCCGGGCAGATCTTTTAAGCTGTTTTATGTGGCCGGGAGCGGGAGCTGAGCTGAAAGCCCTCTACTCCATGCAGCGCCGGAACCAAAAGTATGTTTTTTGTTTTTTTGGGGGGTTTTTTGTTTGTTTAAACACTTCAGCCCCGGAAGGATTTCCCACATTAGGACCAGAGCACTTTTTTGCGATTTGGCACTGCGTCGCTTTAACTGACAATTGCGCGGCTGTGCGAAGTTGTACCCAAAACAAATTGGTGTTCTTTTTTCCCACAAACAGAGCTTTCTTTTGGTAGTATTTGATCACCTCTGCATCAGTTATGATCACCGCTATTTAAAAAAAAGAGCGACAATTTTGAAAAAAAAAAACAATATTTTTTTACTTTTTGCTATAATACATATCCAAAAAAATATATATAAAAAAAAAATCTATTCATCCGTTTTGGCCGATATATATACTTCCTCATATTTTTGATTAAAAAAATCGCAATCGGCGTATATTGATTGGCTTGCGCAAAAGTTGCCACGTTTACAAACCATGTGAATTCATTTATGGTGTTTTTACTTTTTTTTTTTTTTTTACTAGTAATGGCGGCAATCTACAATTTTTTAGCAGGACTGCGACATTGCGGTGGACATGTCGGCCATTTTTGACACTTTTTTGGGACCATTGACATTTATACAGTGATCAGATCTAAAAAAAAGCACTGATTACTGTATAACTGTCACTGGCAGGGAAGGGGTTAACCTGCAGGGGGCAATAAAGGGGTTACGTGTGTTCCCTAGGCGTGTTCTAACTGTGTGGGGGCTGGGCTGGCAGGGGCATGAGAGATCTAACTGATCCTGAGTACAGGGATCAGTAGATCTCTGTCATGCCGTCTGTCAGAATGGGGAATGGCTAATTGGGCCAATTTGGACATTTTCACTTAGGGGTGTACTGACTTTTGTTGCCAGTGGTTTAGACATTAATGGCTGTGTGTTGAGTTATTTTGAGGGGGCAGCAAATTTACACTGTTATACAAGCTGTACAGTCACTACTTCACATTGTAGCAAAGTGTCATTTCTTCAGTGTTGTTACATGAAAAGATAGAATAAAATATTTACAAATTTGAGGGGTATACTCACTTTTGTGAGATACTGTAGGTCCCATTAAGGAATAAGTACCTACCCTCAGGGTCTGCCAGCTGTTGTATCACATTAAAGGGAGCCTCTTTCATGGGCGTCCGCAGAACTTTTTCCGGGGGGGGGGGGCATAATTTCAAGGTCATCCATGCTCTGCCCCTTTTTGACAATGTCATAATTACATTATCACGGTCAGAGACTGCAGACGTAGTACAGGAGATGGTCAGAGACTGCAGACGTGATACAGGAGATGGTCAGAGACTGCAGACGTAGTACAGGAGATGGTCAGAGACTGCAGACATAGTACAGGAGGTGGTCAGAGACTGCAGACATGATCCAGGAGATGGTCAGAGACTGCAGACATGATCCAGGAGATGGTCAGAGACTGCAGACATGATACAGGAGATGGTCAGAGACTGCAGACGTGATACAGGAGACAGTCAGAGACTGCAGACGTGATACAGGAGACAGTCAGAGACTGCAGACATAATCCAGGAGACAGTCAGAGACTGCGGACATGGTACAGGAGACGGTCAGAGACTGCAGACATGGTACAGGAGACAGTCAGAGACTTCGGACATGGTACAGGATACGGTCAGAGACTGCGGACATAGTACAGGAGATGGTCAGAGACTGCAGACATAGTACAGGATACGGTCAGAGACTACGGACATGGAACAGGAGACAGTCAGAGACTGCATACATAGCACAGGAGACAGTCAGAGACTGCAGACATAGCACAGGAGACAGTCAGAGACTGCGGACATGGTACAGGAAACGGTCAGAGACTGCATACATGGCCCAAGAGACTGTCAGAAACTGCATACATGGCTCAAGAGGATAAGGACCTAGTGGGGAGCCCCTGATCTGATGCCTGATTCCAGGGGGGGGCAATTGCCCCCCCCTTGCCCCTACTTGCGGACGCCCATGGCCTCTTTGCTTATGAAGGTAGTGACGCCCTTTGTTTTAGAATTAGGATTTGTAGCATGGTAAGCTACTGAAAAAAATGGGGAACTAAGTTTGGGGATTTGTCCAGCTTTAAAGTGGGTATCTTGAAAAAAGATAAAGTGTGCCTTACTCTTTTTTTAATTCTCTCAGTAAGGTAGTTCTTTTTTTTCTGGAATATTTAGCCCTTGTGTGTTGTGTGATATCACCATAGGGCGTTTGCCTAGAGCACTGTATGCCATGTTCTTTGTGTCACTGTGCACAACAGGATGAAAGCGTAAACCTGCTTCTGGTTTAAGAAGCTTAGAAAAGAAAAAAAGAGAAAGGAAGAAGAAAGACAAGAGAAAGAGAATAGATATATAGAAGGGGCAACTGCCCCTTCAAAAAAGCTTAGGGAGCAAGTTAAAGGGGGAATCTGCTTTACATAACTTTGTTATAAAGGCAAAACATTGTAGACTAATCAATATCAACACAATGTGAAATTAAGTTGTCTACGTTGTGGGGGCAATGGGAGGTTTGCTGTCTGTATGTCTAACAATACTAAAAAAAATACTTAAGATTAATATACCTGGACCAGAGCATATAGGCGTGTGGCTCTCTTAAATGCTTAAACAATATAAATGCACAATGATTGTCTTTCCACCTTCAATGTGAAATATCAGGGTAGGTTATTCCCACTGAAGAGTTAAATAATTAGGCAAATATGAAAGAAAAATCTTAAGAAAACAGCAGGTATAACCTTCAGTGTAGCAGGTATCATCTCAAGGTGCACTGTTGAGTTTGAATTAAACCTTTATGTTTAGATGAGCGACAAGGTCATCGCAGCTCTGAAGTAATTTGGCAACAGGATTGTTATTAATCTGAATAAAGTATAATTTAAAAATCTGTTTACAGCCTGAATCTATCAAGTTATAGAAATATAACTTTACTGCGGCTCCGGCCATACAGGCATACAAATGCCTGCTTCTACCCCTCACGACCACGACAGCGATCTGTACCCTGTAGGAATCTGGCGGAAAAACGCACCCCAAGACCGGTGATTGTGCACTACCTTAACTATGCCGACAAATATAATATCCTTCGCTCCTTCCACAGTTCGAAGGCCCTACAGATAGAAGGCCACAAACTTCTGATTTTCGCAGACTACTCCCTGGAGGTCTCAAGAAAACGAAAGGCCTTCCAACCTATCTGTGCAATTCTCTTTGAGAAAAAAATCAAATTTACTTTGGGGTTTCCAGCAATACTGAAAATCACCGATCACAAGGGAGAGCCCAAATCTTTCTCTGACCCGGAAGAAGCGTTGCAATTTCTTCACTCGCATCTCCAAATCCCGATGGATACAACTGCGCCACAACCCTCTCCACTCCCCGGAGATTCTAGGGAGAGAAGAAGCCCGTGGAAAGACCCCGCAAAGAAGATGTGACTGGTTGACCTCTCATATTGCAGTCACAGGGCTTGAAAATAACACTGTCATTACTATCCGTCTTTCTTGGGCTTACAGCCACCTACCAGCTATGATCACTCACTCGCCTTCTTCAAGGCCAGGACTTGTAGACATTTTGCCGGCACCCATCCTTTTCCTTTCCTTCTGTTGGTAATGTATGCTCCGCTGTGTTGTATTTTACGTTTAACATGCAGTAACTTGTTTGTACTTTACACTGCACTTGAAAAGTCTAGCAGGTATTAATAGCCTTATTCTAAGCCGGGGACTGGCCTGTCCACCACCCCCCCCTCCCTTCTTGGGGGGAAGGTGACATGAAAAGCACCAGAGGAGCCGGCCCTACTTTTCGCCTCACAGCCTACTGATTAAGGTGAGGGGGCACACCGTCATCTCTTGGCCTAGGTAACGCTGTTCAGATTAGATGAAATCGCATGTGGAAAGAAGCGAAGTACTGTCTTCCTAGTGCCCTCACTGCAACTTGCAGGTTGCTGAGGGCTTTCCTTACCCAGATCCCAGTTCAACCCCGCTCTCCTAAACTTTCCCCCCCTGGTCATTCTATCTCAACCTACATACTCCTATTCAAAGCAGACAACTTGTGTAATCTTCCACTTTAAGCATAAACACTTACTGATATGCATCTTGACAAATGACCCTACTTGACATTACCCCCTGAATGAAACTAATTTCTTGGAACGTAAAAGGTCTTCGTCCCCTAATAAGCCTATTGCCATCCTACGGCACCTAAAAAGGCTAAAGGTAGACGTAGACCTACTGCAGGAGACCCACCTCCCTCAATCCGATTTAGAACGGTTGCATAAATTATGGGTAGGAAGAGTGGTGGGATCCCCAGCGGTGAAAGGCAAGACAGGTGTTATAATCTTATTTCACAAACATTTCCAAGGGGAATCAAAGTCGGTGCACTCTGATTCAGAGGGCAGACTAGCGTCGGTCGTTATTCAATCACACTCACGGTCATGGGCCATAACAAACATCTACTCCCCAAACTCCCCCACCACCTCCTTTTTTCAAATGCTCGCAGCCCATACAGCACCATTCCTACACCTTCCTCACACTCTCGCTGGAGATTTTAACCAAGTCATAATCCCCCTAGATGATAGATTGTCAGATAAATCTAAAACCACTAAGGGACAAGAGCCAGCCTCCCCTACCTTGCTTCACAAATTTGCTGAAAGTGCGAATCTCACAGACTATTGGAGACTAGTCAACCCAGGGGCTAAAGATTTCACATTTTTCTCACCTCCCCATGACTCTATGTCACACATAGACTATATCCTACTAAACCCCTCCTCCTACCCCCTGGCCTCCTCCCCACAGATAGAGACAATGGTCATTTCTGATCATTCCCCTGTATCGGTAAGCCTTCCGGGCCTTGAGCACCAGGCAAAAGCCCCTATTTGGCACTTTCCAAGCTACCTCGCGAAGGATAAAATGCTCCAAAAGGTGATAAGGGACACTTGGGAAAAATATTCTCACACTAGCCAGATACACATGACAGATCCTAGCCTTTTCTGGGACGCAGGGAAGGTGGTGCTCAGAGGCAGAATAATATCATATGTGGCGGGCTATAAAAAAAACAAGTCACCAAAAACTATATAGAATCTAGCACACCACTTAGGCAGGCCCAACTCAAGCTCTCTCAACACAACACGAAAGGCAACAGAGATGCCTTGAAACAAGCAAAAGGCCAATTCGATCACTGGGCCGAAGCCCAAGAGTGCCTCTATAAAGCCGAGCAGGACCTAAAGTACCATAAATTCGGCAATAAGCCTGGCAAGCTGCTAGCTGCACTTTGTAAAGGCTCGCACCCTCCCACTCACATCAAGGCTCTAAAAACCAAAAATGGGAAGATAGTTACAACTCCCAAGGACATCAATCAGGTACTTGAACAATTTTACACTACCTTGTACGGCCCAGATCCAATTGACGAGACAGTAGCGACGGATTTCCTAACTAAAATTGCCCTCCCTGAGATAGATAATGAATCCCTTTTCCAATTGAATGCGTCTATTTCCGAACAAGAATTGCAGAACACCATAAAGTCGCTTCCCATGGGAAAAGCGCTGGGACCCGACGGGTTCACCCCAGAATTTTTCAAACTCACTGTAGACACGCTAGCTACACCGCTCCTGGAGGTTTTCCAGACAATCCTTGAAAGTGGACTGTATATACCCTCCAGCTTCCAAGCCTATTTAAAGCTTAAACATAAAAAAGGAAAGACCTCATGGACCCAGGAGTATCGGCCCATATCCTTACTTAATGTGGACTCCAAATTATTATCGAAAATACTAGCGAATAGACTTGCATCCTTTATGCCCAACATTATTCACATCCGCCACCTCCAATATCCATAAGGTATTGATGGTGCTGGAGAGAGCCAGGGACAGCCCCACGGAGGAGTCAGCGATCATATCCCTGGATGCCGAGAAGGCATTTGACAATGTCAACATCCGCTGGCTGGACTTAGTCCTGACAAAAACGGGGTTTGCGGGCCCCTTTTTGCACCTGGTACGCCAGATGTACTCAGCCCCAAAGGCCACGGTGGTGGCTGCTGACCTCCTCTCCAGCTCCATCGATCTATACAAAGGGACTAGACAGGGCTGCCCCCTGTCACCGCTGCTCTTCAATATAGCGATCTAACCTCTCTCCCGTTTCCTGACCTCCCATCAAGGGCTACATGGAATTAAGATAGGCTCCCATGAGATTCGCATGGCTCTGTTCACGGATGACATCTTCATTTTTTCATCCAAACCCCACACTGACATACCCCTTATCAAAGACATTTTTATGTCTTTTAGATCCTGCTCAGGCCTCAAAATTATTTAATTTTGCAAAAAGCGAAATACTGCCTTTACTTCATTCTCACACCCCAGAATGGGCTCGACGCACCACATTCCCAGTGGCCAAAAGTCATATTACCTACCTGGGAATTAGCATCGGGAAAACACCAGCGTCCCTATACCACCTTAACATACTACCCACAATTCAAAAAATAATTTCAGAGCTAGATAATTGGGCAAACCTTCCTCTATCCCTCTTTGGTAGGTGCCACCTGTACAAGATGCGCTGTACCCGTTACAAACACTGCCACTCCTTATCAAACATAAGGATATCATCAGGCTCCACAAAGCGATCACTCATTTCATTTGGCGAGGGCGCAAACCATGCATCGCCATTCAAAAACTGTTTCTTCCCAAGCACCATGGGGGTCTCAACCTCCCTAACACGAGGCTTTACAACCTCTCATGTCTGCTGAGGGCTGGGTTGGACTGGATCACACAAACCTCCAATTATTCGAACTACGTCCTTGAATCCCAACTATCTTACCCTCTCAACCCCGCAGCCCTGCTGCACTGCCGCTTGAAAGACTTACCAATACAGTTGAAAAACAATACCCTATTCAGGGACACTATTATAGCTTGGAGAGAAACAAATAAGCTAACAGGGTCGTCCCCATATTACTCCAGTTCCTTGCCGATACATGGGCATCCTTTATTTCCTCAAGCTAACCATCTCCACATCCGCACCACATGGCCAGCTAAAGGTCTACTCAGATTTGCTCAGTTGTTTGATGACTCCACGGGCAGGCCTTGGCCCACTGAAAAAATCTGCTTGGATTACAACTTACCCAATCACCATGGCCTCTTCATAAACCAAGCCATTAGCTTTGCAGCAAATCTTTGCCCACCAAGGACTCTCCGAAACAGAGTCTCGGCCATAGACTACCTCATTCTTCATCACTGCCACAGGATCTCAGATCTCTACAAGCCACTGTTAATCCTGCCAATCTCTCTGGGGGGCCAGAAAACTTCAAAAGCATGGAACTGGGACCTCAACTCCCCAGAAGCCTACGAATGCATCCTAAAAGGCTACAGCACAATTTGCGCCTATGTGCACAACGAATTCTGGAGAGAACAACAATACCAGATCCTACAACAGGCCTACGTCCCACACTGGCGCTCAAAGGACCACCCTAAAGGCTCGTTATGCCCCCTCTGTAAGGCACCCAAACCATTGCTCATCCATAGACTGTGGCAATACCCCACTATCCAACAGTTTTGGACTAGAGTAGAGCTCTTTGTTGCCAAAGCTACAGGCCTTCCACCACACGGAAATGTGTACCTACTGCTCTTCGGATCCTTCGACCCTTTGCTTTGATCTGCAGACAAACTAAATCTTAACATAGTACGCTCCAATAAATCCTGGCTGTCCTCATGTTATGTGGCTGGCAGGAGAGCAATTTTGAGGAATTGGATACACCCCCCTCCCAACAGGAGATGTCCGCAAGGGCTTGGAGAAATTGTACAACCTGGAGAAATTATACCTCTCCTCCCCTGACCCACTTAAACATAAACGCTTTGCTTTGAAGCGGGTCCGCTGGACACCCACTTAGAGTCTAGGGCCAAGGCTAGAACTGAACTTTTTCTTGGTTGTGGAAGCACCTGAACGTGCTGCTTAAGTAAAGTCTGCTTCATCCTGAGTTTTGACTGGAGTTCTCTCACGTGAATGACCCCCCTCATCTCCCACACTCCCCCCCCTTCCCCACCTAAGGAGGTGGCTTGACTACCTCTCACTGGGAATTTAATCTTTGAAATCTTTGATATTTCTGAATTTTTGAATCTTGGAGTCTGTACCTTCCTTCAGATTACCTGTGTTAGTGTTGACATACGATTTTGAACCAGCCTGTAATGTCTGTTATTGTTCTATGCATTGGAAAAACTAATAAAATATTATTAAAAAAAAAAAAAAAAAAAGAACTATAACTTTTCAGAGACATATATCCAATTAGGGACCATATTTAAATCAAAAATTCTCACTACTATCTGCAAAAAGTTAGAATAAGAGTGGCAAGCGAGCTTCAAAACTGTTATGACCTTCAGAATAAGCAAGGCCATAGGTGAATTGCCACTCTTCATTACCATCAATGTCAGTCAGTGAACTATAAGTACCCATTGGCCTCCTCAGATAAACATGCCTATAGAATTAAACATGTTGCATAAAGTACCTTGGGTAACTGCTGGGAAGTAGGCCCTGTGAAAAAACTTCAAGTGGAAAAAGTCAACATTAGTGAAAAGAAACTGGTAACCAAACCAATGGCTGAGGTCTTTTTAACTTGAAAATTGTGCTGTGATCAAGACTTGTAAGCCGAAACGCGTGAGTCCCTGTATATTTTTGCTCACTTTTTTCTATGCACTAATAAAGAAGCAACAAGGACGTTTGGAGTTGCCAGCTCTATTATTTGTATTTATGTCTGTACCGGTGTGAGAGAGAACAGCAGAGCCAGAGCACCCACTGTGGATTTCATCACAAACCTGCAAAGGATTTACACTGATTTTGAGTGTTGCAGCATCTGCTTTTATCAAATGGCTGAGGTCTCTCAAGGCTCCCGGAAAGGGACATTAAAGTGTCTGAGAATGTAAAAAGGCAGTTTGGTGGGGCCATTCAAGCATCTTCATTGTGACGGAATGGTTTCATCTGTGTTGCCGGAGTGTGGACCCCTGAGCCTCCATATTGGTTGTTCCTGCTTTTTTTATGAACACGTTTATCTGGAGAAGTTAGCGGTGTATACGGTGGGCTTCTGGTCAGAGGTGGCAGTCTGTATTCTTGGTACCACTTCGGGAAGTCCCCCAGGGGGATCATTAGGGGATCTTAGAATGTGCTAAATATTAAAATAATTAAATATTGCGCATCCCCAAATTAGAACTCAAAAGTCACCCAGCAGCACTACACCACAATCTCAATTAAATTGTAAAGATATCAGAACAGTATAAAAGTGTTGCGCTAGGTTATATCACAAAAATCAATGTGTTAGCAGTGATTAAAATAAATCTTATAAGAAAGTCAATCAGTATAAGTCCTTTGAAGTATCCACGTGCTTGAAACAGAGATCAGACAAATATTCAGTGCTTAAGGTTATCTTCCACCAAAATCACCGTGTATCCCAGTGGAAGTCTTGTAAGATGAAACGCGTTGGTTGACTGTGAGCCCCACACCTCTCCATTGCGCATTTTAGATTTGGAATTCCTTATCGCTTATTTTACATTTGGAACATGTGAGTGGATCTCTTCTTTTTAATAAACCCATTGTTATTTTGGTATTACACTATGTGTGGATCATTTTTGTATTTAATGGGTGTTCTGGCTAATGCTTGATAATGAGGAGGGATTAAATCGAGTCCCCTATCCCAGCTGATTGCTCCAGAGGCTGCCTGTGTGGAGGTGTAACGGGTAGATTTACTTCCGTGAGCCATGAGATATATGCCTGAAATAGACCCCAATGCGATTTTAATATCTGCCTCTGGAAAGAGTGTTTAGATACTTGCGGTGATGGATACACGGTGATTTTGGTGGAAGATAACCTTAAGCACTGAATATTTGTCTGATCTCTGTTTCAAGCACGTGGATACTTCAAAGGACTTATACTGATTGACGTTCTTATAAGATTTATTTTAATCACTGCTAACACATTGATTTTTGTAATATAACCTAGCGCAACACTTTTATACTGTTCTGATATCTTAGAATGTGCTGTTTGCCGTTGTGGAGCATGCTTAGTGCAAATGGGAAGCGCCATTGGTATTTAAATTCCTTCTCCCTGAAGGGTATCTAGCAAAGGTCGAAGAACTCTTCTATTCCACAAGGTTATTGGGGAGAGATCTTGAAATAAAAAAATTGTGTTGTCCTTGAATATTATTGCTTCATTTTGCCATGCTATAGTGAGAACTTCTTCTTTCAGTACAAAGTTCTGAAAACAGCAGATGATGTTACAAGTAGGAGCCGTATCTGGGCATGTAGCTCTGAGGGCGCTTTGTGCGTGAATAAGTTCAATGGTGGCATCAGTAGGACACTCTAATATATTATTAAAGATCTTCTTTAACTCATGAGGTATTTGTTCAGGCGCAACGACTATGGGACCCCTCTTATTTTCACATTGTTCCTTCTGCCGCATATGTCAGTCTTCTAGATGTCTTCTGATGTCTATGAAGTATTGGGAATGCGTGGCAATGACCTGTTCTAGCTGTTTAATGGCTTTCTCTCTCTGTCTACCAGCCTGCTCAGCCGATGAAAGCTGCTCTGCCAGGACAAGGATGTCTGCTTTTAGGTCAATTAGGCTGCAGAGAAGGTAGATTTAAAGTCCGCTGCAATAGATGTCATATCAGCAAAAGTAAGTGGCGGATAAGCTGTAGAATCTCCTCTTATCATGTCTTCTGAGGTAGACAGTGAGCCCTTATTGTTCTCCTTGTCGCTCTGTGCTCACACCATCTTGTCTCTTGATACGTTGCTGTGGGAGGGGAGTTGAAAATGGAAGATGTCCAAAATATTTCTTGCTGCCGAGGAGTTAGCTGATCTGTGCTGCCATGTGTGGCGGGTCACTCTACCCATTTTGTGGAGCCTGGAAGGTGGAAAGCCCTTGCCGAGAGCATCCTTGTTGCACACCAAGCCACGCCCCCCAGACCCAATAGATATTAGCTCCCTATCAACAGGGGCATGTTAAACTTCCATACACAGTTTTCAGGGCTGCAATAACGTCTGTGCAATTTTTATTAAGTTGCAAAACAATGTTCATATGTGAGTACTTTATTTCTATTGAAATTCTTTAGGTTTGCTTAGCAAGTGTGTCAAAATCAGTTTTAAGTGAAATGATGCTACCATTACCATACATGCGTGTCTGAATTTCAGGATGAAACACCATACTGCCCTTGAAACATAAAGTATTTCCCTTAGAGGTCATGGAAGCAGTTTTGCCATATGTCTGGGGATAAATCAATTTAATCTGTTCACTCACTAATGAATAAAACAAGGCCACTTTACATTTGCATGTAACATGAGTTACATTTTAATGTTTTTTAATCTTTAGTAAAACTCTAGCATGGTGACAAACCACCGCTATAAAAACCTATAGTAATATATCCATTAGTGCCTCATTAGAATTCGAAAGGCTGAGCAGAAACTTGCATGTAGCCTAGAAGTGTAAAAAGTGGGATATTGGCAAGATGTTGCCAAACCCTCTAGGTATTAAAATTCAATTTTAAAAATAAAAATCCAACCATTCATACAGAATAGACACTATTTAAAGAAGAACTTCAGCCAAAACTCTTTTCTAGCTCTGGATACACAGGAAAGGGTGGCGTTGAGGAGATTTAGTGTTAGTTTCTGCACAGGTAAATATTCTCACCAAAGAAAAAAGTCGCTTCCAGCGCTAAAAGACCTTCGGAGTAAAGGCAACCGGAGCATCAAGGAATAAAACACCAAATGTGTGCTGCCCCCCTTGGACAGGGTGATCCCAAAGATACTAAAAAACAAAACAGAAAGGGAGGCGCGCGCACCTAGTGCATTACCATAAAAATGTATTAGAATTGTAAAAAAGTTTAAAAATGAATACTCACAACACCACAATGTGGTATCACAAAGCCATAAAACCAAAGTGAGATGATGCAAATGGGTAGATGAAAGAGCACAAGGTGGGGTAACCACTGACACACTGATGCACAGCTCTGAGGAAGGGGGTGCGCCCCCGAAACGCGTCAGTGGTTACCCCACCTTGTGCTCTTTCATCTACCCACTTGCATCATCTCGCTTTGGTTTTATGGCTTTGTGATACCACATTGTGGTTTTGTAAGTATTCATTTTTAAACTTTTTTACAATTGTAATACATTTTTATGGTAATGCACTAGGTGCGCGCGCTTCCCTTTCTGTATTGTTTTTTAAATATTCTCACCAGGATGTGGGAGAAAATTGAATAGCTTATAATTGAAACTCAAGATTAGGGGAAACCTCCCAGTGTTGTGACCTGTTCTGATGAAAAATATCCTTGATAGATTTTTTACTCACTTTGTGGCTCCGGGTCAGGGTCAGAAACTAGCTCCACACAGAACACTGCTATCCTCATGAAAACTATTATAGAGCCCAGGCTTTCCAGTCTTTTACCTTCTCTTGCAGCTCACCATCCCCCTGGGGCTTGTAGTCCCAGACAGTTCTTCCTGGACAAGAGCTCCCTTCATGGGTCTGCATTTCTCATTAGTAATCTCTCACCCCAATAATCAATGGGCTGCTTACTCTTCCCACGGCAGACTGTAAGACAAATAGCTACATTCAAGTTAAGTTGTGTGCCTTTACTGTTTTATCTGTGAAATAAATTAGTTGTAATTTTGTTCAGTCTGTTTTGTGATTAAAATAGCTCACACAGCACAGCCAAGAAGATCACTGTCAGGAAAGTCCAGTAGGGTGTCCTGTAAGTTGAAATGTGCAAGGGCTGACGCATTGTTGATTTTCTGTTACCAACATGTCTTGCCTAGTGATGTGTCCTGAACCTCTGTTCTTCTAACCCCAACCTGCACCTTTAATTATGCTTTGTTCGTTGAATCTTCATCTTTTTCCTCTGCCTGGTATTTACCCCCACCTGTTTGGTGACCTACATCCCGTTTTCATTCTGCTGCCAGCTGGTTCTGCCTTCAGCCTGTGCCCTGACTTATCCCTACTGTGAAAAATATTGTTCAATGGTCATTATGCTTGTGGCACTGTTCAACCGGCAGAAATTGTCACTGTGTCTTCTTTTTGGCACTTGTGGCAATTTGTTGCCCTTTTACTCCCTATGGTCACCTTCACTGGAACTCAGACTAGGAGGTGCAAGAATGACCACCATTGTCAGCTTGGTATATGATAATAACTCTACTACTCTCTATTTTTAACCATAGTGTTTCCTGGGTCGCCTCATGCCAACTGAAGCTTATTATGTTCATTTATTAGCACACATTAAATGCTCTACAAATATACACCCAAGGGAGTGCAATATAATGTGTTGCCTGCTTTGATACTTTAGCTAATGAAAAGATGGCAATTGAATTAGAAAAAGAAAATGACTGCTGTGCATGGTGTATGATAGCCTGTCCTAGCTGGTAATAATATCCATTATTCCGCACGGAATGCACAAAATTTCTGTTTATGTCTTCTAAAATCCCATCTCTCCCTTCCATGATGTTCCTACTCTACCCCTCATACATTTACATGCTTTGGTCTGCCACCATTCATCATCCCTTATTTCCCTACTCTTGAGACCCCCATTTGGATGGTAGCCCCACAGGATATTGTGTTTTGTGATTATAAACAAAATTTCCCTGACTCCTGTCTGTCTATATTGATATCTGTCAGGTCATATGACCAATATTGCATTTACCTGTGACGAATCTAATTATATCACTATCCTGGCCGTACGGCCTGCATTTTCTGTATTACCGTTCATAATTGTTTTGTATTCTGTTACAAAAAAATTACCTAAAAAAAGAAAATGATAGGAAATGACATTCAGTAGTTCATATTATTTTTAGATATTGTAAAACAAACATAATATATGGATGCAATTGAGCTTTTTACTAATTCCTTTAATACTATAGAGTAAGCATCTATTGCAAGAGTGATGGGTAGACTAAAGATGCTGGCGGTCTGTACAGACTGCAAGCAGGAGCAATACAATCCACAGCATTGCAGATTGCTTTATAATCACCCATTTCTTCAAACACAGAAAATGCATTCACTCCCTCAATCTCATCTTGCAACGTATCCTTTCATTCTGCCTGCACTTTTATCAATGCATTTTTCATTCTCATACTAAAACTTCCTATTCACTTTCCAAATTATTTCTTGACAGTCATTTTCCTGTTTGTCATTAGCTCCTAAAATGACTTGCTCCATTTCTCTGTGTTTTTCCTATTCCTGTCAATTTAATGGAAAAGATCGCTCAGGGTGCTGGCCACATTCACCGTATTTCTAGCTCTGTGATTAAAGTCTACCATATCTGATAGCGAGAAATGCTTTCTTCTAGTGTACGCAAACTGGTCCATGACAGATCTGATTATCACCCTGCAAAAAGAAACATATAATCCTTCCACAATTTGCTCATTTTTGGGACCAATGTATACAAATATTAGAAGGAAAATTCCCTTTCTGCTAGAAATAGGCCAGCAACAGCATACTATTTAACATACTGCTGATTTCCTCCAAAAGACTTTAAAATACTAGCTACTTTTTTTTATAACAGTACTGCACATCAAGATGTATATCATAAAAAACCCATGATCTGGAAAATATATAAAAAGCAAAAGAAATGGCAAAAAATACTAAATAAACATTATTTTTTCTATATTATTCTTGATGTAATGCACCACGGGAGGTTTTTCAAGAGGGAGAATCTGCTTACTTGGCAACTCTTAAATATGCAAAACAAATGCGCGAAAGAAGGTAAAAGTGGCGACTGTATAGAATTTTAAATATTATGTAGACATTGTAGACTTGATTAATCAATTCCGCAGTGGTCACCTGCCATTTCTGCACCATAAGGGACCCAACTCTCCTTCCT
The DNA here is from genome assembly GCA_018402905.1 of Glandirana rugosa. NCBI lineage: Eukaryota > Metazoa > Chordata > Amphibia > Anura > Ranidae > Glandirana > Glandirana rugosa. The sequence goes on along the minus strand of BLSH010089188.1, from coordinate 486,404 downwards.
TCACTCTATTGAACAGCTTATTGTAATTGCCATATCTCTCTAGAATTCAGATATTTGACTTTAAAACAGAAATGAAAAAATATTTTATGAAGAATCATATTCTTTGCATGTCAGTTGAATTATGGTTTCACTCAAAACTCATTAATCATAGTTAAAATAGTAGCAAAATAAAAAAAACAAAGACTTTTTTTTTCTCCTTAGCTCTGGGAAAATAATCTTAATACATCATAAATGTAATTTTGCTCCGAAGCACAATTGCATCACTAGCATTAAAAATTAAGCTGCCATCACAACGTGTTTTTGTCTACTGCTGCATTTTTCTACATTGATGCATAATGAACGTAATTGCGGTGGTAACAGAAAATGAGGAATAGGGTCTGTTGAAAAGATCATGATTGCTCTGAATAAATTTACAGGAAAAAAAGCACCTGAAATGGTGTATGTTGATATATGTGCTCTTCTCACAGAAGACAATAATAAAGGAGGTCTATAAAGAAGCTATTTAGTGCTATAAAAACATGTTTGCCCGTATACTTTCCCTCCAGTGTGGAGGACTAAATGAATGGCTTCAAGGGTAAAAAAGTTATAAGCTTTGTGCCTGAATAAGACTTTCCACTTCAGACTATATGCAATCAATAAGGGCTTTCAGCTTTGAATGGTTAGTTTAAAAAAATAAAATAAAATAAAAATAAATGTATATATATATATATATATATATATATATATACAATACAGTATCTCACAAAAGTGAGTACAACCCTCACATTTTTGTAAATATTTTATTATATCTTTTCATGTGACAACACTGAAGAAATGACATTTGCTACAATGTAAAGTAGTGAGTGTACAGCTTGTATAAAAGTGTAAATTTTCTGTCCCCTCAAAAATAACTCAACACACAGCCATTAATGTCTAAACTGCTGGCAACAAAAGCGAGTACACCCCTAAGTTAAAATGTCCAAATTGGGCCCAATTAGCCATTTTCCCTCCCTGGTGTCATGTGATTCATTAGTGTTACAAGGTCTCAGGTGTGAATGGGGAGCAGGTGTGTTAAATGTGATGTTGTTGCTCTTATTCTCTTATACTGGTCACTGGAAGTTCAACATAATCTTTGTTCTAAACAGTAGCTATTGAATGCTGCACTTTGAACACCATAACTGTTAAATGTAATGATTAATTTAAAGGATAAGCATAGTAATGTCAAGTAACTAAACCATGTCCTCCATACTAATCTAAAATATAATGCAGACTCCAGAAGCAGTTATATACAGTCCCAGCTTGGCAGCAATTGGCTATCCATATGTAAAAGGATGGTAGCGGACTTCTCTTCAATTTAGCACATGGACCCTGTAGCCCTAATAGGCCACAATCCATGCTCCATCTTCTTGTATGTGACAGGGCAGGGAAAATCCCATTATAGCATATTAGAGGCTAAATGACGAATGCACTAAATTGGACATGAATCAGCTGTTATCCTTTGGCTGTGGATACCCAATCACTGCTTGGCCAGGGCAGAGTAGAACCGCCTGGTTATGGTTAGGTCTGATTAGGCCCTTTTCACACTACTGTACTGCGGTTTTTTGCAGGTTGCCTGCAGTTTCCCATAGACTTCTATCATGTCCCGCGTTTATGTTGTGTTTTCTGAAAGTGCACCAAAGATGCAGCATGCAGGACATTTGATACGCTTTGAGAAAAACAGGAATAAAAAACCAGCATTGCAAAACTGCTCTTATATTTACTTTTAAATGGACAGAAGCATGGTTTAGTTATCTGTCATGGATATGTAGCGCTACCCCCAGAGGAGCCATGGAACTGTTTTGTGATTTCTCTGCACACTGGAAAATGACACACTCACCCAGCACTTATTGACACACCTTCGAGGTATTTTAAAGAATTTATTAGGCCAAGCATAGCCTAAAAGAACAGAGGCTTAGCAAGTGTACTCATACAAACAATGAATAAGGCAATAGCGTTACTCTAAGAGATATGGTTAAACACCTGCAGTATTTTGACTGACAGTAATTAATAGAACTGAACTGCATTTACCTAGCAACAGTATATAAAGAGTCCTAACTTGTTATAACAGTCCCAAATTTACCCCACTGGCCAATGATTTATGGACAAAAAAATTGGCTGGCAAAGATGGGACACTTGAAGAAAGCACAACAGTTCCCAGCAGATGAAAAATTAACTTGTAGAATGTTAGTCTTTCTCCAGACCCAGGGCGCCCTCCTCAGTTCAAGTCTCAGACAACAAAGTGACATCCTTAACCACTTCAGCCCCGGAAGGATTTCACACTTTAGGACCAGAGCACTTTTTGCAATTCGGGCACTGCGTCACTTTAACTGATAATTGCGCGGGCGTGTGACGTTGTACCCAAATGAAATTTGCGTCCTTTTTTTCCCACAAATAGAGCTTTCTTTTGGTGGTATTTGATCCCCTTTGCGTAATTTCTGATCACCGCTATAAACAAAAGAAGAGCGACAATTTTGCAAAAAAAACCCCAAATTTCTTACTTTTTGCTAAAATACAAATAAAAAAAAATATATAAAAAAAACATTTTTTTCATCGGTTTTGGACGATTTATATTCTTCCTCATATTTTTGTTAAAAAAAAAATTGCAATCAGCATTTATTGATTGGTTTGCGCAAAAGTTGCCGCGTTTACGGATGATGAGAATTCATTCATGGGGTTTTTATTTTTTTTATTTTTTACTAGTAATGGCGGCGATCTGTGATTTTTAGCGGTACTGCAATATTGCAGCGGACATGTTGGACCATTTTGACACATTTTTGGGACCATTGGCATTTATACAGCGATCAGTGCTATAAAAATGCACTGATTACTGTGTAAATGCCATTGGCAGTGAAGGGGTTAACCTGGAGGGGGCGCTCTAAGGGTTAACTGTGTGTCCCTGGGTGTGTTCTAACTGTATGGGGGCTGGGCTTGCAGGGGTAGGGGAGTGACCACGGCTTCCATATACAGGAAGTCTGTGATCACAGCCCTTCCTCCTCTATGAGAACGAAGATCTGTGTTTACTTACACGGACCTCCATTCTTTCACTGCGGGGGGGCCATCGTGGGTAGCCAGCGGAGATCGAGTCCACCCTACCCACTCCCTGGCCCCCCCGGAACACAGTGAGTGCGCGAGCGCGCCTCTGGCGGCGCACGCTCACAGTGCGGGATCTCGCAACCGCCGTCACTTTGTCGCCATCAGACGCCGGTCGGCAAGTGGTTAAGGGTGGCTGCTGCACTTCTGCATTAATATTCAGTTTAACCCTGTCCACACTACAGAATGATTATACAGCAGCGACAAAGGAAAAAGCTCCACAGCAATTCTCATCTACAATCCAGGTTACACATACTTCATAAATTCTTCATTCACAATTTTAATATCACTTTTTGGCAGAGAATGCCTCCCCAAATGATAGCTTTTCTCTAAAAGTGTGTCCTTTATGATAGCTTTCTGGATGAAGACAGTAGTATATTTAGAATTTAGGTTATTTCTCAAGGACCTAATAGGGGTTAAAAATCCTACTGTTTAAATATTATATATGGCCTGATGCAAAGATGGATTGCTGTACTACCACAAATACTGCAGCTACCAGTGTTGGTCTTATGACATAGGGCAATGAACTTATTTGAATGTGTGGGTGAAGAAGAAAAAGTCAACACTGGATTCTATACATAATGTACAGAGTTTATTTATTAAAAATCAAGTGGTCCAGCATACAGCAGAAAACTAACATAGTTTGGCTTACAAAGCCTTACTCATAAGTGCGATGTTGGCTAAGCCTGCTCTGTCTGTTTGCTGTGTTCTCTGAGGGACATCTAAGCTGGTCATCATGCAAGGGACCCTTGACCACCAACCCACCTTTAATATGCACTAACATATTTAACTGGCAAAGTTAACTTAGCAAAGAAGCAGTTTGGGGCCATTTACAGCAAGCTTTCCTTTTCCTACAATGACGACGCTAACATTCACTTTCCATTAAATCACAGGAAAATTACACATGGCATAATTAGTAAAAATGTACAGTATGTCAATAAACGGCTAATTACTGAAAGCTAGTTCCCGACTGGTTTGATATGGGCTACTACTTGTACCTATGTCACATTATGGTATAAAGTTTTTGTAAGGTCCCTTTTATATGGTTGTGCTATCAGTCCGTTTTTGCTGTGATTAGCATATCAAAAACAGACTGCGATATATACCTATAGATGGCCGGATGTAAGCAGATGTGTGCCTGTTTACATCCAGGTCTATTCAGGTTTGTGGGACTGTGCAAGAACTCTGTGTCTAGGTCCACTTTGGTGGACCTGACCACATGTGGGAGGATCTAGGCAAACATACTTTCGCTTACATCCAGTTGCCTATAGGGATTGCATGGGTGTGTGCCTAATAAGTGAGTGTTTATAGCTTCAAATAAAGCAATCTCCAGAATAAAAAGATACATTTATTAAAAAAGTAAAAACCATCTCCTGAATAAAAAAGAAACATTTATTTAAAAAGGGGATTTTATTAAAACTTACCGTAAAATCCTTTTCTCCGAGTTCACTGACAGACGCAGCTCTTCATGACTTTGTGGGGTTTTATGTTCGTCCTACCAGGAGTTAACTAGGCAGGGAAAAGAAATCAGCTGGCCCCTCCCCTGGGGGCCGTCCTCTTTTCCTACATTAAAACCCCCCTCCCAGAGGAGCTCTCCAGTTTGTACACAAGCCGTACCAAAACAGAGCCCAGAGGGGTGGGTGCTGCGTCTGTCAGTGAACTCGGAGAAAAGGATTTTACGGTAAGTTTTAATAAAATCCCTTTTTCTCCTACGTTCACTGACAGACGCAGCTCTTCATGACTTTGTGGGGACGTCCCCAAGCTGTGTCAAAAAGAGGGGTGGGTAAACGCAAACAACTGTACCCAACTGAACCTCTGAGGAGGCGCCAAATGCGCCTACACTGCCACCTGCAGAACTTTGTGGCCAAAAGCAGCATCCAAAGATGCAAACACATCAACTTTGTAAAAAGAAAATGGTCACAATAGGACCGCAGTTCCTTATAGGGAAGCCAGGTCAACTCCTTGCGAACTAGGCATTGAAACTGGAGAGCTCCTCTGGGAGGGGGGTTTTAATGTAGGAAAAGAGGACGGCTCCCAGGGGAGGGGCCAGCTGATTTCTTTTCCCTGCCTAGTTAACTCCTGGTAGGACGAACATAAAACCCCACAAAGTCATGAAGAGCTGCGTCTGTCAGTGAACGTAGGAGAAAAGTAAAAAACAATGTGCAGATAGACAGCCAAGTGTCAAATTGATTACTTGACGAAGATGTTCCACGATGTGTCCCAGAACATAATAAAAAATGTTATCTACCAAAAGAATAAGTAGAGGCGTAAGTAGAACCTTCAGGGCCCCGGTGCAAGAAATTATGAAGGGCCCCCTGACCACTGGCCAGGGCCCTTCCCTCTTCCCACTGATCCTGGGGCCCTTTACTCCCATTGCGGGTCCCTTTATTACTTTACCGCAGCGGGGCCCTTTCACAAGTTCTGCAGGGGGCCTTCCCATAGTGGTGAAATGCCAGGGCCCGGTCACAATTGCAACCTTTGCAATTCTGATAGTTCCCTCACTGGAGTCAGTAGTTTTTAATTTTAATTTTATTATTTTTTTACCATTTCATTTTATTTCTTTTACAATTTTTTTAGGAGCTCTGTTGGGGGGCTTTGATGAGATATCAGGGGTCTAAGCAAACCTCAGCTCTCAATTTCCATCTGTGTAGCCTCAGCTGCACAGAATGAATGGACAGGAATAGCTGTTCACCGAGCCTCCCATTCATTCAGAAACGGAAGTATAGTAAAAACAGTTTACTATGCTTCAGTTATGAATGAACGAATTGGTACCAATCACTGACTCTGTCCATTCAGAAAAGGAAGGAGCCGGTAAATGACAAATTTCCCGACCCAATCCCATCTCTCCATCACAACACAGGGGAGGGGGGAAGACAGCAACTCTGTGTGGGGGGGGGGGACCAGGGAAGCACACAGGGACCCTGCAGTAGACAAGTAAACCGGATAGAGGAAAATGGAGGAGATTGGGTCCTCTAAATGCCACCCCGCCATCCCTCCTATTCAGGTGTACAGGGGAGGCACATGGGCCCCCTGGACCATGGGGTCCGATTGCAATTGCAACCCCTATCAATACGTCCCTGAAAATAAGCATATGTATTTTAGATTTTTTCAAATTCAATATAAAGAAAGAAAAGGCGTTAAAAAAAAACCAGAAAGGGATGAAAGAACAAAATTAACAAATACCCGTAGGTTTCCCGCAAAGCATTGTAAATGCTGTGCAAGTGTCAGCAGACAGGTTTTTGTAGTTGTTTATGTCTGCTGTAGTTACCAATATATACTCAGCATGCAGTAGCAAAAGAGGTTTATGACCATGGCTAATAACAGATTATTCTGTCAATCAATCCTTGCTGAATACTTGCTGCAGAGTCATTACTGTATATCAATCTTCTTAACAGAGACGGTTTATTAGATCCCTAGGATAGTGTATATCTTGGTTCCAGTAATATATGTTGTTATCTTAATGAATTGTGACTGTTCAAAAGAAAAACAATTTTCAATTTTGTTTTTAGTTTTAAAAAGGGAAGTGGTGCTGTCATTTTGATGACTTGCACAACAGTTCTCTGGGGAAAGTTACCTGCTGTATATAGTGACTTGAAAGAACTCCGCATGAAGGATACATTGCTACTAAGTTTCACCAAACTATGTATCTGAATTGAAAAAATAATTCAATAACCAAGTAACAACTGTTTTTAAATGGAATGTTAACCATGCATTGTGCCTTTAAAATGAGCCTATACGTAAATATTAACTTAAAGTGGTATTAAACCCAAAAGCAAACATTATATTGTAGCTTATCAATTCTTGGATGTGATGGTTGCATTTGTTTTCTTTTTAGGCTGTCATTCTTCTATTTTCATCTACTGATCCAGCCAGTAAGTCTGCTGTTTTTCAAAAGAACAAGCTCTCCACCAAATGTATCCATTACATAGATGAGACAAACCATTTAACATTGACAGGGGTTTTTACAATGATCAGCTTTTATTTATTTATGAACAGCCATTATCACAAAGGTTAAAACATTGTTGCTGTTACTGCTTATAATGTGTTAGCTGGAGTTTGGCTTCAATTTGTTAGTGTATTAAATTCTAACACCTCCCCCCAGATTAACAATGCTGCTGTCCAAAGGTGCCCCCTGTGCTCATTCATCCAAAGTGGGGGCACAGTAATTCATGTGTTATTGGTCAGATCATCAGGGGAAATGGAGAGAAAAAAAGCCTAAAAGAAGAAAACTGATGCAGCCACCACATCTAATGATTGGTAAGCTGCAATATATTACATTTTTGGTTTTAATACTGCTTTTAAATATATGTGAACCCCAATCCTTTCAGTTTAAAATAGAAATGAAAGGCCAACATTTGTGTATGTTTGTGATAAGCATCCATGCCTGGCATGGTCAGTTTTAAATAGGAAAGCAGGGGGATTGGTATGATCACCAGATGTTTTACACAGATGAAGCTATGCAAAGAGAACAGGGCATTTTTAATACAAGTACATGGTAACACAGACACATTTCCAAAATATGAAATATTGGGGTAACATGCATAACATAAGGTAACATAAGGCGTAGCCGCAGTCATGTCAGTAGCTGTAATCTGCCATCATAGTGTCAGTGTAGGCAGTAAAAGGAGCCTGAACATATCTTCTGTTATCTTCTAAAGTGGCCTCTAAACCTAATATTAGTTTCAACTAGAATATAGACACATGGCCTACCCTCCTCTTGTGCATCCACCACTGTGACGAGGGATACTATAGATAAATAAGAGATGTGAAAGGTAGGCAAGGGCATTGTCATGCCAACATTATAAGTAAAGTTATTTTATTTCACCCCATACCTACCCCCCTGTATCCTACCTATGCTTCAAGGCACCTTGACCAATGGGCACAGTCAGCATATCAAAGCAAAATTTTAGCTAACAATGGGCTTCCTTTTAGGGCCCTTTCACACCGAACATAGTTGGCTGCATTTTGAACTGCACTCCAACTGCATAGACAGTCCAAAATCAAGGTAATCCTATGGGCATAATTTACATCATTACAGTGCAGTTCAGCGCAGTTTAAAAAAAAGTGGAGCATGCTGCATTTTTCTGCACCGCAAATGCAGGTAACGCTCTACAAATGCGCTACAAACGCACTTCAAATGCACCGCACCGTGCACCTTTAAGCCCAGATAGCCAAGCCCAAAAAATGTATAGTAAAATGAACTGCAAATGCAGTGCTAAAAGCAGCAAAAAACCCATGAAAAACACATTCAAGCGAGCGTCAAGCGTGCGGCAAGTGCGCTTCAAATGCATGCAAACAGTCAAAGACACGCAGTTATGTGCAGTTTCTGGTAACAATGGGCCCTCAAAGTACTTTAAGGGCCCATTCACACCAGAAACTGCACATAGCTGCATGTTTTTGACTGCATGTTTACATAAATTTGAAGTGCGTTTGAAACACGCTTGACATGCACATTAATTTAGCATTGCCTTTGCAGTGCATATTTCTATACATTTTTGGGCTTGGCTTTCTTGGCTTAAAGGGGTGTAGTGCATTTGAAGCGTATTGGTAGTGCATTCCCTGCATTCGCCGTGCATAAAAATGCAGCATGCTCTACTTTTTTTTAACTGTCCTGAACTGCACTGCAATGATGTGAACTATGCCCATAGGGTTACCTTGATCTTGGGCTGTCTATGCAGTTGGAGTGCAGTTTAAAATGCATCCAATGGCATCCGGTGTGAAAGGGCCCTAAAAAATAGTATTTTAGGGTGGAGAAATAAAAAGTAAATAATGAGCTGAAATACCTTTCCTTGAAAAGAATTTTGCGCAAGGCTACCTCCAAAGCTGGTCAAATGACCAAAAGCCTGGTGAAGTGGAGGATCAGCCAATCTGAACTCTGGTCCTATCCCTAAATAGAGATTATGGGATCATGTAACAAAGTTCATGTGTTCAGCTTCTTATGTAATTAAGTATATGAAGAAATACTCTGTGAAACGCTGTGCTGAACAACTGTTGGAAACGTTTGTTTTTGCTTACTTTTTCTTCTGCCATTGTACAGCTGTTATTTGGGAGAAAACAGTGTATGTGGGTGATATTCAGCAAGAACCTGTAAGGGGCAGAAATTGAGCTGCAGTACTTAGAGCAGCCTTTCTCAACCTTTTCTACACAGAGGAACCCTTAAAATTATTCTCCGGTCTCGGGGAACCCCTGCTACAAATTAAGAATCTACAACTCATGATACATTAGTGTGATGGTCAATGGGAAGAATGCTCCTTACACTTGTGGTCATTGGGAAGAATTTCCCCCTTACAGGTAGCTAAAAAGATCAATGGGGTCAGTGGGAATTTATCTGAGAGGTAGAAATTGACCATTGCTTAAGGAACCCCGAGCAACCTCTGGAGGAACCCTAGGGTTCCACGGAAACCTGGTTGAGAAACCCTGACATAGAGGTTGGTGATATGTACATTACAGCTAGCAGTACAGGTGGATTCTGTAAATCAACTTCTGTTCCGACATAAAATGATATTGACAAGTTCAGTGAACACATGCTGGCCTTTGCTTCTGCCATAAAATTCAGGTCCATATATCTGACTGTACAACTTTTAGATGAAGAGCAGCAGGCAGAGGTCATTCATTACACTTTCACACAAAAGGTTCCAGGAAATGAGAAAGACTGGCTTTGAGCTACGGTTTTATATTGCAATGCCACTGCATATCACTTTTAAAAGAATATTGCTAAGAACCATTTGCTGCTGGTCCCGGTCACCTAAACCACATTGTAATTTTGGAAACACCATTTCCCCCATCTGTGAAAGGATGGGAGCATTTAAATAAGTCGTTTTACCACTTTACCTTGACATATTGTAAGAGCGAACAGATGTAAACCAAGAAACAATTTTATCTCCTATTTTGCACAAAGAGCTTCAACTATTCTGCTCAATTTAAGCTGTGCTATTAATCAGAACAATTTAGTGGAGGCGACGTTAAAGGCCCATTCATTTTTTTATGATGCGTTACAGAAACAAATGTGTATTATGTTAAGGCAGTCCATTATTTGAATTGGCTGCCAAAGCATCATAACCCAGTCAAAATCAGATGGTATGTGTGTTACCATGCATTTTTGTGCGCTAAATTGCAGATTGAGGCCTAGAATCCTTTTCACTGTATAGTATTGAATCACCACGTGTAAATGATTTTAGACCATTTTTCTTGGTAATGTCTTCTCTTCATGGATATGTGCCATCCCGTCCCAGTGCCCTATGCTGATATTAATGAGTGATGGCACACGCCTTAGTGCAATACACCTGTGCAGTAGAAAAAGACAGGAGGAAGTGTCTGACTAGATTTCGAAGACTACAGAGTGCACTGGAAAGTATGGTCAAACTTGGTTCCTACTGATCTACACAGTCATATTTAGGGACTATGTCGGCGGCTTTTGGCTTGTTTGACACGTTTGAAACGTATCCGAGATCATTCTGAATTCACTGACAGGTGCATCTGATCTGCAATTGACCTTCTTCTGACCAAATGGGTTTTAGCTTTGCATAGACTTGAGTGGAAATGAAAAACCCACTTGAAGCAAACAAAAGCCCATCAACACAGACCCTTAGGGCCGGTTCACACTGAGGTGATCCTAGGCGATTTGCGAGCTGACTTGTGTCGCCCCAATTCGCCTCAAATCGCCTGATATCAAAAATCCCATTGGAATGAATGGAGCCGTCTTAATATGCGCTATTCAAGTCCAAAGCTATTCCAAAAAAGGTTCCTGTACTAATTTCAATCGGCTTCTAGGCGAATTGAGCCCATAGAAGTCAATGGAAGTTCGCTTCCAAGTCGGATCCCTGTCTATGAAGAAGCGACTTTCCAGGAAGAAGAACATAATTTTGCCAGAAGACACACCTCTCATGTCCCAGGTACTCGTGTTGAAATCGCCTGAAATCGCGCAGAAGCCGCTTTGCCTTTTCAAATTGCCTAGCAAAGTCGCCCCGAAGTCGGATCGCCTCAGTGTGAACCGGCCCTGAGAGACAGGCTGTTTACTTTGCAAGGGAATTTTTTTGCCCTCTCCCCCATCTTTCTCCCCCTCTTTTCCCTCCGTTATGATGGTGGAGGTGATTTGTGGGATTCGGTGATAGACGGCATTACTGCGCATGCATGATAGCCTATTTGCTTATGCTGAGCTCTTTGTGCGAACAGGTAGGAGACAGCAATCAGATGGGTTGCGGTTTGACATGAATTTCCACCCATTTAAAGCAGGTATGGCAGCATTCACTCTAGGAACGCTCTGATGGAAGTGTTTTACTGAATAACAGCTGGTCAATGGGGAACATATATGGCAGGAGATGTTTTGACGCTCGGATTCAGGATCCCTAAAAAGTATTGCGGTAAGGACTGAATTGGATTGGGGTTATCCTACATTGGAATTTTTGCTCCTGTGGGCTTTCAGCAACCATTAGTAATGAAACCCCCTGGTTGTTATATCATTTCAGTTAGAGACACTTCTAAGGCATTTATCCCAGCAGTGGTACTATACATACAGTATCTCACAATAGTGAGTACACCCCTCACATTTTTGTAAATATTTTATTATATCTATTCATGTGACAACACTGAAGAAATTACACTTTGCTACAATGTAAAGTAGTGAGTGTACAGCTTGTATAACAGTGTAAATTTGCTGTCCCCTCAAAATAACTCAACACACAGCCATTAATGTCTAAACCGCAGGCAACAAAGGTGAGTACACCCCTAAGTGAAAATGTCCAAATTGGTCCCAATTTGCCATTTTCCCTCCCCGGTGTCATGTGACTCATTCGTGTTACGAGGTCTCAGGTGTGAATGGGGAGCAGATGTGTTAAATTTGGTGTTATCGCTCTAACTCTCTCATACTGGTCACTGGAAGTTCAACATGGCACCTCATGGCAAATAATTCTCTGAGGATCTGAAAAAAAAATTGTTGCTCTACATAAAGATGGCCTAGGCTATAAGATGATTGCCAAGACTCTGAAACTGAGCTGCAGCACGGTGGCCAAGACCATACATCGGTTTAACAGGACAGGTTCCCCATGGTCGACCAAAGACGTTGAGTACACGTGCTCAGCATCACATTCAGAGGTTGTCTTTGGGGAATAGAGGTATGAGTGCTGCCAGCATTGCTGCAGAGGTTGAAGGGGTGGGGGGGTCAGCCTGTCAGTCTCAGACCATATGCCGCACACTGCATCAAATTGGTCTGCATGGCTGTCATCCCAGAAGGAATCCTCTTCTAAAGATGATACCTAAGAAAGCCTGCAAACAGTTTGCTGAAGACAAGCAGACTAAGGACATGTATTACTGGAACCATGTCCTGTGGTCTGATGAAACCAAGATAAACTTATTTGGTTCAGATGGTGTCAAGCTTGTGTGGCAGCAACCAGGTGAGGAGCACAAAGACAAGTGTGTCCTGCCTACAGTCAAGGATGGTGGTGGGAGTGTCATGCTCTTGGGCTGCATGAGTGCTGCCGGCACTGGGGAGCTACAGTTCATTGAGGAAACCATGAATTCTGATATGTACTGTGACATACTGAAGCAGAGCATGATCCCCTCCCTTCGGAGACTGGGCCTCAGGGCAGTATTCCAACATGATAATGACCCCAAACACACCTCCAAGATGACCACTGCCTTGCTAAAGAAGTTAAGGGGAAAGGTGATGGACTGCCCAATCATGTCTCCAGACCTAAGCCCTATTGAGCATCTGTGGGGCATTCTCAAATGGAAGCTGAAAGAGCTCAAGGTCTCTAACATCCACCAGCTCCGTGATGTCATCATGGAGAGGACTCCAGTGGCAACCTGTGAAGCTCTGGTGAACTCCATGCCCAAGAGGGTTAAGAAATATTGACACTTTGGGTCCAATTGGGACATTTTCACTTAGGGGTGTACTCACTTTTGTTGCCAGCGGTTTAGACATTAATGGCTGTGTTGAGTTATTTTGAGGGGACAGCAACATTTACACTGTTATACAAGCTGTACACTCACTGCTTTACATTGTAGCAAAGTGTCATTTCTTCAGTGTTGTCACATGAAAAGATATAATAGAAAATATTTACAAAAATGTGAGGGGTGCAGGGCTCGAGTCCTGCACTTTTTCCACGGCAGGAACTCCGTTTCCATTGGCAGCCACATCCTGCAGGACTGTCAGTGGCTTCCCAGGGGGGGGGGGCGAGGTAGACCAGGTGGAGACTCATAATCCTGTCCACTAATGATCTAATTCCCCTGTGCAGCTTTTTAGGAAAAGAAACGTTTCCCCATCTCCTGTGTTCAGTGCTGGCCGGGTGACAGAAAACTGACTATTTCTTCATTATCAGATTTCCGCATTGATGGGCAAAGGTTGAGGCTGCATTTGATGGGTACTGATAAGGCTGCATTGATGGGCACTGGTGAAGGTTCACTGATGGGCACTGGTGAGGCTTCATTTGATGGGCACTGGTAAGGCTGTAATGGGCGCTGATGAAGCTGCATTGATAGGCACTGACGAGGTTGCATTGATGGGCACTGATGAGGCTGTATCAATGGACATTGGTGAAGCTGCATTGATTGGCACTGTTGAGGCTACATTCGATGGGTACTGATAAGACTGTATTGATGGGCACTGGTGAGGCTGAGATGATGGGCACAGGTGAGGCTGCATTGATGGGCACTGATGAGGCTGCATTGATTGGCACTGATGAGGCTGCATAGATGGGCACTGATCAGGCTGCATAAATGGCACTGATGAGGCTGCATTGATGGGCACTGGTGAGGCTGCATTGATGGGCATTGGTGAAGCTAAGCTGATGGGCACTGGTCAGGCTGCATTGATTGCCACTGATCAGGCTGCATTGATGGGCACTGGTGAGGCTGCATTGATGGGCATTGGTGAGGCTGCATTGATAGGCACTGGTGAGGCTGTGTTGATGAGGCTGCATTGATTGGTCCTGTGAGGGGTATTGCTGTTATGTTATTAGGGTAAAGTAGTGTTGCCCTCTGAAGAGTAAACTACAGTGGATCACTTTTCAGAGGGTGTTTGACAGGTGGCAAGGAAGCATTATATTGCTTCCTTACCATCTGATTTAATCCCTAAAAACCTGCAACACCTTGCTGCAACTGTGTTTTTCAGGAGTCCTGATAATCTAAGATGCCATCGTACAGTGCATCTCACCGACCGCTCGTTAGAGATGGAACGTCACTTCCGGTTGGGCGTGATGCACAATGTGGTAGTAGTGGTGGTGGGGGGGGGGGGGTAAGGGGGGAATCCTGGATGAGCTCCCACACTTTTTTTCCCAGGACTTGACCCCTGGAGTGGATTACTCACTTTTGTGAGATACTGTATATATTGAATATTGGGCCAAGTATGTATATGGGGGAGTCCCATAAAATAACTCAATGTCAGTATAGAAGATATAACAATTTTGTCGCTTTTTTCAGGAGTCCTGATAATCTAAAACACCACCGTACAGTGTATCTCACCGACTGCTCGTTAGAGATGGAACATCACTTCAGGTTGGGCGTGATGCACAATGTGGTAGTAGTGGTGGTGGTGGGGGGGGGGGGGGTAAGGGGGGAATCCTGGATGAGTCCCCGCACTTTTTTTCCCAGGACTTGACCCCTGGAGAGGTGCACTCACTTTTGTGAGATACTGTATATATTGAATATTGGGCCAAGTATGTATATCGGGAGAGTTCCATAAAATAACTCAATAATGTCAGTATAGAAGATTTAGAACAATTTTGTCGTTTTTTTTTTTTTTGTCAGTGGCCTTTCCATGTTGTATTCAATTTGAACGTTCAGAACGCCATTTTCCTCTGTCTGGGTTTGTGTCTTTTGGTTCGCCAAAGGGGGGGGTGCACTTTTGGTCGCTGCATCTGGTTGGTGTTCTGGACATTTCACCCCATGTTTGACCGCAGTGATTGAGACATAAGTGCCATTTGCTCCTACAAAGGTATTTCTTTATATATAGATATGGCCATGATGGTCAAATATGAATGTGATTGATGGGATATTTATAAATGATGTATTGTACATTATGTATGCTTTTTTTATCTTTGTCTTGTAGCAAACTTTTGTTATTGCACCCCTTTTTTTGAGCCCTTGAGGAATCTGACAGGGCGAAATGGGTCGGGATGTGATACTGCTCCCTAATGTGATATGACATTGTCTCTTGCTAAATTGTGGTATTACAACTAGAATATATTGTGTACATACATAGGGAGATATCACGATCTTCAGGGGTGCATATTACATGAATTATTATACAGTTCTCTGCTTTTAAAAGGGATGTCTATCCCTAACATCACACGTTTTTTATAAATCTTTTAATAAAAAAAATATTTTTAATATATGCTTGTGCACTTGTAGTTACTCTGAGAGGAGTCCCAATCCATTTCCTCTCTCCTTTTTTTGATCCTCTACTGACTTCCATCATCCAATCACATGCAGACACAAATACAGTTGTTTTTTTCTTGCACCTGATTGGGCATTCATTTGCAGAGTGGATTTACTTCACAATCACTAAGTGAAAATTCTCTGCAAAAAGAGCATTTCTTGCAAAGTGAATACCCTATGTGCCTTTAGTAAATCAACTGCACTGTGACTGCTAAATTGGGAAAGGGAAGCTAAGACTATAATACTAGAGGTTGTTAGTCTATCCAGCTGTATATACTGTATATTTCTGTGACTTTATTGGTCTTTAATTCTTCTTTATGCATTGCAATGAAAAGTGTTTTACCAGTACTAGAGATCATCAGATTTTAACCAAATTAATTTGCTACCTATGGTTTCATTTGTTTTCCAGACCCAGTTATTGGAAATGAAATACCAGAGACAACAGTGGAAATACATTGTAACCACTGCAGTCAGTTGAAGGGCAATATCAATTGATCATACTGTGAAATGATTGAATGTGAACCAGCTTGCGGTGGTAAAAAGCTGATGGAAAGCTCAATAATTGTCATTAGAATTTTCCAAGTGCATGGCTAGTATTAGGGCCTGTATCATAAGACTTCTGTTTACATCAGAACTGCTTTCTGTCGCACACAGGTCTATGGAAGTGCAGAAGCAGCTTGAAGCAGATCAAATGCAGGTCAGTAGGTGAACAGAAAGTAAAATATTCCGGTCAGTGAATTCTGAATGATCCCACTGAATGATCAAACTGATGTCAAAAGAAAGCTGCATTTGTCTAATGACACAAGCTCAAAGCCCTTAGGGTCAACAAAATTCATTTTAGGTTTTAGCAGGTTACCTATGCAACCTGCACAAAATTTGCTCAGTGGGTGGCCCAGTCAGTCTCCTCCTACTTAGCACCCTTTGACTGAAAAATCTAAGGAGTCAGACAGAAAACTATCAGCATACAATATCCTGACAGGGGAAAATCATCCATCCGTGCTGTTAGCAAGCTGATCACAAAAAAGAAAACATCAGTGTATAGCCAGCTTAACCAATTATGATATGATGTGAAAAAAGTCTTCTCAGTTATTGTAGTGTATGCACCAGACAAACCACAGTTGCTTGGAACATATGGAGAACAGCAACGGCTGGTGAATAAGGGGCGCTTGGGTGCCGCCTCCCCGCCGCTGACATGAAAGATAAAAAAAAAAAAGTCAGCCCTGCCCCCCTGCAGGAGGCACCAGTATATTGGCTTTTCTTTTTTTTTTCCTCGGCGCTTGCTGTCAGCTGACAGCAAGTAGTGAGCCGATTGGTCAGTGATAAAAGACTATGTGCGTGCGCTGAACAGGCACACACACATAGTCTGATTGGCTGCCTCCTGAGCCATCAGAGCCAATGACTCTCTGTCATTGGATGTTGTGGGCGGGGGCGGGACTATGGCGGATGTGCTAGCTGCGTGATTACTCACACAGGCGCAGCACTCTGCCGGGACTTCCGCAGACCGTCCACGAGGAGGAGGACAGTACTCTGCCACTCCACTATCCACGAGGAGGAGGAGGACAGTCCTCTGCCACTCCACTGTCAGCATGCTCCCTGCAAGCGCTGCCTCTGCACACAATCAGCCCACTCTCCGCATGCCGATCTCTGCACACTCCTGCCTGCCTGCTAATTAGATGGGGTAAGTGCGGGACTTGTCCCGACTTCGGGGGGGGGGTGCCATCGCTGCGAGCCCCTATCTGTGACCATGTATGCCCCTATCTGGGACCCTGTATACCCCTATCTGTGACCCTGTATACCGCTATCTGTGACCCTGCATATCCCTATCTGTGACCCTGTATATCCCTATCTGTGACCCTGTATACCCCTATCTGTGACCCTGTATACCCCTATCTGTGACCCTGTATACCCCTATCTGTGACCCTGTATACCCCTATCTGTGACCCTGTATACCCCTATCTGGTGACTGTATACTGCTATCTGGTGACTCTGTATACTGCAATATGGTGCTCTGCAAGTGTATACTGCTATAAGGTGATTCTGTATACTGCTATATGGTGACTCTGTGAGTGTATACCGCTATCTGGTAACTCTGTATACTCCTATCTAGTCACTCTGTATACTCCTATCTGGTGATGCTGTATACCCTATCTGATGATGCTGGGCTGTATACTCCTGACACAAGGGGTGAAAACTATAAGGGGTGGGGCTTATGAAAAGTGGGAGGTGTCAAAAGGAAGAGCGGGGTCTGGTGCCCCCCCATCCTAAAATTTCACTAGCCGCCACCAGCACATTGTGAAAGATCAGGTCCCTCTTTTACTGCTTCAACATAGGTGGTTATTATTATATATTACCATGTACTGCTGGACTTCTTTGAACAATGTTTAAAAAGTGAAAATCTGAAGTTGTTTGGCTGTGATTAGAAAGCAACAAACACTGACAAAGGGTTCAATGCAGTAAAAAAAAAAATATATATATATATATATATATATATATATATATATATATATAGTATTTACACTCAGCCAGGTGACATAACCTACCTGTTGAACATCTCTGACCTTAATTCATGGAATTTATGTCCTATGGCTAGCTGCCCCACTCACTAGATTCCTAGGGTTGCAGTGTCCTTTACATTGTTTCCTGGACTGTGCGTTAACACTTTTCCAAATTAACATGCTGCCTGGAGTTGCACTTCAAAAAGATCTGGTCACCAGACCTTGCTTTTAAATGGAAACCTTGCATTAGGAGATAATAAGCACTTTCATGTATTTTTACTTTTTCATTATGCTGTAATCCATGTAAATTTAGTAGAAAGCTGACCACCTCCAGCAAGTGTCAATCCCTTTCTATGCTGGCCTCTGCTCCTGCCCCTCCACCCTTGATGCGAAGAAGGTAGACAGAATAAAAACATTGTCTGAGTGACAGCTCTGAGTCTGCCTGGGGCTGCTAATGTCAGAACCAACATGGTAGTGTCCAGCAGCAGCCTTAGGCTTGTTCAAAATCATAAAAAGATCAGTAATTACAGGGAGATTAAATGCCTAAAACAAGGTTATTTGAAATATAATCCTATGGGAAGAATGTTGGTAATATTACTAGTATGGAGACAGGGTCTCTTCAAAGCAATAGATTAAGCACTGATGGAAAAAAATCCTTGGGTCTGAGGCATGGTGATAAGTTAGTGTGACTGTTTCTCTGCAGTTAAGGAACTTTAATACATACTTTCAATAGTGTAATATATTATGCAGAGATTATCCCTGCCGATATTGAAAAAAAAAAAAGATGATTTAAATAATTAGAAGACATTTAAAGCACAAATGCACATCTTCAGACAAGTTACATTTTCCAGAGGCTGGATTCAGGCTGCTTCCATTCTTCCCCCATCAACATATGGAAGTTAAAAGGCTTAAAGTACTCCAAGCGATGACTGCAAAACAAAAGAAGATAAAGCACGGTTCTAATTTTGTTAAATACGTTGATAAGTGGATTCCCTTATTCGTGCAGCTATTATTTCATTTTCAATGTACACGTGACTAGCTAAAAAAAAAAAAAAAAAATTTAGCACATAAAAAGTAATTTCACAGACTCTCATTTTCATTTCAGTTCAGTTTAACTGGTTAGATATCCTGAATGTATTCTATTCACAATAGAATGTTATATAGTGTAGAATCATTGGGGATGATCTATAGCTGTAGCAAAGGCAAAACAGGGTTTGTACCCACGGCAGCCAATCAGGTGTATTGTCTAGACCAGTGGTTCTCAACCCTGTCCTCAAGAACCCCCAACAGGCCATGTTTGCAGGTTTTCCTTTATCTTGCACAGGTGCTTTAAATCAGAGTCAATGGCTTGGTATATTGGACAGCTATTTTATCTAAGAGAAATTCCCAAAACATGGCCTGCTGGGGGTACTTGAGGACAGGGTTGAGAACCACTGGTCTAGACAACATTGCACGTCTCAGCACTAATAGGCTGTATAGCTCATCAGGCTAAACATGAAGATGAATGCAGGAACAAGAAATAAGAAAAGCAAATCTAGAGCTTGTTCACACCAGCGGCCGCTAGTGACAGGAGGGGTGCCAATTCATTCTAAATGATGCATCACACTGTTTACTTTTCAGTTTTCATTGAAATATCTTAAAACTACATTTTATTCATTGCAGCGGGTTGCAATGTGGTGTGCTGTGTCGTAACACGCTGCGCTGAAAAAAATATAGCATGATCTTCTCTTTGAAGAAGCTAAGGACTATTTACATTTACAGTGATCACACATACTATTACGCATAATTCTCACCATGCCTGTAACAGTTGAAGCACTTGTTAACCCAAAAAAAAAAAATGCTGCTCCTGTCTCTTTAATGTGCAATTAGCAGAATGGTGTTTTTGCTTTTTAACCACTTGCCGACCGCCGATCGGCATCTGACGGCGGCAAAGTGGCTCGGCGGCAAAGTGGGAACGAGTTTAGTGGCTCGGCGGCAAAGTGGCTCGGCGGCAAAGTGGGAACGAGTTTAGTGAGCGCACGCGTGCCGCCGGAGGCGCGCCCGCGCGCTCACTGTGTTCGGGGAGGGCCAGGGAGCGGGTGCGGCAGCTTCGATTGCCGCTGGCTACCCGCGATGGCCCCCCCGGAGCGATTGAGCAAGGGTGAAACGGCGGCTCGGTGAAACGGCGGCTCGGTGATTTGAGCAAGGGTGAAACGGCGGCTCGGTGAAACGGCGGCAGTCTACGGCTAGCCGCCAGCCGTTCACCAATTTTTCGTTTTTGTGGTAAGACGATTAACGTGTAATTTCTCTGTCCTCGTCGTAAAAAAAAAAAACCCAATTGTTCACGAAGTTGACAATGTCCGTACCACTCTTAATACGCATTATCATACACACTAGTGACATTTACATTTATCAGGAAT
>BLSH010089188.1:427050-440730 GCA_018402905.1 Glandirana rugosa | reverse complement strand
AACTGCAGACTTTCAGCTTTAATTTGAGGGTATATACATCCAAATCAGGTGAACGGTGTGGGAATTACAATAGTTTGTATATGTGCCTCCCACTTTTTAAGGGACCAAAAGTAATGGGCCAGATTAACAATCATAAATCAAACTTTCACTTTTTAATACTTGGTTGCAAATCCTTTGCAGTCAATTACAGCCTGAAGTCTGGAACGCATAGACATCACCAGACGCTGGGTTTCATCCCTGGTGATGCTCTGCCAGGCCTCTACTGCAACTGTCTTCAGTTCCTGCTTGTTCTTGGGGCATTTTCTCTTCAGTTTTGTCTTCAGCAAGTGAAATGCATGCTCAATCGGATTCAGGTCAGGTGATTGACTTGGCCATTGCATAACATTCCACTTCTTTCCCTTTGGTTGCTTTCCTAGTATGCTTCGGGTCATTGTCCATCTGCACTGTGAAGCGCCGTCCAATGAGTTCTGAAGCATTTGGCTGAATATGAGCAGATAATATTGCCCGAAACACTTCAGAATTCATCCTGCTGCTTTTGTCAGCAGTCACATCATCTATAAATACAAGAGAACCAGTTTCATTGGCAGCCATACATGCCCACGCCATGACACTACCACCGCCATGCTTAACTGATGAGGTAGTATGCTTTGGATCATGAGCAGTTCCTTTCCTTCTCCATACTCTTCTCTTCCCATCACTCTGGTACAAGTTGATCTTGGTCGCATCTGTCCATAGGATGTTGTTCCAGAACTGTGAAGGCTTTTTTAGATGTTGTTTGGCAAATTCTAATCTGGCCTTCCTGTTTTTGAGGCTCCCCAATGGTTTACATCTTGTGGTGAAACCTCTGTATTCACTCTGGTGAAGTCTTCTCTTGATTGTTGACTTTGACACACATACACCTACCTCCTGGAGAGTGTTCTTGATCTGGCCAACTGTTGTGAAGGGTGTTTTCTTCACCAGGCAAAGAATTATTCGGTTATCCACCACAATTGTTTTCTGTGGTCTTCCGGGTCTTTTGGTGTTGCTGAGCTCACCGGTGCCTTCTTCCTTTTTAAGGATGTTCCAAACAGTTGATGTGGCCACACCTAATGTTTTTGCTATCTCTCTGATGGGTTTGTTTTGTTTTCTCAGCCTAATGATGGCTTTCTTCACTGATAGTGACAGCTCTTTGGATCTCATATTGAGAGTTGACAGCAACAGATTCCAAATGCAAATAGCACACTTGAAATGAACTCTGGACCTTTTATCTGCTCCTTGTAAATGGGATAATGAGGGAATAACACACACCTGGCCGTGGAACAGCTGAGCAGCCAATTGTCCCATTACTTTTGGTCCCTTAAAAAGTGGGAGGCACATATACAAACTTTTGTAATTCCTACACCGTTCACCTGATTTGGATGTAAATACCCTCAAATTAAAGCTGAAAGTCTACAGTTAAAGCACATCTTGTTCGTTTAATTTCAAATCCATTGTGGTGGTGTATAGAGCCAAAAAGATTAGAATTGTGTCGATGTCCCAATATTTATGGACCTGACTGTATATGTATATATATATATATACACACATACATACATATATACACACACACACTATATGTGAAAAGTATTGGCACGCCTGCCTTTAAACGCACATAAACTCTAATGGCATCCCAGTCTTAGTCCGTAGGGTTCAATATTGAGTTGGCCCATCCCTTGCAGCTATAACAGCTTCAACTCTTCTGGGAAGGCTGTCCACAAAGTTTAGGAGTGTGTCTATGGGAATGTTTGACCATTCTTCCAGAAGCGCATTTGTGAAGTCAGGCACTGATGTTGGATGAGAAGGACTGGCTTGCAGTCTCCCGCCTAAATCATCCCAAACATGTTCTATCGGGTTGAGGTCAGGACTCTGTGCAGGCCAGTCAAGTTCCTCCACCCCAAACTCGCTTATCCATGTCTTTATGGGCCCTGCTTTTTTGCACTGGTGCGCAGTCATGTTGGAACAAGAAGGGACCATCCCCAAACTGTTCCCACAAAGTTAGGAGCATGAAATTGTCCAAAGTGTCTTGGTATGCTGAGGTCTAAGAGTTCCCTTCACTGGAACTAAGCCCAACCCCTGAAAAACAACCCTATACCATAATCCCCCCTCCACCAAATAATTTGGACCAGTGCACAAATCAAGGTCCATAAAGACATGGATGAGCCAGTTTGGGGTGGAGGAACTTGACTGGCCTGCACAGGGTCCTGTCCTCAACCCCATAGAACACCTTTGAAATACATTTTTCTAACTGTATGGGGCACTATGTGAGTGGGGAACACACAGATCCGTCTTCCTGCAGAGCAGGAAGACAGGATCTGTGTGATCTCCCCTGTCAGAACGGAGATCTGCCTTGTTTATACAGGCAGATCCAAGTTCTGTCACTGCGGGGAACAATCGCAGGTGGCCGGCAGACATCGAGTCCGCCCCACCCACTGATTGGCTCCCCCACTGGCCAATGAGAGTGTACCCACACAAACTGGTTCCCATGTTGCTGTACAGCAACAGCGATTTGCAGGAAGCAGCAACATTACCGCAGTATGACGACGGCTGGGGCTGAAGTGGTTAAATACATTTAAAAATATAATTTCACTTATATGTAATTATTAGAGGGTTGAAACTGGGGGTCAGTGTTACAGAATGACTAAAATAATATAAAAAGCACACTTCAAGCTAGAATGGCAGCAGCAAAAAAAAGTAGACATTTGTTTAACCTCCCTGGAGGTAATCCCAAGTGTGGCTCGGGGTGGAATTTCAGTACCATTAGCGTTAACCTCGAGCCACACTCAGGATTGCATTGCTGGATCCAGGCAGCGTTACTCACCGTGTCCCCTGGATCCACCGATGTCCTCCCGCGGTGCCAGCGTGTCTGTCCTCTGCCCGATGCCTGCCGGGCTCCGTTCCCTGCGAGCATCGCGTCGCACAGGGCGGAGACTGGCGGCAAATTCAAAAAGTGAAACACGCAGTATGCATAAAGAACACTGTAATCTTACAGATTACATTACTGTATGAAATCATTTGACATCCCCTTTGTCCCTAGTGGTTTGCCCAGTGCCCTGCATGCACTTTTATATTATATATGCCATTCTTTCTGCCTGGAAACTTGAGAATGTCCATGGCAACCAAAAAGAGTCCCTTTACGTCAAAAGTGGTTTTTGATCAGCTAGAAAACAGCGATAGTAAATAAGAATCATTTGCAGAATTGAGTGATAATGATTTTTGGGGAAATTTATCATCAGAAACTGAAAGTGACGACAGCGACAATTCTGCAACTGAGCAAATTTCAGTGTTTTTGATTTGATTACATTATTGAATACATTTATTACTATTACGTTATTATTTTTGATAATTATTTTTAGTTATTTATTATATTATAATTTATGATTTCATGTTTCAAACTTTATCATATTCGGGATGTCTACTAGACTCTTGTTTGGACAGATTTAAGTGAGTTATTCCTAAGAATTACAGGCCTACAATATAAAACGCCAAATTTCCATGCAAAATAATCATACCGCTTTCAGCACCAAAAATCTGACATAATCATACCACCAGGGAGGTTAAGGAACAAATTACTTTTCCCATTGTAGAGTACACTGTGTACTTCTTAATCGACCCCCTTGTGTTAATACGGTTAAAAAGTGCTTGCTTTGGGGACCATCCCCAAACTGTTCCCTAAAGTCGGGAGTATGAAATTGTCCAAAGTGTCTTGGTATGCTGAGGTCTAAGAGTTCCCTTCACTGGAACTAAGCCCAACCCCTGAAAAACAACCATACACCATAATCCCCCTCCACCAAATAATTTGGACCAGTGCACAAAACAAGGTCCATAAAGACATGGATGAGCCAGTTTGGGGTGGAGGAACTTGACTGGCCTGCACAGAGCGGAGACTGCGAGACAGGCCTTCTCTTCCCCATCAGTGCCTGACCTTCTGGAAGAACGTTCAAACATTCCCATAGACACACTAATAAACCATGTGGACAGCCTTCCCAGAAGAGTTGAAGCTGTTATAACTGCAAAGGGTGGGCCAACTCAATAGTGAACCTTACGGACTAAGACTGGGATGCCATTAAAGTTCATGTGCACATGAAGGCAGGCATCCCAATACTTTTGACAATATAGTGTGTGTGTGTATATATATATATACATATACACACACACATATACATACACACACTTAAATTATAAGTACACACACACATGCGTTATGTATACTTACGGGCCAAGTTCAACTTCAAGATACTGTTCCTTCTCATGATTTAAGAAAAATGCTTCCACCACTTGAATAAAAGAAAACAATAAGTGAGCAAACGTGAACATGTATTTCAATGCTGTAAAAGACTGGAAACATAAAGATTTGTAATGTACAATGTAATATCTTAAAGCACAATTCCAGCTCTCATATTATCAGTGAATACAAGGCTTACGTTGATTGGCTATGGTGGAGAGGTGGGCAAATGACATCATGATTTCCAATTGGGCCAATCAGAGGAAGCCTTTTCTTCATTGATAAAAAAATAGGCTACAGTGGCTGCATCATTGTATAATGGAAATAATTTGATTGGGTAAACTTGGCTCAAATTAACTATTTAAATTGATTTGAAAGCTGGAAGCCAACAGGCTTTTGTTAAACGCAGTGCTCTGTCCCTAAACATGTGTAAAAGAATGCAAACAAATGACAATGCAGGTCAACTGCACTTGCAATGAAAGAAGCATTTCAAGTTGATGTTGAAAGCTTGCTGCATCTGTCAAGGCCTGATTTGTCAACATTTTACCTATAACTGCAGATTCTAAAGAAATAAATCAGTCAAAAAATATAAATCTGTTTTGAGTGAAGGATAATGGTGGAAGTCAGCTTGCAAAGTTATATTTACCTCTGTAAACCCTGATGTGATCCTGTAGCGTTGCTGTCTACCAATTTATACATGATCTGCCCCACAAATGTTAAACTAAAATGATAAAATAAACCTTTATGAAGGCCCCCACTGCTCTGCCCAACATTTACAATGACTAAAACAGGCCTCAGACCAAAGACTTGTTTCTAGCACCTCAGCATGGTGGCTTTGCACAGCCTCGCTCTCTGAACTAATTACAGTGCTGTGCCAGGGCTGGATTACAGTGCTGTGCCAGGGCTGGATTTCCATCACTGGAGCCTAAAGGCATGTAACCACCTCTTTTACACAGGACATTATCTTGTTTTACTAGTCCTAACCTAGCTTAGAATATTAAAATAATGCGTTACTGTTTATTAGGATGCTGGCTCCCTAACATACAGGACCCCCAAGCAGGAAGTGGTCGCATTTAGCAGTGGTAGTAATACCACTGCTAAATAGAAAAGAAAAGAAACCAGATCCAGACACAAGGAAACCCTCGTCTGGAACATAGTTCAAGAGGAAGGGAAGGACTTTACTGGATTGCTTGTCGTCTAAAGTGAGCACAGACATACAGTTATTTCCATAAAAGCATATTTTATTTTTAACAAATTAGTAAAAAATTCATAAAATTAAGAAGATGTATAATACATTTTACATGACCACCCATACATACAGGTGGTACTGAACAATGTGGAATTATAATCAACGTTTCGCAGTCATTCTGCTTCCGTAGGATCATTCCACGTGTATTATATACATCTACCGATCAAGAAAAAGGTTACACCAATAATGGTTAATACATATATTACATATATACTGTGCTCACCAATTTGTTACTTCTACCGGGGACATGTCGATGCGCAGCGTGATCAGGAGGTGTCCCTTGCCCCACCTAGTAGCAGGTGGTGTCAGAACCACCCACCCTGTCAGGCGAATGTTGGACCGCTCTTTCAATTTTAATTCACCTTCACACGAGGTTCTATAATATCAAACATAGAGCAATATATAATATAATACAGTGCCCATGAATCCTATTAGTGACAACATAGTCCTCATAGTCTGAGGTCTCTGTGCCATCGTCTGTATCATCTCAACGGTCAACCATCACAGTACAGAGGGGAAAAGGTGGGAAAGGGGGATCAAGAAAACAAGGACAAGGGGGTAAACGTCACCTACAGGAAGGAAGAAATAATAAATGTCCACTCTCACCTTTAAAGCCCTCACCAGGCCTTAGGAAGAGTACATACATAGAACAAGGACGAAAGAGCCAATGGTGCTGGGGTAACTATGTTTAGGAATGAGGGAAACAAGGATGGGTCGGAAATAGTGAAAAATCTGGGAGCTATTCCCAAAACTCAGACACCAAATAAGACAAGCACCAATGTACTCCCTTTAGGGGGGCCCCCACCACCACAAACCCCGATGTCCCCAATGATAAAGGGGGAAGATGGACCCATTTATAGTCAAACAGACACAATTGGAGATTCCTTAGATGTTATCAATCTGTCATCATATTCTCTGTCACCAGTTGAAATAGATGTTTTCCGACTTGGTCTCAGCTTCTGTTACTTCAGCAGATTAACAAGTTTGAACTGGTGAAGGACCTTCATCTTTTCGCCAGAGATCTAACTTTCAAGTTCATTTTTGATTAGGATGGTGGTCAAGCAGCGGCCCGCGATGAGGACCTATATAAGGGTTGGAAGGTACAGGATTTTCGAACACTCAAAATTCTCATTCAATTACTTGATGAAAATGAACATATGGAGGGTACTCAGGCTGACTCCTCTTCCTCCTCCTCTGGGAATGAGGGGGACGAGTCATTACCTGAACTGATTAAATTTAAGGCTAAGTCTAAGAAATTTCCTAAGCTTCAGACGTGCCCAGCTGTATGCGCCTTTTTGAAGCAAACAGTCAAGGAGGTCGGTAGACTCCCAATACAGTATGGACCCATCCCCTCTCACCTCACAGAGCAGCAGCAGCGGGCTCTCTTTCACCTGATCAATAGCGACCACATTGTCATAAAATCCTCTGATAAGGGGGGCAATGTGGTTGTTATGGATCGGGAACAATATGTCGACATGTGCGAAAATATCCTTAACAACACTGAGTGGTACCATCAGATCGATGAAGAACTGATCTTGACTCATTGGTCTGAATATAAAAGTCTGATAACAGCAGCCTACAATCAGGCCTTGATTGACAAGGATTTGTAATAATTTTTGGATGTCAAATGGCCAGTGACTTCAACATTTTATGCACTCCCTAAAGTGCATAAATGCCTTGAAAGACCACCAGGCTGCCCCATCATATCAGGCATTGGCTGCCATACTGAGAAAGCAAGCCAATATGTCCACAGGCAACTGAGACCTCATGTCAAGAGACTACCATCTTATTTGAAGGATACTTTGGAACTTCTTAAAATCATTGAGGGCATGGTGGCACCTGCTGGAGCCCGTCTAGTAGCCATAGACATTGAGGCGTTGTATTCCAGTATCCCTCACTCGAAGGGGGTGGAAGTTATTTCCACCTTTCTGAGGGAGTTGGACTGGAATACTTGGCCCCTCAATGAGTTTATACTTAGAATCTTGCAACATATCCTTACGTGCAAATACCTTCACCTTTGCTGGGTCCTTTTACCTCCAGGTACAGGGGGTTGCGATGGGGACATATTGTGCCCCATCGTATGCCAACCTGTACCTGGGGGGTTGGGAGAGATCCCTGTTCTCAGATGACGCTTTGTCTATATATATTCGCCACATATTATTGTGGCGGAGGTATATATGACGTGTTGGTCATCTGGACAGGAACGGCTGAGGAACTCTCCGAGTTCATGATACATATTTCAAATAATAAATATAATTTAAAATTTACAGTTCAATCAGACCTAACAAGCATTTCTTTCCTTGACCTACAATTATTCATTAGCCCCGAAGGATCTATTTTTTCCTCCCTCTATCGTAAACAAACAGCAGGGAACACGATTCTTCACTTCAATAGTGCACATCCCTGATCCCTGGTACGTAGCATTCCTTATAGTCAATATTTGAGACTGAGAAGGAATTGTGCCAGGGACGGGGATTTTGAGATGGAGGCACGGTCTTTATTCCTTCGTCTCCGCAAGAGAGGTTACAGTAAAAAGGTTTTAAAGAAAGCCTATCAGCGGGCTAAGTCCCAAGAGAGAGAAAGCCTTATTTTTCATACTAGAAAACGTGAATCTATCAGTACCATCAAACTGGTCACTACATATAGTGACCAGCAGGAGGTGTTTAGGGAACTTTTGGCCAGAAATTGGCACTTTCTGGCCGAATATACCACTATATCCAGATAGGATAGGGATCGCCCGGAAATTGTTTACAGAAGGTCACCCTCTATCCGGGACAGATTAGTGCACAGCCACTACACACACCCGGCCCCTGTGGAGGGGGCCTCAGGGGGAACTGGAACTTTCAGATGTGGTGGCTGTCCACAATGTCCCTGGATAAGGGAAGGTTTCCATTGCCCAGGGGAGGACATTTGAGATGAAAAACCTACGCGGATTGCCAAACAGTAGGTGTGGTCTATATGGCCACATGTAAATGCGGTGCATTTTACATAGGGAAAACCAAGATAACCCAGGGCAGGCGGATACAAGATCACCTATATTACCTGGATGCAGGTTTACTGTATACTCTGATATGTAAACACGTCGGTTTGAACCACAGTTTTGACCCCTCCTTTGTGTCCTTCTTTGAAACATTTTCCATAACTCCAGCGGAGGTGATTTTGATGTAATGATACTGAGGAGGGAGGCAAGGTGGATCTATAACAGGTCCTTGACATTTAATGCCTTTTTATAAGGTATGAGCCGTCTTATGTACATGGGGCATGCATATACATATATATGTCCTCCCTCCCTCTACTGCTCCTTTCCGTTCGCCCTTTACATGTTTCCTTCTCTGTGGCAGTCTACTGTATGTCTATTTTCTCTCTCCCTGTCTGTATGTATTTCTGAGACTAATGTAACATTGACCTTATATGACCAATATACTGTACATTTTAATGCTAACCGATTATGATGTATATCTAGATATTCATGAAGAATTCTGGTAAACAAGTTATAACAGCTTTGTAACATGTAGATGTTTGTCCAAATTTATTTATGAATAGAGTGAATGACACATGTAAATTTCCTTTTACACCGGCAGATGGCGCTGTGCGGCGGTGTGTATGGAGGTGGTCCCAAGACCCTGCTATAGTCCTTGGGCGTCTGTTCTGACATTTGGATATGACGGAGGGTTTCTATTTGCCTCACATCATCCCTTAGGTGAATTGATGTGTCTAAGGGCCTTCTGGCCGTCATGCTGGTGGGACAGCGCATGCGCCATCTCCCGAACGTCCGGATCGGGGGCGGCGTCAGATAGCTGCGCGACTGTCACTTCCGGGGGACTGGCTTTTTAGCAGGACCGGGGACGCAGCAGAGGATGGAAGCCTTGGGCGTCCTGCTGCTGTGGTTCCCCGGTCACTAAGGGTAAAGGTGACAATTTATTAATTGACAAACTATTTGGTGACAAGATTATCTTTGGTTCACTCTGGATCTGGCCTCAATACTGAAGTATTGTTAGCTTCAATATGGATACTGGTGGCTGCGTTTCTATGTAGATCTCCCCACCATGACCTGATACGGACACTCTCCCTGGATTGGTATAGGAGTGTGTGGACATGAGTGGTTTAGTGGCGATTCGGGAAATGCAGAGACACCATGGAAACAAGTAATAGCTGAGATTTGATGGACTATGTTGTCACTAATAGTATTCATGGGCACTGTATTATATTATATATTGCTCTATGTTTAATATTATAGAACCTCGTGTGAAGGTGAATTAAAATTGAAAGAGCGGTCCAACATTCGCCTGACAGGGCTGGTGGTTCTGGCACCACCTGCTACTAGGTGGGGCAAGGGGCACCTCCTGATCACGCTGCGCAGCGACATGTCCCCGGTGGAAGTAACAAATTGGTGAGCACAGTATATATGTAATATATGTATTAACCATTAAATATATTATGATAAAATATGTTATTGATGTAACCTTTTTCTTGATCGGTAGATGTATATAATACACGTGGAATGATCCTGAGGAAGCAGAATGACTGCGAAACGTTGATTATAATTCCACATTGTTCAGTACCACCTGTATGTATAGATGGTCATTTAAAATGTATTATACATCTTCTTAATTTTATGAATTTTTTACAAATTTGTTACAAATAAAATATGCTTTTATGGAAATAACTGTATGTCTGTGCTCACTTTAGACAAGAAGCAATCCAGTTAAGTCCCTCCCTTCCTCTTGAACTACGTTCCAGGGTTTTCTTGTTTCTGGATCTGGTTTCTTTTCTATTTAGTTGACCTATGGGATGTGGATTGTGTTGCTGTCTCCAACACTGATCACCTAGATTTAGAAATTTGTGCTAATATCACAGCTAAATATTTTCAGACACCCATTCATTCAGCTGTACACACTGGAATCTCCATAGACTGTACAGTGAGGAAAAACAGCATTTGATCCCCCGCTGATTTTGCCCACTGACAAAGAAATGATCAGTCTATAATATTAATGGTAGGTTTAAGAAAAACACATTTTAAAAAAGTTATAAATTGATTTACATTTCAATGAATGGAATAAGTATTTGCCCTATTCGCAAAACACTACTTGGTGGCAAAATCCTTGTTGGCAATCACAAAGTACTGAGGTCAGATGTTTCTTGTAGTTGGCCACCAGGTTTGAACACATCTCAGGAGGGATTTTGTCCAACTGACGTTTGAGAACTCAAACCTTCAGCTCCCTCCACATATTTCTATTTGCTATGGGATTAAGGTCTGGAGACTGGCTAGGCCACTCCAGGGCCTTAATTTGCTTTTTCTTGAGTCACTCCTTTGTTGCCTTGGCCGTGTGTTTTGGGTCATTGTCATGCTGGAATACCCATCCACGACCCATTTTCAATGCCCTAGCTGAGGGAAGGAGGTTCTCACCCAAGATTTGACAGTACATGGCCCAGTCCATGGTCCCTATCATGAGGTGAAGTTGTCCTGTCCCCTTAGCAGAAAAAAACCCCCAAAGCATAATGTTTCCACCTCCATGTTTGACGGTGGGAATGGTGTTCTTGGGGTCATAGGCAGCATTCCACCTCCTCCAAACACGGCGAGTTGAGTTGATGCCAAGGAGCTTTAAGAGAGTACTCCTAATCTTAGTTCGTTACCTGTATGAAAGACACCCGGGCGCCAGAAAACTTGCTGACTGATAGGGGATCAAGTACTTCTTTCCCTCATTAAAATGCAAATCAATTTATAACTTTTTTTAAATGTGTTTTTCTGGATATTTTTGTTGTTATTCTGTCTCTCACTGTTAAAATAAGCCTGCCACTAAAATTATAGACTGATAATTTCTTTGTCAGTGGGCAAACTTATAAAAAAAAAAACAGCAGGGGATCAAATTTTGCAAAGGCATTCAATACAGTTCCCCATAAAAGTTTACTGTACAAACTAAAGTCGGTCGGCATGGATCAAAGGGTGAGTACATGGACTGAAAACTGGCTATGGGGGCGAGTCCAGAGGGTGCTGATAAATGGGGAGTACTTGGAATGGTCTAGTGTGGAAAGTGGGGTTCCCCAGGGTTCTGTCCTGGGACCAATCCTATTTAATTTATTCATAAATGATCTGGAGGGTGGGATAAACAGCTCAATCTCAGTATTTGCAGACGATACAAAGCTAAGCAGGGCAATAACTTCCACGCAAAATGTGGAAACCTTGCAAGAAGATCTAAACACATGAATGGGGTGGGCAACTACATGGCAAATGAGGTTTAATGTTGGAAAATGTAAAATAATGCATTTAGGTACCAAAATATGAATGCAGTTTACTCGCTAGGAGGAGAACCTCTGGGGGAAGCTAGGATGGAAAAGGTCCTGGGGGCCCTAGTAGATGACAGGCTCAGCAATGGTATGCAATGCCAGGCTGCTGTAAGCAAGGTCAACAGAATATTGGCATGCATTAAAAAGGGGATTAACTCCAGAGATAATTAATTAATGGATTAACTCCAGAGGAAAAGCGGTTTAACCTTAAACTGCGTAGAGGGTTCTTTACTGAAAGAGCGGTAAGGTGGTGGAATTCTCTTCCACAAGCAGTGGTTTCAGCAGGGAGCATTGATAATTTCAAAAAATTATTAGATGAGCACCACAATATACACGGGTATACAATGTATTATTAACATATAAGCGCACACACACACAGGTTGGACTGGATGGATTTGTGTCTTTTTCCAACCTTACCAACAATGAAACGATGTAACTATGTGTTAGGCTATTTTCTCTATTGGTGAATGTTCTTTAAAGAGGAAGTGAACTCTTCCTCTTTAATTGTACCTACAGGTAAGCCTATAATAAGGCTTACCTGTAGGTACTTTAAATATCTCCTAAACTTGCATCGTTTAGGAGATATTTACAATATACGCTTGTGCCGATGTCATCGACGCATGTACACTGAAGAAACAGCCTACTCGAGCCGCTTCTTCAGGACCCGTGCTGACCGGTGGCTCCCACGCATGCCGTTATTGCGGCTCCAGACCATCATAGCGCTGGAGCCTGCGAAACCAGAAGAAAAACGTGGGCCGTGGCACTGCAGGGCTTCGATCTGAGGTAAGTATTTCATAATGAGCTAGTATGCGATGCATACTAGCCCATTATGCCTTTGTCTTGCAGATTTATTTATTTTTTTTCGGAGGTTTACAACCTCTTTAACTCTAATGTTCAAATGTTCTTATGCTATCTGCAATACTGTGTCTGGGCCAGACAGCCTAAAGGTAGAAAAGATATAATCACCTCTTTTACACAGATAATTTTCTTGTTTCATCGGTCCTTGCCTAACTTATGATTCTAAAATAATGTGTAATTAAACTTATAAAAAAAATATCCAGCTAATACTCTGTAGGGAAAAGCTGTTTCTTCTCCTATGCTACCTATAAGCAGAGGTCTATTGTGCCTGAAGGTAAATCCAACCCCAACTGTGGCTGCAATGGTCCGACTTTGATCCTGACAATGCCAGGCACTTTGTGCTCTGGGGATCATGAAGGGGAACTCCATGCCAAATTTAAAAAAACTGGCATGGGGTCCCCCTCCAGGAGCATACCAGGCCCTTTGGTCTGGTACAGATTTTAAGGGGAACCCCATGCCGAAAAAACAGCGTGGGGTCCCCCCCAAAATCCATACCAGACCCTTATCTGAGCACGCAGCCCGGCAGGCCTTCTCCGCTGTCCCCTTCCCCCTCTTCTTCTTCTCCTTCTTCTTCTTCCCATGTTGACACAACGCAATCTCCTTCACGAATACCCTCTCCGCTCTGTGCTGTGCCTTATATTGGCATGGGGCCTGGCCACCAGATGACATCACCTGGAGGCCCCGCCCCATATGATGTCACAGCTCTGCCCCCAGGATGTGACCTCATACGAGAAGAAAAGAAGTCGAGAAAACGCCCCAGAAAGTAGAAGACTCCCCAGAAGAAAGAAGAGGAAGAGACGCCGCAGAAGACGAGAAAACGGCCAGAAGAGGCGACAGGGGAAGGGAGAGGAGAAGAAGAAGAAGAAGAGGAAGAAAGGTACAACTGTGCTGCGCTAGAGGAAGTGCTTATGGGAGAGGTGAGACACGACACGGAATTTAACCGTACCCCGCACCGGTGGTCTACTGTAGTGGACCTCCGGGGCGGGGTATACTCCAGTGTAGGACCCCCGTCTCGACACTGTAGTATACCCCGCCCCGGAGGTCCACT
>BLSH010089188.1:389242-427040 GCA_018402905.1 Glandirana rugosa | reverse complement strand
CAGCTCTGCCCCCAGGATGTGACCTCATATGGGGCGGGCCTCCAGGTGATGTCATCTGGTGGCCACGCCCCATGCCAATTTAAGGCACAGCACAGAGTGGAGAGGGTATTCGTGAAGGAGATCGCGTCGTGTCAACATGGAAAGAAGGAGAAGAAGAAGAAGAAGAGGAGAGGGAAGGGGACAGCGGAGAAGACCGGCAAAAGAGCAGAAGACGCCGCAGAGAAGGAGAAGAAAGAAGACCCCTCAGAAGATGAAAGACCCCGCAAAAGAGCTGAAGAAAAGAAGAGCCAGAGAGGGGAAAAGACCGCCGGAGCTGATTTAATAAAATATTTTAAAAAGCCGTGTGGTTTTTTGTGTACATATTTCTTTCCAGGTAAATGGGTAGGGGTACGATGTACCCCATACTCATTTACATAGGGTGGGGGGCCGGCATCTGGGGGCCCCCCTTGTTAAAGGGGGCTTCCAGATTCCGATAAGCCCCCGCCCGCAGACCCCGACAACCAACGGCCAGGGTTGTCGGGAAGAGGCCCTTGTCCTCATCAACATGGGGACAAGGTGCTTTGGGGTGGGGGGCGCAGAGCCCCCCCCGCCCCAAAGCACCCATACTCCCCATGTTGAGGGCACGCGGCCTGGTATGGTACAGGAGGGGGGGCGCTCACTCGTCCCCACCCCCTTTCCTGGCCTGCCGGGCTGCGTGCTTGGATAAGGGTCTGGTATGGATTTTGGGGGGACCCCACGCTGTTTTTTTCGGCATGGGGTTCACCTTAAAATCTGTACCAGACCAAAGGGCCTGGTATGCTCCTGGAGGGGGACCCCATGCCAGTTTTTAAAAAAAAAAATATGGTGTGGAGTTCCCTTTCAAGATCCCCAGAGCACAAGTCGCATGCCAAAGTCGGATCAGTGAAGACACTGATACAACTTTGATCCGACTTCAATGCCTTTCAATGGGCTGAAGTAGGATCAAAGTCGGACAAAAGTAGTACGGGAACCTTTTTCAAAGTCGGTCCGACTTTGAAAAACACATGTTAAGACGGCTCTCATAGGAAAGCATTGTTTTTGTGACGTAATGCAACTTGTGCTCCTCATGTAGGTCCGAGAATCGGACTAGTGTGAACCCAGCCTAACAGAGCCCTTCCAGCAGCATATACTTACCTTCCCTTTACCACTCTGCTACAACATTCAGCTGTAGAGAGTGAAAGGAAAGAAAGAAGTATTTGATGAGTCACTAGAGCTATAGCTAACATAGGGAAAAACCACATGAGATCATTGACTCAGTATGATCACATGGAGTGGGTTACACATTCCTCGATCCTAGGTATTTCCATTGGCTCCTGAATGGGGCAGTGGGTAAGTGAATTGAATGATACATTGCTTGGAAGGGTGGGGGTATAGTAAATCAGAATAGGCAAAGCACAAATTTGATTCAGTTTTATTTGCACAGGCCTTTTCCTTGACGTGTGTGTGTGTGTGTGTGTGTGTGTGTAGGGGGGTCTGATCTCTGGTCCTATTTTAAATCTGGCAGAATCAACAAAATTTTGCTGTTTTGTCCTTTATATTGTTCTTCAGGGTGGTGCCCTAATTACACTCTTCTTGCTTCTGCTGAGCACACAAACTGCATTCTATTTGGTTAACACAGGGGTAGGCAACCTTCGGCCCTCCAGCTTTTGCAGACCTACAAGTCCCATCATGCCTCAGAGTAATTGTAACTGACAGCCTTGCAATGCCTCATGGGAAATGTAGTTCCACAACAGCTGGAGGGCCACAGGTTGCATACCCCTGGGTTAACAGAAAGTGAGCAAATGTCCACCGACGGAGTCAGATAAAAAAAAATCCAGACAAAGTTTCCAAGCCCTCCCAAAATAACTCTGGCTGAAATTCCATTTGAAATCTAATCTAGAATTTGCTATAGGAAATTGCATACTTTGCTTTCTTGCAGTCTAACTTATGGCTTTCAAAAATTGAATTTAGTATTCTTCAGAAGCATGTTTCATCTTTAGTTTGATGTCTGTACTTAATATGCATTTATTCAAAGCTGCTAGTATGCTGTAAGACATCTCTAATTAATTTAGCAGAATAAAAATGTGTTATTTTCCTTTATAGCTAGTGTGATAAGAATATGGCAGCTACTAAGGGGTGTTTCTGATAAGTGCTGGGATTCAGACACTTCTTAAATTGCCCGATTATTGCACTGTCTGGCGTGCTTGAGTGTAAACGGATTTAAGTGTTAAGTACTGATAACCCTTAGCATAATGACAATCATTTGCTTCTTCTAGTGAGGTCCGAAGTATCTAATAAACGAAAGAATTATACATGTGTGTGCTGCTTTCACACCTGCCCGAATCCAGACATGTCTCAAAGAACGTGTCAACCTGAGAGCTTGATAAAACTTGTCACATATCACTAAAATGTCAGATTAGAGGCTGTGTTATACCACATACATACGGTGATCTACCTATTTGCATTATAGATGTTATTGTGCATCACTAAGAAATGAGTAAATATCAGGTTCTGTTGACAAAGCACATAACTCAGGTCAGAACACTGCAGTAACCTTTAGCAATTAATCATTATTCATCTGGTTGATCTTCACGATTAAAGAGGAGGTCCAGCCTGGGTAAAGAAAAATAATAAATAATGTACCTGCTGACTTTTAATATTAGAATACTTACCTGTCCAGGGAGCCCGCGATGTTGGCACCCCAGCCAATCTTCGGATCATTTCCCGGGTGCTGCCATCACCATTCCTGGTAAGGGAACCCGGCTTCACTGCTGGTTCTCTACTGCACATTCGCGAAGCGCGCTGCTCTTTCTTACTGGCCCGGCAGCGGGGCAAGGAGGAGGGGGGCCAAACTTCCTGAGGGACAGGCCAAGGCCCGTCTTCCGGAAGTGGGGAAGGGGACCTGTGAAAAACAGGTTCCCGTTCCCCCCTGAAAGGGGCCACATGTGGCACCGGAGGGGGGGAAGCATATAAGCGGAAGGTCCACTTTTGGGTAGAACTCCGCTTTCAGCTCGAGGGGCAGAGTGAAACATGTTGGGGGCATGGCCTGGTTGCAGCCCAGGCTAAGGTTGCCCCATACTACACTAGAGTGGGTCTGCTTCAATGTGTGGCTTATGGGACATTAACCTTACCACATTATTCATCTGGTTGCCACAGGTAATTACTTTACACATCTTTATCACTCTATATACATCTCCACAGGATAAGTCAGTAAAGTGGGTGTAAACCCTTACATATACCCAATGAAGTGACTGGCCTCGGGTGATACACAATCCTCCTACATAATTTGTACCTGTTTATCTATAACCATCTTTCCACAAACTTCAAAAGAGCAGAATTTACACAGGACCTCTCACCTCTGAAAAGCAGGGGGCAGTTAAAGTTACATCAGTGAGGAGAGCTCTGAGAGCTGATTGGAGGGAAGAGACACACCCCCTTCATACAGCACACAGGAACAGAGCTGAGGCTGTCAATCTACTGGCGGTCCCTCCCCTGTCACCTTTTTTTTCTTGATGTCAGGAAAATTCATGAGAAGTGACTCATGCTTATAGCAGAGGAACGAGACAGTGGACCGAAATGACACTTAACACTTTGGATTGAGACAGAAGTACACAGTATAGAGGGATACGCTTTGTTCATATTTCATGTCTGATGTTTACAGCCACTTTAAGGATTACACAATATCTGAAAGACTGCAACCATTCCTACAGTTCTTCTCTCCCATTGTAATAAGTTTATCTTTGTTCTAGTTTAATTTTTTTTTTTTATTGTTAAATAGTTTTATTGAAGTTTAAAAATGTAAACAAATAGATTGAAAATACCGTACAAACAATACACGCTGATAATAGATAGTGAACAGTAGGGTGTGGATGACAAATACGTAGAAAACAAGCATATATTGTAAACCCCAGCCGGGGCTGAATGAAAAAGTGAGTATCATCCCATGAGCTCAGGCACCCCATCTGGGAGTAGAGCTGCACGATACTGGCCAAAATGAGAATCACAATTTTTTTGCTTAGAATAAAGATCACGATTCTCTCACAATTCTCGCAGTGTAACATCTTACATATACAAAAAAATGGGGCTCACAGCACTGTTTAGTTTTTTTTTTAACGTGTAATTTTTCCCAAAAATTGAGTTTGAAAGACCGCTGCGCAAATACCGTGTGACATAAAAGATTGCAACAACTGCCATCTCATTCTCTAGGATCTCTGCTAAAAATATATATATAATGTTTGGGGGTTCTAAGTCATTTTCTAGCAGAAAATACTGGATTTTTACTTGTAAGCAACAAATGTCAGCAAAGGTTTAGTCTTTAAATGGTTAAACTAAACTGTACTATACACTGTGGAGTTCATTCCTTTGAAGTAGTTACATTGTATCTCTTCTAGCCTATTTTATCAGCAATGTTCTTAGACTTGACAGTCTGCCCAGATAGGAGAGACTCAAGTTGCTCCTACTTAGAAAAAGGATCCTGGGGAGACTTCAGGCGACTTGCATTGACTTCTATTTCAGTCAAGTCGTGCTGAGTTGCCCCGCAAGTCGGACTCCATTAACTGCACTGAAAATCGCGGTAATGCCTGATGGAGATCGCGCGCGGAGGGGGGGTGAATCGAGATCGCAATTTTATTACGATTAATCGTGCAGCTCTATCTGGGAGCAAGCTGTGCCATGAGGGGGAGACATCCGGTACAGTTGAGTAATATTTGCAAAAAGTGATTGAAAGGAATAGTAGAGTCTAGCTTAAAGTCGAGTTCCACCCAAAAGTGGAACTTCCGCTGGTTGGATTCCTCCCCCCCCCCCCCTCAGATGTCACATTTGGCACCTTTCGGGGGGGGGGGGGAGGAGAGGACACCTGTCTTCAGATTGCACTTTTCCACACATCCGGGAGCTCGGGCCGGCAGCCGCCAGCGCTGACGTCAGCAGCCCGGCTCCCTCCTCGCTCTGCTACTGGCCGTCAGGCCAATAGCAAAGCGCAGTGGAGCCTCGCTACACGTTCAGGCTCCCTTACCCGCAGTGGATGCAGCTGCACCCGACCCCCGATCCAAAGATCGGCAGCGGGGGCCGACATCGCTGGACTCTAGGACAGGTGAGTGTCCTATTATTAAAAGTCAGCAGCTACAGTATGTGTAGCTGCTGACTTTTAATTTTTTTTTCCAGGTGGACCTCCGCTTTAATAACGTAAGTGATATTAATAAAATCTTGGATCAAAGGGTTGAATGTTTTTATACTCTTAGGCTGGATTCACACCAGTCCGGTGCGAATTCCAGCCTGTCTGCTGCCGAGAAGCGTCCGAGCTGATGGCTCCTGTCCGTTCTAACAGAGCAGCAGCTGCGAGGGGAGGAGCCGCGAGCAGGGGAAAATATCCCCGTTCAGTGCGGAGTGCATCTCCGTGTTAGATGCGCTCCCATTGAACACAGCGGGCTGGGAATTCGCACACATTTTCTGTGCAATGCGGAGTGCGAATTCACCGCACCTATGTGAACTGGACACCTTGAAAACAATGTGTTTTCAAGTGTCCTGAGAATTGGATGCAGTTTAAGCCGCATCCAATTCGCATAGGTGTGAACCCAGCCTCACAGTTTAAAGCAGAACTTTACCAAAAAGAAAGGGGAGGTTATGCTTTTCCTTCTCCTCCCCTCCTCCTCTACCACTTTTTTTTGGGTGGGGGAGGGGGCGGATACCAGGTATTTGAAGTTCCCTCAGCCTTGCCCGCAGCCTTCTGGGACACATCACAGGCCCATTCACAAAGCGCAATACGACTCACGCATCTGCAGTGGAAAGCTGTCTGTAAAGCCACAAGGAGTCTGAGCCAGCTTCCCTAAGTAAACATGCTGGCATCGGGGACAAGAAGAGTGGCACAGAACCGGCCCAGATGAGGACAGAGCTGGATCCCTGGACAGGCAAGTGTCCTTTTAATAAAAGCCAGCAGCTACAGTATTTGTAGCTGCTGACTTAATTTTTTTGTTGGGGGGACGGAAAATCTTCTTTAACCATCTGAGTCACAGCTGTCATAATAAAATGGAAATGAGATTATACATATTTGTCTGAACACTCTTTTAATACAATGCCAGGTCTTAACGAATCTGGCAGGTCCTGACAGAGGTTACTGCTGATTCTACCAGCTGTCAGTGACAGCCATGGTTCAGCAATAAGCCCAGGAGCTAAATCAATCATTTCCTAGACTTGTTATCTTGCTTCAGTGTTTCAGAGTGCTCAATAAGCAATATCATATAGAGATACTATGCTTCTGCTTTATGTTTAAAGTGTATCTAAAAGCAACTATTTTTTTTTTCATAGGTTTGGCCAGAGAAGAGAAGGGTTAGCAACCCTGATGGGTTTTAATTGTTATATGTGTTCCTACTGGACAGATTAACCCCTCTCTACCTATATTTCCTAATGACTATTGTGAGACTAAAAGTGAGAGAAAAATCTAGATTTTAGTGGTTACCAGAACGGGAATAAAAAGTATAATTTGCAATGTATATTCATCCTGCAAAACTGCATGTACATTTGTTTTGCGTAAATGAGAGCAAAATTAATTGTTACTAGGCTAACTTTTCAAAGTCAAATGTTGTTCAAAAAGAATAGAGAGACTCAGGAAAATATCAGGTTATGGCCACTAGTCGGAGCTAATGATGATGATAGGAAAAAAAATGCTTATTTAGGCCCCTTTCACACGGATGGATAGAATTCAGCTTTTAGCCCCATTCACTCTGCATTTAGTAACGGTTTTGTTACAGACGATTTTGTGCGATTAGAAAAAAAGGATTTGAATGCATCCAGGAACAATGTAGCGCAGCTATCTGCACATAACTGCAGGTAAAAGCAGTGCACCGTGTCACCTGCAGATAGCAGCGGCAACAAGCAAAGAAAATCAACAGGAAGCACATCAGAAATGTCAAGAATGTTCCACGTAAACGCAATGTACAAGTGCAAGTAATCGTTGTGCCTGGAGTCTCGGAATTTCAAAATAACAAAACATGCTTTTAACAGTGGCAGAACAGCCGCTCGTGTGAAAGGAGCCTTACAGCACTATGATTGGAAGCCCCATCTAGTGGTCTGATTCGCTATTTTTTTTTTTTTCATAAAAAAACATTTGTAGCCTAATATCTTATTTTGCCTCCCATTCACACAGAATGTACATGCAATTTTGCAGGATGAAATGCACTGCAATGTATAATAAAAATACAGCCCTTGTTGTTGTTGGACAACTGTCTAAGAGAGGATTTTTTTTTTCACTTATTCTCCCTTCTCTCCTTCTGTTGTGTCCACAGGACAGGACGTAAAAAGGAAATCTTTCCTAATGGGACAAAGATGTCCAAAAAAGTAATTAAACATACGTTTACAACCATGTTAATTAAAAAAAAAAAAAAAACAGTTTTATGATGTCCTTTTAATTGGTTTAGGAGAAAAATCTGTCAAATATATTTTTTAGGTAAAAATTTCGAGCATTATAGAAAACATGCTTTCGGAAAAACTATAAGGTTTGTCCTTTGTCCAAGAGCAGGGGTCTCCAAAACAGGGGTCTTGAAACAAAGGGCCAGTTTATTGTTCTGCAGATATTGGGGGGGGGGGTCTGTGGAAGGTGTATAAAATACCCCAGGAGTCAGTGGGAGTAAACAATGTCTCTGACTTGGTGGTGAGTGGGAGTAAGAAAACAAAACACATATCACCTCAGTTTAGTAGGAGTGGGAATAGTGCTCTGTCATATTGGAAGAAGAGTGCCTCATCGTTGGTGTCATTGGGAGGAATATTCCCCCATTGTTGGTGTCATTAGGAGGAATAGTGCCCCATAATTGGTGTCAGTGGGAGGAATAGTGCCCCATGATTGGTGTCAGTGGGAGGAATAGTGCCCCCTCGTTGGTGTCATTTCAAGGAATAGTGCCCCATTGCTGGTGTCAGCGGGAGAAATGGTGCCCCGAGGGCCTGATAATAGCAAGCAAAGGGCCACAGTTTGGAGACCCTGCTCCAATCACAGGCAGTGAGACATTTCCCTGATTCGCGGCTGCAGCAATCGGGGAATGTCTCAATGCCTCTTATTAGCGCAGTGCAGGGATCACTTCCCGGCGGGCTCGGGCACGTGCACTTGCGAACACGCCCAAGCCCATCCTTAGTTCTGAGGCCTTGCCAGCGGCTGCAGCAGGCCTCACCATGTGCTAGCTGAGGTGCAGAATAAGTATTGTAGAGGTCTGATAAATTTCCCTTCGGACCAGGACGACAGGTGTAACAGTCAGCAAGTAGTGTACTGGAGAAAAGTACAGGAGGAGTGTAAAGGTCAGCAAGTAGTGTGCTGGAGGTGAAGAAGTGTATATATGTATAATATGTCCTACGTTCAATTACTGGGCATCCTAAAGCCATCCCTAATCCCTATCCAAGTTCAAAACCCTAAATAAAACAACAAAAGTACCGGTCTGTTCAGTGACTTTGGATGTGTGGAATACGTGTGATTGAGGGCAGCAGGCAGGTGGACCACAACTTTCAGCCACTCTCAAGGGAGCACATGGCTACATACATACAAAGAAACTCACTCTAGATATGAGACATACCATTTCTAAAAGACGATCAACACAGAAGTGTATAACAGTTTCAAAACTGAAAGATCAGTTAAAACAGGGAGCTGGCAGTGCTTCTACTCAGGTTGAGGAGGCAGATAAAGGAATATACACATGGAAATGTGTCATGGGTTCAGACACCTCAATGTGGCACGTGTGACATAGTGCAAAAAAAAGTGTTGCATCCACATTGCCCAAAGTGCTTGAGACATACTTTGAGCCCTGTATGGGCAATGGTCACTAACAACACACTCCCAGACACTTGCAACACAGCAAATACTGCTGCAGCACCAGCTCATAGAGTGCTTGTGACATATAAGTAATGTAGCACAAGTACTACAACATGTATCCTTAAAGGGATAAATGTGGGAGGCAATGTACCTATGCCAGACTCCACAGAACAAAGGGGGGGAGGGGCAAGCGCATGCACTTACCACAGCAGTGTTCTAGAGAGCATCCTTTGGCTGATGGTCACATTCCAGATAGCTTTCACCCCTCCACTGGACATACTCCCAAAAAGAGTCTTCAAGGACAGGCTTATATCAGCAGGCATGTCATGGCTTACACAGATCACTAGGTGTAGGTGCATTCAGAATGCCACAAGTGAAGTCCAATGCCCTAGGGTCACATTAATGGCCAGCCCTGCATCTTCCTTCTGGTGGGGTCCAGGCATGGCCTTCAAGGTAGCGCCAAAGATCAGTTAATCTGGACAACTGCAAAAGGAGCTCTCTTGGCTCTACAGCAAATTAAAAAAACATAATTGAGAGCTTCTCACACAGCCTCTAGTATGCGCCATGGAGTACACAATGCTGATGTGCCAAATACAGTGTCTCTGACTGTACTTTTCTTTTTCAATTTTATTGGAATGTCACAATCCTTTCAGGTTTATTCACTGCAGTATGGTGCATGTCGTACTTTTTCAGCACAAACCTTGGCAGTGCAGGGGTGTGAACTGAACAAACAGGACATAATAGAGCTGCACGATTAATCGTAATAAAATTGTGACCTCGATTCACCCCTCCCTGTGATCTCCATCACGCATTGCTGCGATTTTCAGTGCAGT
The DNA here is from genome assembly GCA_018402905.1 of Glandirana rugosa. Lineage (NCBI taxonomy): Eukaryota > Metazoa > Chordata > Amphibia > Anura > Ranidae > Glandirana > Glandirana rugosa. Next base: position 417,425 of record BLSH010089188.1, on the reverse strand, counting down.
TAATGGAGTCCGACTTGCGGGGCGACTCAGTGCGACTTGACTGTAATTGAAGTCAATGCAAGTCGCCTGAAGTCTCCTAAGGAACCTTTTTCTAGGTCGGAGTGACTTGAGTCTCTCCTATCTGGGCAGACTGCCAAGTCTGAGATCAGTGCTGATAAAAGAAGCAAAGATATACAATGTTTCTAGTTATCAAAGGAATTTACTCCAGTGTATAGAAGAGTTTAGTTTAACCATTAAAAGACTAAATCTTTTCTGACATTGGTTGTTTACAAGTAAAAACCCAGTGTTTTCTGCTAGAAAATTACTTAGAATCCCCAAACATTATATATATATATTTTTTAGCTGAGACCATAGAGAATAAAATGGTGGTTGTTGCAATATTTTATGTCACACGTGTTTGCGCAGTGGTCTTTCAAATGAAATTTTTTTGTGAAAAATTACACTTAAAAAAAAAAAAAAAAAAAAAAACGAAACAGTGCTATTAGCCCAATTTTTTGTATACGTAAGATGTTACGCCGCTAAAATCGTGATCTTTATCCTAAGCAAAAAAAATTGTGATTCTCATTTTGGCCAGAATCGTGCAGCTCTAGGACATAAGGCAACTATCGTTGTCCATGCATCGGGAGTGCACTGAGCAAGACTGCCCAAAACAGCCCAATGCACCTGGTGTGAACATACCCTAAAGAAAAAAAAGACAACAACTCTCTGAGGCAACTGGCAAGAAACTGAGCATTATGGGAACGGAGGGGGTTATACTAGCTAACAGTTTTCTTGTGGTCAGTTTCCAACTTTCCTGTAGGTGGAATTATAACCTGTGCTAGAATACCTTCTGACTCTCTGCCCCTTAATGAACAATTATAAAATCATTATGATGCCAAAACTCATTAGTGCACTAAAAGGTTAACCCAGAAACATCAGTATCAATATGTGATTATGTTTTCTGCATGTAAACATTTCACATGTAGTTTTCAAAATAATTACCAGAAAAAAAACATAGAAATCAATTTGTGCAGTGTTAAGAGCTCACAGTTTGCATTTTAGCACATTCAGTCCATTATGTGACATACTGTTGCTCCAGCTCTTGTTCACAGAAGATTCTGTATAAGATAATTGCCATATGTCTAAAGCGAACCTGTACTTTGTCTAAACTGGGAAAAACAATATGTTCACTCGATAACTTCAGAATATCTGAATGATGCTTGAATGAAACTAGGCCTGCTTTAAAATTGGATCTGTAGCGAGTCCAATAAACTTATTTCCAGTACTGACAACCCATGCAGGAGCAGCCAGGCTCCTGCATGGGTTGTATGTATGGATGTATTGTTGTGAGACAGAACAATACATCCATGGGCACACCTCCATCTCTGTATACATTTAGGACTCATTTAAACCAGTGGCACTCTAATATGTGTGTAGGCAGATGTCCGTTGAGTAGGAGTGGTGGTGTTTTGCATTGTTACAATGCAAGGCACGGTTTTCTTTTTTTTTATCTTTACAACTTTCACAAAATTATGTTTTTAAAGAGTTGCGACGACTTGTAGTGCAGAAAGTTGTGCTGCATAAAAATACAGACATGCTGCATGGTTACATGGCACACAGAACCATACATACAGTATACGGTGTAAACAGGGTATACCCCCCGCCACTATGTAAATTAAAGTGTTTATTAACCCAAAAAAACAGATCCTGTTCCCTTAAAGCATGTTATACAGCACAGCGCTTGTGTTGTGTCATTTGGCCCTCTGTATCACCTGTAATATATGCTGATCCTGCCTGGCTATGCCCTTCCCCAGTACTTTGACCACGATATATCAGGGCTGCTGAGCCCTGACACCGTTGTTTAAGTACATGCCTCCATCAGCCGCAGGCCTGCTCTCTGTCTCCTGTGTCCTCTCTCCTGTCCTCTCTCCCCTTGCCTCTCTGACTGTCTGCTCGTGTCAGCTACTGATAACACAGCATCTTCTTGTAATCATGCGACTCCTCGGCTCTGTCTCTCCTCTCCTCCCCAGCTGCCTTGAGCGGCAGTGCTCGACCCCACCCACTGGAACTGTCAGCTAGGCAGAGGAGAGGAGAGAGGAGGCAACTGATTACAGAAAGACGCTGTGTTATCAGTACAGATAAGCATATTTATGATATAACACAGACACAGGGGAACGTATTGTTCTAATACAGACCTGAGCCGTGATGAGCTGCCAGAGGGAAAGAACGGGGAACCGCTGATGTAAACATGGCGGTTCCCCGTTCTGACAGGTGGCATCTAAGAGATCTACTGATCCCTGTCACTGGGATCAGTTAGATCTCTTATGCCCCTGGTAGCCCAGCCCCCTCACAGTTAGAACACGCCTAGAGAACACAGTTAACCCCTAGATTGCCCCCTGCATGTTAACCCCTTCACTGCCAATTACATTTATATAGTAATCAGTGGATATTTAAATTTCTGATCGCTGTATAAATGTCATTGGTCCCAAAAAAGTGTCAAAAATGTCCGACATGTCCACTGCAATATCATAGCCCCGATAAAAATCACAGATCGCCACCATTACTAAAAAAAAAAACAAAAACGTAAAAATGGCAGAAATTAATTCTCATGGTTTGTAAACGCGGAAACTTTTGCGCAAACCAATCAAAAAAGCCGATTGCCATTTTTTTCATCAAAAATATGAGGAAATTTTTTTGTTTACAGCGGTGATCAGAAATAACGCAGAGGTCATCAAATACCACCAAAAGAAAGCTCTATTTGTGAGATAAAAAGGACGCAAATTTTGTTTGGGTACAACGTCGCAGGACCGCGCAATTATCAGTTAAAACGATGCAGTGCCGAATTGCAAAAAGTGCTCTGGTCCTACAGTGGGAAATCCTTCCGGGGGGTGAAGTGGTTAAGATAGTTTATGTACAAAGAGAGCAGAAGTGATTGAGCATTCTCGAAGGCTCGGTTCACACTACTACAACTTGATTGTGACACAATTTGCAGTGCCATTATGTAGTGCGACTTTGATACAACTTTGGTTGCGTTTTGGATGTGGTTTGCATATTCTGTGGGTCCAAATTGCACTGTAAATCCCACCCAAGTAGCACAGCAAGCTTTTCCAAAGTCGCATTGCAGCTGCGCTGCATTGATGTGATCAGGCACCATGGAAAGCAATATTATTTTCATTGTCATGCAATTCAGTGTGACCCAGGTTGCATCTGAAATTGCATCAATGTGAACCAGGCCTAAACGAGACACTGTAAAACATTTTTTTTAGCATAGTGAGGGAGGTCAAGAAGTTGTGTAAGGATTTTATTGTGGTATGTGTCAGTGCAAGAGAGGCCTCTCCTCACTTCCTATCCAAGCAACAGGTATAAAAGAATATGTAAACCTACCATTTCTGATATGTGCCAGCTATACCATGTACTTGTATGAAAACAGATGCTGTTCTTTTTGTATTTCTTCCTTTGTGTAAAATCCCTGGTATTCCTGACAAGCCCTTGGCTTTCCAATAAAAAAATAAATATAAACTGAACACACTAGACAAGACACCACAGCGTGGTCAGTGTTCTGGCTGTGCTCAGAATTCAGCCTGCTCTCCTTCAAAAATCAGACTTGTCCTGACATGCACACACTCACTGGAAAGACCAGAGTGCTGCTGTTTCTCCTCCTCCAGCCCCCTGAGCTCCTTATGCAACTGAGAACAGAAATGATGTGATCACTTATAAGGAGGAAAGGGGTGTATATAATGTTTTATATATATATATATATATATATATATATATATATATATATATATATAAGTTTACAGATCAATCGCTGTAATAGGAGTAGGCTAGAAACAATTGAAATACTGTACAATGAGGAAATTAATATACAATTTTAGATTTTGATAATAGATACTCTAACAGTTGAATATGTGTGGTCATTTTCCTTTTATCCTCAGGTCAAACACAAACCTTCATAGTCCCAAAGTCCATGAAAAGGCTTTCCAGGTGGACCAGGGGGAGCAGCTGGATCATTGAAGAATGGCGCAGTAATGTCCATTTGTAGCCCATCTGGTGCTGGCTTCAGACAAATTGTCACTGGGTCGTGTGATACAGGACTGCTGTTCCACTCATGTTCAATTTTAAATTCCATCTACGTAAGAAAAAAAAAACAGAAAAGAAACATACATTTTACAGTAGACACTGAGATCAATTTCCCTCAAAGCAGTTTTATTAATTCTTGTAAATTTTATAGGCCAAGAAGTAATGTGCATGTTTTGAAGGAACTCATCTGTCAGAATTTATTTTAATTTTTTTTTTTCCGTCATCCATTCTGCATCCTCCTACAGTAGAATCTGTAGAATAGCATTAACAAACCACAAACAGTTAATCAACCTCACTAGAACAAAATGAGTACAAAGAACCTAAGCTATGTTATATTGAATACATGCACATATGGTCACTTTGTTGTAAAACCTTTGACCTCACACAGTCTCCAAAAAGCAGTAAATCATATGGCACAGGTATAGCAAAATAAAGAATAAACATATAGCTGTCATTATGTGGTGGTACATGTATCCTGCAGTGGTTACTTGGCCACTGCAAAGTTCAATTACGAGGGTAGTCTGAAAAATTCCCCGCCCGACACGGAAGAGAGTGACCTCACAGACATGAAACTTTATCACTGCACCCAGCCACTCTTCCAGATGTTCAGTGCAGAAAATAGTGCATGTGTGCTATATGATTTTCATGCACTCTTTGCAAACAGTTGGCACCCCCATAGTCAAGTTTAAAATGAAGAAAGTGGAAGAAAAAGGCTCAAAGTGTTCCATCAGCAGGCAAAGTGATGGCAACAGTGTTCTGGGATTCTGAGAATGTGCAGCAGTGTGCAGTATCCTGTTGCCATTACTTTGACCACTGATGGAACACGCCAAGCCTTCCTCTTCCACTTTAACTTGACTATGGGAGGTGCCAACTTTTTGCAAACAGCACATGAAAACCACTTAGAGTGTATGCGCCATTTTCAGCAATGAACATCTGGAAGAGTAGCTTGGTGCAGAGATAAAGTTTATTTTCTGTGGTCACTCCTTCTGTGTAGGGCCCCAAACTTTTACGACTACCCTACTAATCAATAGAGATGAGCTTTAGGTTTGTCTCTACCATGGATTCAAGGTGAACCCTGGGGAATTTATATGCATATTCACCTAAGAGAATTTTGCACTGCATGGCCTTTAAATGCCCAATCCAAGCTGTTGGAAATACCAGTTCCGATACTATAGAGAGGGGAACATAGCACCTATAGTATCAGTGTATTGAAAGCTGCTGTAGGGAAAGCATAGGCAAAGCTGACAAATTGCATAGGAAGAGATTAGGGTCAGTTAGAAAACTGGCCATACAAGTGTATCCTGATGAACCAAATGTAATTCACTCAGTTGGTGGCCCTGAAGGCCTCCTTCCACCCAACGATGGGTATAAGAGCTACAGATTAAGTAATACGGGCCCTCCTTTTGACTCATTGGGTGCACACCGAACAAAAACACCCATAATAGTCTACTCCTGTCTGATGATGCCAAAAAGGTGTTTGACTGGGTGGAGTGGATTTTTATAGAAGAGTCCCTAACTACCTTGGGTCTTGGACCCAAATTATTACAATGGATTTTAGCTCTATATAGAACAACCTCTGCAGGGTTAAGGTGAATGGCACCCTCTCACCACCTTTTAGAATCAAAAATGGGGCTTGGCAGGGCTACTCTCCTCCCCATTGTTATTTGCACTGCACATAGAGGCATTGGGAAACTGAACATACACAAGCTTATTGTGGGTTCCAATGAATAAAAACTTTCCACCTATAGGGGTGATATACAGTATTATTTTACATTTCAGATCTGCTGATTACTCTGCCTAATTTGATGGTGGACCTAAAGGAGTTCAGTGTTCTTTGGAACTTTAAAATACATTTCTCCAAGTCCAAAATACTGCCATTGAACTTACCTCAGGCCATGGTTGGCACTCTCATAAAATCCTTTGCTTTTGAGTGGAACATGATTAATGATTTACATAAAATATTTGGGCATATATCTAACTTCTGATTTGACAAGGTTGTATAAGGGAAACTATATTACCTCGCTTAAAATAATAAAGTGGGCTTTGGAAGAATCGAATAAAGCCACCTTTACATGGTATGGTAGAATTGTCATTATAAGAATTAATTTATTACCAAGGGTTTTGTTTTTGGTTATTCTATCCCTCACTTCTCACCCACTTTGTTGCTATTCTTCGAGTTTTTAAGCCCAGTGCCGTGGGGGATACAGGAGATATTTCTTATCGAAGAACAATCTCAGTTCTCAAAGTAGCTTTTTTTCTGCTTTTTTCCAGTGCTTTTCACACTGGAACCTGCAGCGGCTCCCAAGCAGGGGTCCAGTGCATGCTGGTTCACAGTTTCAGGTCCGATTTCAGCCCGAATTTTGGGCTGAATTCAGACCTGAAAAGGTCCAAAAAGACGTTCAGCGTCTTTGTGCAAACTGCACCAGACCTGCTGTGGAGATATGTGAACCATAGAGAGCCGGTCACAATCTCCTGCTATGCCAATCTGATGCAGAAAAACTTGCATCAAAATCGCATAGGTGTGAACCCAGCCTTAGTTACTTGTTTCTGCAAATCTATGATTGCCATGTTGCATGCAGTCTTACTGTTGTATACCACGTGATTGTTCTCTTATGTAAACCCCTGTGGTCTGACTGCAACTCATAACTGACAAGATTACAAAATAAAAAAAAAAACGGGGGGGGGGTTGTTTCAAGGGGTAACTTTTTGAATTTTATCTGTTTTGGTGGTATATTGCATTGTATTTTATTTTTGCTGTTTGTGTAGCAAGGCTTCTCTTTTTTGGGGGGGGGGGGTTAGAGCAAAGCATTCACTCGTTACGGAACAACTGTTCTGAAAGCTGCCCTTTGTTCACAAAATGCCACTGCATTGTTTAAAAGGAAAAGATATACAGAACAAGAACAGTGTGCACCTAAACTACCTCAGATTATATAACTCTTATTCTCCGCATCCCAATAGATATAATAACTAGTGGTGCACCGAAAGTTCGGCAGGCGGCCGTAAAAAAAATCAAATTGCGGATAATGAAATCAAAAAGGGGGCAATCCGCCACGTGTCATCCTGGCATACCCCTGTCCTCCCCTCCCTCCTCCTCTCCTTGTGAGTGTCATCAGATGCAGCCTCATCGGTACCTGGTTGTGCGATTTCATGCTGTGTCACAGAGCTGGATTTGAATCACCAGGCACCCGCTTTAACAATGTCTCACATCCTAGCCCAGCTCTTGTGGTAGACAGCACACTGGTCCAATGCTGGGAAATTGAATCAGTGTGCCATGTGTCATAGGAGTAGGTCTAGGAGGTGGGGCATTGTTACAGCCACTCGGCGATTCAAATTCAGCTCTGTGTTATAGCGTGAGATCCCACTACCAGGCACTGGTAAGGCTGCATCTCATGGGCAATGGGGAGGCTGCATATGATGGGCACTGGGGAGGCTGCATCTGATGGGCACTGGTAGGCTGCATCTGATGGGCACTGGGGAGGCTGCATCTGATGGGCACTGGGGAGGTTGCATCTGATGGGCACTGGTAGGCTGCATTCTGATGAGGTTGCCTTTGATGGACACTGGGGAGGCTGCATCTGATGGGCATTGGTAGGCTGCATCTGATGGGCACTGGAGAGGCTGCATCTGATGGGCACTGGTAGGCTGCATCTGATGGGCACTGGTAGGCTGCATCTCATGGGCTCTGGTAGGCTGCATCTCATGGGCACTGGTAGGCTGCATCTCATGGGGACTGGTAGGCTGCATCTCATGGGGACTGGTAGGCTACATCTGATGAGGCTGCATCTGATGTGCACTGGGGAGGCTGCATCTGGTGGGCACTGGGGAGGCTGCATTTGATGGGCACTGGGAGGCTGCATTTGATGGGCACTGGGGAGGCTGCATTAATCTCTTGTATCATGTCTGCAGTCTATGACCATCTCCTGTACTATGTCTGCAGTCTCTGACCATCTCTTGTATCATGTCTGCAGTCTCTGACCATTTCCTGTACTAGGTCAGCAGCCTCTGACCATTTCCTGTAGTATGTCTGCAGTGTCTGATCATCTCCTGTATCATGCCTGCTAGCAGTGCACCGAATGGAAATGTTGCTAATACTACTAGCAATGTGTTTACGTTTAAGTAAGAGATTGCAGACATGATACAAGAGATGGTTAGAGACTGCAGCCTGCATTTTTCTTGAGCTTTTCTTGCACTAAAGGTGGCAATAATGGCCAACAATAAATTCATACAAATGTAAATTGATGATATTAATTAAAAAGTAGAATATAATACAATTATATATAAAAATATAAATATTTTTTAAAAACTGTCATTTTTGGTTTCGCACCTTGCATTTTCGGTACCAAAATTTCCATTTGGTGTAACTCTACACTGCTTAGACCTATTATTACTTATTTAAATTGGTTAGGCAGTTTTACATTGCTGTATCCTCTGCAGAATCTTGCATTAAAGACCCAGCTTATACTCTTTGTCGCTAATAAATTTGGGGATAGTTTTGCTGCTGTAATTCTGTATGAAAGCCAAATTCAAATCAAAATCCACATCCAAATATGTGCTGCCAGTGTACGCTGTCGCTGTGACTGTCTGTGAACATCATACTATTCGGTAACACCGCTATAGCTTTAAGGCATCAGCCATGCATGTTATTTTAGATATGTTATTTAACCATTTGCGGCCCATGGGACGTCATATGACATCCTTGAGTTGAAGTAGTTATACCAGGATGATGCCTGCTACCGCAGGCATGAGCCCGTTATCACTATTATGAGCCAGCAATTCTCTTTATTGTAGAATTGATTCAAGTGTCTATACAGCCGCTCAATCACTTCTACAGGTGGCGAACCTTCCTTCACCGGGCTCTCCCATCGATCAGGGAACCCGATAACAAGTGACCGTTTTGGTCACATTCCTTAGGAACAGTGGAAGGAACAGAAGTTCTCGCCCCTCTTCTGTGATGTCAGAAACTGAAAAAAATGAGGATTTGGTCACTTACGGTTGTGGTTTGTTTGTTACCAGCTAGTACATCATCTGTTCAAACTGATCATGGTTTGAACAAATGCTTTGGAAACCAGAGGACAGATCTAAGGGTCCAGAAAGAGGACCTGTCAGCACCCATGCTATCACAAGGGATGTTGTTCATCCCCTTTGAAAATGATGGTTTTAAAGTGGTTAAAAGATTAGTGTATTTTTAATGTTGCCCTCAATCCTGCTTGAAAAGATCCTCTTTGGTATATTTTTACATTTGTTTTCTGCAGTGGTTCATGTCCTTCATGGCAGTTCTCGGCTTTTCGTGCCTTACAGTATTTGATAGTGGTTTGCCCATTTGCCCTAAAAATGGCCAGAATTGACTAAAATGATTCTCAGCCCACCATAGACTTCAATAGGATTTGTTGCTAATTTAGATTTGCTGAATTTCAAGCATGATTCAATGAGCCCTTGGCAAATCTAACCCAGGCAGATTTGCTAATCTCTGCCCTCAACTGATAAGTATTTAGGCTTACTTAAATAATACATCTAAGTGAACATTTTACCTATTATATTTGGAGGCATTTGGATTTTGAAGGCAATTGAAAATCATGCTAATAAATACCTGAAGGACAGTGAAAATAATGGTGATAGATGTGGTTGGAAATGTACTAAACACACCTGTGTATGTAGTAATTATCCAGCACATACTGTATGACAAGACGAAACATACAGATTTGTGCATTCTGCACCCATCATGTGTTGCAACAGGTGCACCGACTGTGGAAGCAGAGGGAGTTCCAGCAGTGGACTGGGACAGAAGAAAGAAAACTTCTTCTTAGGGTCCCTACAGTAAAGTAAAAGTAAAGTAACACTCACACGGACAATAACACTAACCTAGATCTAACTATTTTGTCTTTTTTTCTGTAATCAGGCTTCTCCTAAAATGAATAGAAAAAATACAATGCAGGAATTTTCTAAAACTATAGCAGACAGAATCTGGAGTAGCCGTGCCCAGTAATCATTCAGCTTCTGTGTTCAGTTTGTTCAGCTAAAGCAAGACTAAACCCTCCTATCCTTTACAGCCAAAAAACTGTCATCTTAGCCTCTGTTGGATCGGCAGTTGCCATGTTCACCAATGGTGAAACGCGTAGGAAGAGAGCGAAATGCGGTCAGATAAGTTGGTAGAAGATTGCTCTAAGCCTGTCCTAGATTGTGTAAGCCAGAGGAGCAGAAAGGCTGGTGGTTCTCTAGTTCCTGTTTATTTCCAGCTCATTCACACTGAACGCTTATGTGACTACTAAGAGAGGTGCTTGCCTGTTTTATATTTTTGTGAGTATGCTTTTGATAAAATTTAATTGGTGGTATTACAATATGTGATCTTTTTTTTTAATCCATCCATCCATCTGGGTTATGTAAGCCTGCCTATGGAATGAGTAGTGGAAGATTATTGCAGCAGTTATTTGTCTGGTAGAATCCCCATGAAGGATAAGTAGATGCAAGTTGTTTTCTAAAGAGATTTCTGGATGTAGGGCGCTCTGAGCAGCAAGGCTAGCCGGTACAATACTGGGCAGCACTCCAGGAGGAAAGCAGAAAGAAAAAACAACAGGAGGGAGGCACCTCTAAGTGCAGTACCAGAAGGCAATTTTATTAACTATCAAAGTGGTTGTTTAGCCAATATAATAAAAACCTCCAACCCCTCTGTTACATAACGATATGTGTCCCTGTGCCTGTGTTATATAAAAAATCTACCGATTTGTACCTATATCAGAGCATCACTTGACGCTCACATGACTCTTCGGCTCTCTCCTCTGCCCAGCTGACAGCTCAGGTTCCACTCAGAACAGGCCTCGCCATGATCGATCAAAGAATTTGAGTGCAAATGCTCAGCGTCATATCCAGAGGTTGTCTTTGGTCAATAGACATATCAGTGCTGCCAGCATTGCTGCAGAGGTTGAAGAAGTGGGGGGTCAGCCTGTCAGTGCTCAAACCATACACCGCACACTGCATTAAATTGGTCTGCATGGCTGGTGGGAGTGTCATGGTCTGGGACTGCAGGAATACTGCCGACACTGGGGAGCTACAGTTCATTGAGGGAACCATGAATGCCAACATGCACTGTGACATAATGAAGCAGAGCATGATCCCCTCCCTTCGGAGACTGGGCCGCAGGGCAATATTCCAACATGATAACGACCCCAAACACACCTCCAAGACGACCACTGCCTTGCTAAAGAAGCTGAGGGTAAAGGTGATAGACCGGTCAAGCATGTCTCCAGACCTAATCCCTATTGAGCATCCTATTGGGCATCCTCAAACGGAAGGTGGAGGAGGGCAAGGTCTCTAACATCCAAAAGCTCCATGATGTCGTCATGGAGGAGTGGAAGAGGACTCCAGTGGTAACACCTGTGATGCTCTTGTGAACTCCATGTCCAAGAGGGTTAAGGCAATGCTTGAAAATAATGGTGGCCACACAAAATATAGACACTTTGGGCCAGCAAATTTACACTGTTATACAAGCTGTACACTCACTACTTTACATTGTAGCAAATGTCAGAGAGAGAGAGAGAGAGACTCTAGACCTCTCGTCTAGCCTCAGGTATTCGGTAGGGTTTTACATTTACACGGACCCCGGGTTCCGTGATTATGTCATGTTGTAGCACAGTGGTCAGTCCGGGTAGGGAAGAGAAAAAGTCTCTATTTTTACTGATAAATTTCTTAACGTCATTTTGTTGCATCAGTGACAAGGACTCAGTTATCGGTACATCTGGGGTTAGGGGTAACCTGTCTTTTTGGACTGTGGGCACTGCCAATAAAGTCTCCCTGTCATTCCACGGTTTTAGGAGATTAACATGGTAAATCTGCTCCGGTTTCCTTTTCCCAGGTTGGTAAACTTTGCAGTTTACTTCCCCTACTCTTTCCCTATTCTCAAAGGTACCCTGCCACTTTGCCAGGAATTGACTTTTGACAGTGGGGACTTGCACCAGCACTCTGTCCCCGGGGTTGAAAGTTCTGGTTTTGGCACCCCCCCCATTGTAAACCCTTTTCTGGGCCTCCTGGGCTTGCTCCATATGCTCTTGCACAAAGGGCAGGACAGCTGAGATTCGATCCTGCATCAAGGAGACGTGCTCTATGATGCTTCTCCCTCCCATGTCTCCTTTGAGACATCTAGCAGCCCCCTGGGATGTCTACCATACAAGAGATCAAAGGGGGAATACCCCGTAGACGCCTGGGGAACCACTCGTATGGCGAACATGAGGTATGGTAGCAAAAAATCCCAACAAGAGGTACGGAGATGGGAGATTTTGTACAATTTACACAATTCTATGGTCACTCTGGGGATGAACGGGGTACCCTGATCCATCAAGACTTATTTAAGGATCCCCATCCGACTAAACACCTGGACCAGTTCCTTGATGATAGTCTTAGCGGAGGTATTCCGCAAGGGGTATGGCCTCAGGATAGCAGGTCGCATAGTCCAGTATCACCAGGATGTCCTGGTGTCCCTGGGCAGATTTTAATATTGGTCCCATGAGATCCATGCCAATTCTCTCAAATGGCACTTCAATTATGGGAAGTGGGACAAGGGGACTACGAAAATGGGGTGACGGGGCTGTCATTTGACATGCAGGGCATGACTCACAGTATTCTTTGACGTCTGCATACAACCCAGGCCAGAAGAATCTCTGGGTTATCCTCTCCCTGGTTTTCTCCGTACCCAGATGTCCCCACATTACATGACCATGGCCATGGGCCAGATCTAGCACTATCCGGCGGAAGGGTTTGGGAACCACTAGATGTTCCAGTTCGTCCTCTCCGTGTTTCAGCACCTGATACAACAAATAATTTTTAAGCGCCATGTAGGCAAAAGACATCCCCCAATTAGGGTCCACCGGTTTCCCCATATATCACATTCACATTTTCTCTGGCTCTTGGGAGAGTGACATCCCGTAGTTGTTCTGTACAGAAGTCCTCTCTCCGGACCTCTAAGTCAGGGACTACATTCGGTTCACTCTCAAGGTCAGGGACAGAGACATGGTCTGGAACATTAGCCATCTGCTGAGAGCTATCTTCCAGCTCCCCAGCCATTACAGGAAAAGGAAGAGGGTCTCCTTCTTCCTCGGTCCTGCCATCAATCTCTCCTTCCGTTTGGCAAAAAGGGTCTGGTGAGAACTCCTGTGCCTTCTTAGCAGGGGGAGCTCTTTCCTCCAGGCTCTCTGTACCTTCACACAACGTCCAAAATGGGTAAAATCCCTTCCCACTAGGGCTTCATGAAGCATGGAACGTACCACTCCCACTGAATGGGTCACTCTGCCGCAAGGGGTGTCAATCTCGACCAGCGCCTTCTGGTAGTCACGAGTGTCCCCATGGATGCAAATGACCCCGACAGTGCTAGGGTGTAACCTTGCAGGATTTACACAGCTGCTTTTAACCAATGTTATCACACTACCAGAGTCAGGCAGCCCAGTGACAGGTTTCCCGTCAACAACAATTACACACATTTGTTTCTCCATGCGATTTGAGCATGATGCTATACATGCGACCTGCGAAAAAAGAGAAGTGTGTCTTTTCATATAAGCATTATCACATTGCATGGGTTCATCATTCAGGGGACAATTACCATATGTCCCAATGCATGGCATCGGTAGCACTGTATGTGTTCTATACCCAGTCCTCTCAAGGGTCCCCAAGACCTTCCTGGTTTCTTTGGCCAGTCTCCAGGCCTAGAGCCCCCAGTCTCTTTAATCATATCAGTTTTATCAAATTTCCCCTCGCCCCTGAACCATGGAACAGTCTTACCGGGTCCACCGGGCGATCTTTCACCTCTAGAGACATTGGAGTGGGGTGTAGATGAGCGCAACAAATCCTCAGCAGCTGTGTATCTCTCGACGAGGTCCACCAGTTGGCTTGCAGTTTTGGGGTCCCCATGGCTGAACCATTTCCTCAAAGCAGCAGGGAGCGCCCACAGATAGAGCTCCATGACCATGCGCTCCACAATCTGGGGGTCTGGCAAAGTCTCTGGCTGTAGCCATTTCCTGGTAAGGTGAACTAGGTCGAACATCTGCAAACGAGGTGGCTTGTCGGTGCGATAGGTCCACTGATGCAGGTGTTGGGCCTGGACTGCCATGGTGACCCCCAGGCGTGCGAGTATCTCTGGCTTTAGAGTCTCATAGTCCTGGGCCTCATCTGTTTCCAGATCCAAGTAGGTTTTCTGGGGTTCGCCAGTCAAGAATGGTGCTAGCAGTCCCGCCCACTGTTCTTTTGGCCATCCTTTGCGAAGAGCGACTCTTTCAAGGATCGTGAGGTACGCCTCCACGTCATCTTCTGCATGTGGTAAGAGGCATGTACCAACCTTGGCTCCACTGTCACAGGAGGTAGGGGCCCCTTTTTTAACTCCAGCAGGGCTTCCGCATACTGTCGGTTCATCTCCTGTTGTACTGCGAGTGGCCTCTTGCTGAGCCGTCTGTTGTGCTGCGACAGTTTAGCGACTCTCCTCTCGCAGAGCTGCAGTGGCCCCTGCAATCTGGCGGTTGGTTTCCAGCTGGGCTGCATTGGCTTGTAGCAGGGCCTTCAACATTTCCTCAATATTTGAAAGTTGCCATGATGAACTCCACCACGTCTGGGAGATTAGATGGTGTTGATCACTTTTTAGGGGAAAAGATTCCGCGTGGATGTCAGTCTCTTTAAAGTCTGGCGGCTTGGCAGGTTTATTTTTACAGGTTTGCAAGATCAAATCACAAACAAACAGAAAACAAAACCTTTCCGCATGGCACTACACTAAACAAAGAGATTCCTCTATATACAGTGTGGGTCTGTCCCCGACACCCACAAAACATAAGCACATTGCAAATCTTGTTTTAGAGTCCAAATTAGCACACAGAGCTGTCTCAGCTTTCTCCCTCTGAGATCCAGGATCAAGCTCAAGTGAGATCTCTTCCTGATCATTAAATGCAGGTGGATAGGGATTTGTGTAGACCAGAAAGTCCGGGACGGAACCAGCTCTGCCCCGAGTCGGAGTCCCGCTAGTTGCCTAAAAAATGATCGCATGCGAGGCGACAAGTATCGCCCGTCCATTGTCGAGCCTCGCATAACGGCACACTTTAAAGCACCAGATTTGTTTGCTGATACAAATCTGACTTATAATATTGCTACTTTATTTATGTAAAGTGGTGTTACACTTATTGCACTGCGGGACTAGCATTTTTATATTTTATAGCACTGCATTAGGGTTTGTGGTTACTCACTGTTCTCATATAATTACACCTGTTTTTCGGGCTATTGTAGTACAGCTGCTGGGGGTTATTTAGCACTTCTTGGGACACATTGGGTTTTTATATATTGTTTCATTGTTTAAATTTTCTGTAGCACGGTAGTTTGTAGTTTTGATTGTTAGAACTGTGATATCTGTGACAGGTAATAATTACATTTAAGTGTTAGGTAATGTTCACAGCTATCGGTGTCTGCTTTTGTCTTTATTTAAAATGTGCGTTGTCTATTGGCAATCACAGCGCATGAAAATACACAGGAAAATGGACATGCCTCATTTCTCAAACTACATGGCATAGATCTGAAAAGCCTCGTTGAATAACATTGCTTCTTATGAAACATGTGTGGTTTTGCTTTACAACCCATGTGTTAAAACCTGACAGTGTGAACAGACACTTACACTTCCACAATAATTAGCATGCATGCACTGAATATGAAAAATATAGCCTAAAGTGGTTGTAAAGGCTAAAGTTTTTTTTTTTTACCTTCATGCATTCTGTGCATGAAGGTAAAAAACCTTCTGTGTGTTGCTCCCCCACAGCCCCCTCTCAATCCAGCGATGTGCACAGGAGCCTCAGCTGTCCCGGGTCGCTCTCTCCTCATTGGCTGAAACAACAGTGGAAGCCATTGGCAGTCAATCATAGCCAGTGAGCCAATGAGGAGAGAGCAGGGCTGAGCTGCGGCTCTATGTGTCTTATGGACACATAGAAAGGGGCTTGGGAGCAAGCACTGATGAAGGGGGAGGGGCCCAGAGCGCCGGCGGGGGACCGTAGAAGAAGAGGATCAGGCTGTTCTGTGCAAAACAATATCACTTTAAACTAGGTCTACTTTAAAGAGGAGCTCCAGGCTCCTTCAGAAAAATATTAAATTTAACAGTTACAAATACCGTAGCTGCTGACTTTTAATATAAGGACACTTACCTGTCCAGGGATCTCACAATGTCCTCACCCGAGCTGATTCCTCAATCGGCTTTGGGTACAGGTGCTGGCATCTTTAGTAAGGGAAACAGGTAGTGGAGCCTTGTTGCTTCACAGACTGTTTCCTATTGCGCATGTGTGAGTCGCACAGCGCCTTGTGAATGGCCCCGTAGTCTTCTGGAACCTGTGATGTGTCCCAAAAGACTGTGGGGGAAAGAGGGGGGGCTGAACTTCCGGCTCAGTTTACTGCAGCGATCTGTGCCAGAAGTGGGAGCGGGTACCTGTCAAAACCAGGTACTCGTTCCCCTCTTCCCCCTCAAAAAGTGCCAAATGTTGCAGTGGGGGGTGCAAATGAGAGGAGCTTCCCCTTTTGGATGAAGCTTCGCTTTAACCACTTTAAGACCGAGCCTCTTTTTGGAGTTTGAAAGTTATCAGTTAAAAACAGGTTTTTGTGCTATAAAATTACTTAGAACCCCCAAACATTATATATTTTTTTCTAAGACCCTAGAGAATAAAATGGCGGTCATTGCAAAACTTTATGTCACACCGTATTTGCGCAGCTGTCTTAAAAGCGCGATTTTTAAAAAAAAAAATCAGTTATTTGAGTTAAAAAATAAGACAACAGTAAAGTTAGGTAATTTTTTTTCCATATTGTGAAAGATAATGTTACGCCGAGTAAAATGATACCCAACATGTCATGCTTCAAAATTGCGTCCGCTCGCGGAATGGCGACAAACTTTGCAACATAAAAATCTCCATTGGCGACGTTTAAAAAATTTTACAGGTTGGCATTTTTGCATTACAGAGGAGGTCTAGGGCTAGAATTATTGCTCTAGCTCTAACGATCGCGGCGATACCTCACATGTGTGGTTTGCACACCGTTTTCATATGTGGGCGGGACTTACGTATGCGTTTGCTTCTGCGCGCGAGCTCGCAAGGACGGTGCGCTTTAAATTTTTTTTTTTTTTAATTATGTATTTTACTTTTTAATTTTTATTTTTACAACTTTTACAAAAAAAAAAAATGTCCCCTTTAAGAGCATTGGGCGGAAGCTACTTGTGACGTAGCTTCCGCCCAGCCATGTTATGGAGCCGGGTGAACGGCTTCAGCCGCTCACTCGGCTCACGGACACTGGGGGGGAAGGACCCGATCTTCTCCGCTGCTGCCGGCGGGTCCGGTAAGCGGCGGAGATGACCGGAAAGCGGCGGGAGGGGGGGGCACCTCTCCCGCCGCTGATAAAAGTGATCTCGCGGCGAATCCGCCGCTAAGACCACTTTTATCCAACGCAGAATCGCCTGCTGAAAAAATAGATACCGGGGTTATGGTAGCTATCTGCTACCTTATGGTACCAACGGTATTCCACTTCAAAGTACCGCCGTCAAACGACGTACGGTGGTCCGGAAGTGGTTTTAAAGTGGAACTTTAAGTCCTGCTAGATTACTTCAGGCTGGCCCCTTTTGCAGGTATAGTTATGTAAAACATTAAAAATAAGTGCCTATATTGGTTAAAATCCAGTAATACACGGTCTCACCCTGCTCTGCATATGCTCAGTTGCTCTCAATTTTTTGTGTCGAAAATGTAGAGGACGATCTGCTGACAGTCAAAAGATTTACTGCTGCTCAGGGGTTCTGGGTTTCAGCACTTCAGCAAATAGGCAGTCTCCATAAAGAAGAAACATGAGCAATGCTGGAGGCAATTTACAGCACACACTAATTTTGGTAGCATCATTATTTATGTGGAATGTATGTTTCTTGCTTATAAAGTTTTTATGGGTAAAGTTCAACTTTAACAAAAACAAAGGATTATACACATACAGTATAACAGTTTTAAAAGTTTTTATAAAAGAAATAATCAAATGGACTAACTAAGATTTAGGCCATACACGGAGCGAATTGGTTGCAGGAAAGAAATTAGCTTGATTCCCCCATCAACGGTGTTCATGCAGGAATCGCTCCGATTAATTATGTGAATTGCAGCATATACACAAAAGTGAGTACACCCTTCACATTTTTGTAAATAATTTGTTATATATCTTTTCATGTGACAACACTGAAGAAATGACACTTTGCTACAATGTAAAGTAGTGAGTGTACAGCTTGTATAACAGTGTAAATTTGCTGCCCCGTCAAAAGAACTCAACACACAGCCATTAATGTCTAAGCTACTGGTAACAAAAGTGAGTACACCACTAAGTGAAAATGTCCAAATTGGGCCCAATTAGCCATTTTCCCTCACCGATGTCATGTGACTCACTAGTGTTACAAGGTCTCAGGTGTGAATGGGGAGCAGGTGTGTCAAATTTGGTGTTATTGCTCTCGCTCTCTCATACTGGTCAGTGGACGTTCAACATGGCAGCTCACTGCAAAGAACTCTGTGACGATCTGAAAAGAAGAATTGTTGCTCTACATAAAGATGCCGTAGGCTATAAGAAGATTGCCAAGACCCTGAAACTGAGCTGCAGCACGGTGGCCAAGACCATACAGCGTTTTAACAGGACAGGTTCCACTCAGAACAGGCCTCACCATGGTTGACCAAAGAAGTTGAGTGCACGGGCTCAGCGTCATATCCAGAGGTTGTCTTTGGGAAATAGATGTATGAGTGCTGCCAGCATTGCTGCAGAGGTTGAAGGGGTGGGGGGGTCAGCCTGTCAGTGCTCAGACGATACGCAGCACACTGCATCAAATTTGTCTGCATGGCTGTTGTTCCAGAAGGAAGCCTCTTCTAAAGATCTTGCACAAGAAAGCCTGCAAACAGTTTGCTGAAGACAAGCAGACTAAGGACATGGATTACTGGAACCATGTCCTGTGGTCTGATGAGACCAAGATTAACTTATTTGGTTCAGATGGTGTCAAGCGTGTGTGGCAGCAACTAGGTGAGAAGTACAAAGAAAAGTGTGTCTTGCCTACAGTCAAGCATGGTGGTGGGAGTGTCATGGTCTGGGGCTGCATGAGTGTTGCCACTGGGGAGCTACAGTTCATCGAGGAAACCATGAATACCAACATGCACTGTGACATACTGAAGCAGAGAATGATCCCCTCCCTTTGGAGACTGGGATGCATGATAGTATTCCAACATAATAATGACCCCAAACACACCTCCAAGACGACAACTGCCTTGCTAAAGAAGCTGAGGGTAAAAGGTGATGGACTGGCCAAGTATGTCTCCAGACCTAAACCCTATTGAGCATCTGTGGGGCACCCTCAAACAGAAGGTGGAGGAGTGCAAGAAATCTAACATCCACCAGCTCCGTGATGTTGTCATGGAGGAGTGGAAGAGGACTCCAGTGGCAACCTGTGAAGCTCTGGTGAACTCCATGCCCAAGAGGATTAAGGCATTGCTGGAAAATAATGGTGGCCACACAAAATATTGACACTTTGGGTATTTTTACTTTGGGGTGTATTCACTTTTGTTGCCAGCTATCTAGACATTAATGGCTGTGTGTTGAGTTATTTTGAGGGGACAGCAGATTTACACTGTTATACAAGCTGTACACTCACTACTAGAGCTGCACGATTCTGGCCAAAATGAGAATCACGATTTTTTTGCTTAGAATAAAGATCACAATTCTCTCACGATTCTCGCGGCATAATATATTAAATTTACAAAAAAAATGGGCTAACAGCAATGTTTCGTTTTTTGAAAGGGTCATTTTTCCAAAAAAATTGTGTTTAAAAGTCCGCTGCGCAAACAGTGTGTGACATAAAATATTGCAACAACCGCCATCTTATTCTCTAGGGTCTCTCCTAAAAAAATATATATAATATTTGGGGGTTCTAAGTCATTTTCTAGCACAAAATAATGGATTTTTATTTGAAAACAGCAAATGTCAGGAAAGATTTAGTCTTTAACCGCTTGCCGACCGCTGATCGGCATTTGGCGGCGACAGAGTGGCTCTGTAAGACAAAACGCCGTCATATGATGGCGGCTGCCATATCGCGCACACTGTGTCCGGGGAGGGCCAGGGAGCGGGTGCGGCGGATTCGATCTCCGCCGGCTACCCGCGATGCCCCCCCGGAGCGAAAGAACGGAGGTCCGTGTAAGTAAACACGGACCTCCGTTCTGTGAGAGGGGGAAGTGCTGTGATCACAGCCTTCCTCTACCTGGAAGTTGTGATCACTTCCCTTCCCCTGTTACGGCAGCCCCCATACAGTAAGAACACGCCCAGGGAACACAGTTAACCCTTAGAGCGCCCCCTGCAGGTTAACCCCTTCACTGCCAATGGCATTACACAGTAATCAGTGCATTTTTATAGCACTGATCGCTGTATAAATGCCAATGGCCCCAAAAAAGTGTCAAAATGTTCCGACATGTCCGCCCCAATATCGCAGTACCACTAAAAATTGCAGATCACCGCCATTACTAGTAAAAAAAATAAAAATAAATAAAAACACCAGAAATTAATTCTCATCATCCGTAAACGCGACCACTTTTGCGCACACCAATCAATAAACGCCGATTGCGATTTTTTAAATCACAAATATGAGGAAGAATATAAATCGGCCAAAACCGATGAAAAAAAATGTTTTTTTATTTTTTTTTTTTGGATTTGTATTTTAGCAAAAAGTAAGAAATTTGTGTTTTTTTGCAAAATTGTCGCTCTTCTTTTGTTTATAGCGGCGATCAGAAATGACGCAGCGGTGGTCAAATACCACCAAAAGAAAGCTCTATTTGTGGGGAAAAAAAGACGCAAATTTCGTTTGGGTACAACGTCACACGACCGCACAATTTTCAGTTAAAGCGACGCAGTGCCGAATCGCAAAAAGGGCTCTGGTCCTAAAGTGTGAAATCCTTCCGGGGCTGAAGTGGTTAAATGGTTAAACCAAACAACTATACAAGGGGAGTTCATTCAGAGTGCATTCCTTTGAAGTAAATTACTTTGTATCGGTTTTAGTGTCTTTTATCAATGGTGATTCAGAACTTGGCTCTCTGCCCAGACTTGGAAGTCTCCCCTGGGACTCAAGTCGCTCCGACTTGAAAAGACTTCAGGCACTTGCATTGACTTTTATTACTGTCAAGTCGTGCTGAGTCGCCCCGCAAGTCGGACCCCATTAACTGCACTGAAAATCGCGGTAATGCCCAATGGAGATCGCAGGGTGGGGGTGGATCGAGATCGCGATTTTAATACGATTAATCATGCAGCTCTACTCACTACTTTACATTGTAGCAAAGTGTCATTTATTCAGTGTTTTCACATGAAAAGATATAATTAAATATTTACAAAAATGTGAGGGGTGTGCTGGCTTTTGTGAGATACTGTACATCACAGGTGTCAAACACAAGGCCCGGGGGCCAAATCCGGCCCTCCGGGTCATTTCATGTGGCCCTCACACCTTTTCTGCAGCTGCAGCACTCCCCTCATCTCCACCACCCCCTGTCTCAACAGTTGGCCGCAGAGTGGAGGACAGAACTCCTTCAGATCCTGCTCCACTCTGTGCAGCTGCAGCACCCCCTCATCTTCATCTGCCCTGGTCTCAGCATTCAGAAGACTCCAGCTCTCCTCTGGTCCTCCTTTAGACCCTGCTGTTTCTGCTTCCCAATTCTGCCCCCATTGTGATGCAAGGAAGGGTGGGGAACCCTTAACTTCTGATGGTGGGGGGGGGGGGGCTCTTGGCACCTGATGTAAGGGGGGGTGGTGCTCTGGACATCTAGTCTTACATATACAACCGGCCCTTTCAGAGTGACCATAATGCTGATACGGCCCACAATGAAAACAAGTTTGACACCCCTGCTGTACATAGTCAGGACCAAGAACCAACATACTATTGCTAAAGCAGATGTTCAGACCTGGGAACTCAAGCATAGAGAGCTTGCTATCCTTCAAAGAAACAAGAAAAGGTTAAGGTGATTTAATTTGGTAGTGTTTACCAAAAACTGAAATACAGTATCATGTGTGGATGGACTGGCCCTTTAAAATACAGGTATTTTTAAGAAATAAAAAAAAAAAAACTACTAAAACATCTAGAGTGTTCCAAAACGAAGCCGATATTAATGTCATATACAACACCACACTAGTTACAGAAATAGATGTCAGTAAAGCTAACAGGGATTTAGCAGGACAGCTGGGTTAAAAGTTGCTGGACCTTTGGGAATCACCTTGTCAGCTATCTGCCACCTATATGAAACTTGTGAATAAGAATTCATGTTAACAAAAACAACATATCAACCTGTCTGTAAATGACACAGCCTAGGAAGCTGCTTCACACATATAGTAACAGCATGAAATGTGTCAGTAAGTAACACTGCATAAGATTTGGCTGAGAGCTGTGTGCCATAGTTGTACACAGTCTTATTTTCCAGCGTTCCTGGGTACGCCGTCATTTCCTTCTTTAGGTATAAAATATTTTATTAAAAGTGGCAGGTGCAGATTGAAAACAATTGTTTTACAAATGTATCAGACAGAAACTCTTCTTTAATTAAATAGACATATCAGAAGAAATATATTTCTTGTTAAGTGCATTCATGTATATTATGTAAAGTACAGTGTAAGTGTGATGTTTACAAGTATTTAATACCTTTCACAGTGATCACTGTATTCCCTTCT
Organism: Glandirana rugosa; assembly: GCA_018402905.1. NCBI lineage: Eukaryota > Metazoa > Chordata > Amphibia > Anura > Ranidae > Glandirana > Glandirana rugosa. The sequence goes on along the minus strand of BLSH010089188.1, from coordinate 394,679 downwards.
GCTTTTCTCATAAAAAGGACATACCCATCCTTGTTTAGGCATTTCCCGGGGCCAGCATCTACTTCTTGGACTGAGATTCTGGCTCAGAAATGTCACAGTTATACCTGAAATGCTTAGGCATTACTAAGCATTTCTTTGTGGTGTTCACAAATGTCTGATACACATCAGGCCCCTGTTGCTGTCTCTCACCTTGTGATTTGCTACAAAGTTACAATTCCTAACTCTAAGGTAGAGACTGGAAATGTTTTTTTCTGCCTCAAGCAGACTGGTGGTATCATGACAGCCTTGTTTGCATTGTGATATATCAGAAATGTATTCATGTCGATATGAAAAGTTACTGATAGGTCCACCTTAAATAAAATGCCAAAACGTTACTTATATATCACCTATATTTTTAAAGTGTTACTAAACCCAGGACCCTGCATTCGCTATATCTGGTCCCCCACAGTACACAGAAAATGGAAATGCAATTATTTTAATAAATATAAACTGCTAAATACCTTTTTTCATCAGCAGTATATAGCAGTTTTGTGGCTTCTATCAGTGTCTGGTTACAGCTTGTAGGAGGAGTTTTCATTCCCCTCTGACTGTCCTATGAGGCTGCATGACTCCTGACCCTCTGTCTGGACAGTGCTGATTGGCCCTGTGCCGATCACATGCACCCTCCCAAAAAAAAAAAAAAGCAATACACACCAAACTGAGCATGTGCAGCGTATGTCCTAGGGCTCTGTACAATCAGGAGATGGATTGGGGACTGTGGAGGAAAGGCAGGATCAGAGAAGACAGGAACAAAAAACAGCCGTTTTACACATTGCACAGGATTAACCCCTTAGGTTCCACAGTGAGTATAACAAGCATGATTTACTGCATATGCAGACTGGTTTTACTGTTGTGGGTTTAGTAACACTTAAATTAAAATGATTGTAAAGTCTCGTTTTTTTTCCGTATAAAAATAACAAACATGTTATACTTACCTGCTCTGTTGCAGTGGATTTAGACATCCTCCTCTTCTCAGGTGCCCCTTCTGTGATCCTGGCCTCTCCCTCCTCTTGAGTGCCCCCACAGCAAGCAGCTTGCTATGGGGGCACCCAAGCCAAGTCACAGATCCCTGTGTCCATTCAGAAACAGAGCCCCAACCCCACCCCGCCCCCTTTCTCCCCTTATTGGCTGGCTGACTTTGACAGCAGCAGGAGCCAATGGCACTGCTGGGTGTCTCAGCCAGTCAGGAGGGAGAATCTCGGACAGCTGAGACACTTGTGAACGTTGATGGACAGAGAGGGACCTCAGGTAAGCGTTAGGGGGGGCTGCTGCACAAAGATGGCTTTTTATCTAAATACATAAAATGCATTAAGATAAAAAACCTTCTGCCTTTACAATCTCTTTAAAGCTCTTATTGTTGGAGTCCATTGAGGGAAAAAGGAAGTATTAACCTTTGGTTATATTGCTGCCTATAGGTGGACTAGACTGGCACACAAAAAAAGTGTAGGTCAGCTCTGGATAACCCCTCCTGCTACCAGCATGCTTCAGTTTTGTAGCAAAGCAGTACTGAGAGCATGATGATAAACACAGAAGGGTGGGACTTTTGTCCTTCAATAGGTCCCAAGAAAAGTCTAAAAGAATAATTCCTAGATTATTTTTCATCCATTGAGGGACACCGGAAATGAGGGTGGGCAACAGCAAACAATGTTAACAAACCCAAGAAAACAACAACAGAATGGGGAATTAATTGAAGCTGTTTAAAGTACCACAGACCTGCATCAGATGGGGCCTGAAAATGTACCTGTTTGAACTTCGAGAACAGGTGAACAGAAGACCAGCTGGCAGCCTTACCAATCTGGAGAGCAGTAGCTTGAAGCAGAAAAGCCCAGGAGGCACTCACAGATCTAGTAGAGTGCACCCCGACCAGAAAGTGCTACACCTGATTCTTTAGACCAGTGGTTCTCAACTCCTGTCCTCGGGACCCACTAACAGGCCAGGTTTGCAGGATAACTGAAATACATCACAGGTGATATCATTTGCTGCTCAGTGATTGCAGTATTCTAGTCTGCATCTCCCCAAGGTAATACTTAAAATCTGGCCTGTTGGTGGGTCCTGAGGACAGGAGTTGAGAACCACTGCTTTAGACCATAAGCTTGAATAATTGTAACCTAGGGATGATGGAATGAACAGCCAGTGCCCCTTTCCTGGGACAGAGAGTCAGTCTTTTTGACTTTGTGACTGAGAGATAGGCTCTTACAGCCCGAACAACATCCAGGCAGATCTCCTTTTGATGAACTGCAGCCAGAGAGACAAACTACTGATGTGTTAGTTGAGGTGCAAAGCTGAAACTGCCTTAATTAGGAAGAAGTTCTGGGCCTCAACTCTCCTTGTGCAAGACGAAAAAGAGGTCTTTACAGGATAAGGCCACCAGATCAGACACTTGCTTGCAGAGGTGATGGCTACACGTAACGCCACCTTCTGGATGACAGTGGAAAGTGTAATAGGTTTAAAGGGCATTTTTTGAAGTGTTGAGAGACCCCATGCTGGGAAAGAGAGGGAGATCGAATCCTACTGTGGACAGAACTTCACATTACAGCTCTGTCCATATCCCAGGCATGTGGCAGGCTGAAAACCTACCAGATGTGTTAGGATGCTGCAAAAACTCTAATCTGATCCTCGGGGTTTTCTTTTGCAAAATTAAGTCTCTAAAAACAGCAATGAATTTCTTAAAATATTTAATATAGCCTGTGAGTTATGTAAAAAAATACAGTAATTGAGGCATCCAGACCATCTTAAGGAGACTGGTGCGGCAAATCACCAGTAGGGACAGTTTGCACCAGACTGTACATCCCTGGTACCCAACATGTGGCCTGCGGGCTATTGGGCTATGTGGCAGTGGGGTGCCAAACGCTGGAACACTGAACAAGAGACTGTACTGTGGACATAGTTACCACTGCCCATAGTACAAGTCCAGGCTGGGGAAAGGGAGAGCGTCATGGAAAAATGTGCTGGTAAGTGATCACCAATGTGGTGGGGGTGAACACTTTCCCTGCCATGATCAGCAATGCAGGAGGGGGGAAGGGGGGTTAACACTTTCACTGCTATGATCACCAATACATGGTGGGGAAGGTTAACACTTTCACTGCCATGGCCACCAGTACAGGAGGGGGTGGGGGGATTATTTCACTGCTATAATCATCAATACAGGGAGGAGGGGTAGCTTTCATTGCCATGATTACTAATGCTGAGGGGGAAGGGATTAACTATTACTGCCATGATCACCAATACAGGGAGGGATGGGGAGGTTAACACTTTCAATGCCATTACGACCAATACAGGGGGGTGGAGTAGGTAAACATTTTCATTATCATGACCACCAGTGCCAGGACGGTGTGTGGGTGTGGAACACTTTCAACACTCATACGGGGGATCTTAACACTTTCACTGTCATGACCACTAATACAGGGGTTAACTGTTATTGCCATAACCACTTATACGGGGGGGGGGGGCTGGAGGAGTTCTTTCACTGCCATGATCACCAATATAGGGGGTGATCTTTCACTGGCATGACAACCAATGCAGAGGGGGAAGGTATTAGCTTTTATCGCCATGACCACCAATACAGGGGGGGATGGGAGGGTTAACTTGCCATGACCCCCAATTCGGGTGGAGGGGGCTTATCTTTCACTGCCACTGACCCTGAATGCAGAGGGGTGGGGTTAAAATTCACTGCCAATGTCCATCAATGCAGGGGAGGTATAAGGAGTTAACTTTTATTGCCTCTGACCACCAATGTGTATTAATGTTGACAATACTGACAGCAATGCTGGGGGTTATTATTGCGGCCACTGACACCAATGCTGGGGGTTATTATTGCAGCCACTGACACCAATGCTGGTGGTTATTGTACTCCAACTTATTCAGTGTGCATTGTAATATGCTACAAAAAAAGGCAGCAGGACCAAAATTTCTGGGCGTTGAGGTATGAAAATGCTCCTGCTATTGTGTGGACCTCTGGAAGTGTTGGGGGCTGCACTTGAGGCCCTCTATACTTTTACAGTTCACCACTAATGCTGTACATTGAGAATTAAATTTGGTGAGCAGAGGGAACAGATTATGATGAACATAACCATATATGGTAGTAGAACTTTGAGGTACCTGTTTTGAGATGCCACCTTGATATAGGACAGTGCTAAGGTAAGTGAGTCAAGGAATGGGTCTGGGAGGGAGCAGCATATTCATCTCAATCAATATGTACACCAGAAAATGTACCAAAGTTCAGTGATAAGGAACATTGTGGAGGAAAGAGAGAGTGGGTATTAGAAGAAAATAGCAGTACATCATTGGCAAAGTGTGACTTTTTCTTCATGTTGCCCTCTACGAAACCCAACTACTTTCACTATTGTTGCAATAATATGGCCAGTGGTTTTCACTGTCACTGCAAAGAGCAGCAGTGACAGAGGACATCCCTGTCTGGTCCCTTGATGTAATGGGAAAGAAGCCAACTTCAAAGCATTAGCTTGAACAGAGGTCCTCAGGTTGCATAAAGCAGTGTAATCCAGTTGCAGATGTTCTCTCCAAACCCAAATTTCATGATAACTGCCCGATATAAGTCCATTGTCAACAGCTTTGACAGTGTCTAGGGCTAGCAGTGATCTATTGCCAGTAGTATCCAGGGGAGGGCTGGAAACCTTAGGCCTGGGGGGCAAGTTCAGTCAAGTGGCCCATTGAACCACCGAATCAGCTCACTATCCATGCCCACCTGGTTTTAGAACGGATATTGATGTTAGGAAGCAAGACAAATATGATACAACGTGGTAACATAATTTAATATTAACCACTTCCCGACCGCGCTATAGACAAAAGACGTCCACAGCGCGGTCGGGTTATTCTGACAGGACGTCCATGGACGTCCTCCAGAATATCGCTTCCCGCGCGCCCCTTGGGGCGCGCACACGGTAACATCCGTGACCGTCGGGTCCGGGGGACCCGACTGATCACGGATCGCGGTGAATGGCCGCTGTGATCGGCCTTTCACCACGTGATCGCGCCGTCCAATGACGGCGCGATCACATGTCAACAAGCCGGCGCTTCCGCCGGCTTTTCTCTCTCCTCTCCGCACCGATCGGTGCAGTGTGAATGGCACACGCGCGGGGTTCCCCGCGCGCCCTTCGCTATAAGACCTCCTGCAGGTACCTGCAGGACAGTCTTATTGGGCTGGCGCGACACCTGCAGAAAACAGATATCGCGCCAGCCCTTCACCAATTATAATTTAATACAATGGTGCAACATAGTATAAACAGAACGAAGGATTGTAGTTATAGGCAAGATTTTGGTCCACCCGTACCTATCACTCGACTAAGCCACCAAGTTACCCGGTGAACTGACTTGAACGGGGGGTCCGGATTCCAAAGGTCGGGAGGGGACCTATGATGACCGTTATCTAGTGACGATCGGG
>BLSH010089188.1:352438-375452 GCA_018402905.1 Glandirana rugosa | reverse complement strand
ATTGCGCCAAACCTTGGTACTTAAAAATCTCCATAGGCGACGCTTTAAAATTATTTACAGGTTACATGTTTAAGGTTACAGAGGAGGTCTAGTGCTAGAATTGTTGCTCTCACTCTAACGCACGCGGCGACACCTCACAAGTGTGGTTTAAACACTGGTTACATATATGGGCGGGGCTTACATATGCGTTCGCTTCTGCGTGCGAGCACGCGGTGACGGGGGGACTTTAATTTTTTTTTATTATTATTATTATTTATTTTACTTTTATTTTTTCATTTTTACACTGTCTCTTTAATTTTTTTTTGATCACTTTTCTTCCTATTACAAGGAATGTAAACATCCCTTGTAATAGGAATCGTGCGTGACAGGTACTCTTTATGGAGAGATGGTGGGGTCAATATGACCTCACATCTCTCCTGCAGGCTGGAAAGACTGAGATCAGAAAAAAAAATTCCGATCACGGCTTTGTTTACTAAAGCCGGCCCGGACGTGACGTCATAACATCGCGCCCGGGCCTCCGAGGGTCATAGAGATGACTGGTGACCAGATGGTCATCAGTCATCTCCCTAACGACAATCCGGCGGCAAAGGATCTCTTCTCCCTGCCGCAGATCGTACGGGTGGTACGGGAGAAGCACCGAATGGCGGCGTGAGGGGGGTGCGTCCCCTCCCGCTGCCTACAAGAATGATCAAGCGGCTGAACTGCCGATATGATCATTCTTATGGTGCACAGAATCGCCAGCCTGAAAAAATGATATCTGAACGGTGCCTGTAGCTGCTGGCACCGTTCAGATATCACCCCTCAAAGTCCAGGACGTCCTACCGGCGGGAAGGGGTTAAACAGTTGCCGACCACCTGCCCTGGCTTGACGGTGGCAAAGTGGTTCGTTATCGCAAACCGCCGTCAGGTGGCGGCGGCCGTAATCACGCGCCGTGAGCGTGCATGCGCGCTCACTACAGTGCGATTTGATAGAGGACCGATCACTCTACAGGGCTAGGCCATTGATATTTGGCCTGGCCCTTCCGATTGGCCCTAGCCAATTACATTGCACCTCTGCCTCTGTAATGTAAACAGAGGCAGAGGAAGTAAGCTCCTCTTCCTCCATGAAGCACTTTTCGGTTTCGGCGAGGAAGAAAGAGCTTATAAAAGTGAGTTGTACAACGCTACACTGACACCAGGACAGTTAGGCACACTTTTAACCCTTTGATCGCCCCCAAGTTAGCCCTTTCAGTGCTGTCACCCCCTGTCACAGTGCAGTGATCTGATTTTTACTGATCGCTGTACTTGTGACACTAAATCAGTGTTAGGGTAGGTAGTATTAGGCCTAGGTAGGTGTAAATACCCCCCTTGCCCCCCAATAAAGTTTTTAACCCCTTGATTGCCCTCTGTCACCTGTGATCACTGTATAAGTGTCACGAGTGACGCTAGCTAGCTAGTTTTTTTTCCCCATTAGATTACCCGTCGTATATTATTTTATATACCTTTTATAGGTTTTAACCCCAGATCGCCCGGTGGTGACCCCAGTTAGGTTTTAGCGTGCGTTAGGGTCAGCATAAACACCAGGCAGGGCCAGTTAGGTAGGTACTCTGACACACATACACACACATTAGATAGGTGTTAGATACTATTGTAGTATCTGTTCAGATCAATATCTGATCTGATCAGATCTATATTAGCGTCCCCAGTACATTAGTGTTATAAAAAATGCAGCGTTAGCGGGATCAGCCCAGATACCTGCTAGCACCTGCATTTAGCCCCTTCACCCAGCCCAGCCCACCCAAGGACAGGATCAATAGATCGCTGACACTTACCAAACACAGAACACATATCTACAGCATTCGCAGAGATCACGCCCGATCCCTGCGAAATCTGACAGTGATTTTGGTAGCGTTTGAAACAGGCTCTGACAACCAGGTGCGCTTTTTTGCCTGTGAGTCACTGTAATGTACGTATCAAATTTAGAAAGTCCAAAATGTCCATTCGCACGTACACTAGCGAAGAGGCCTACACTATGCTGAGTATGACAGACGGGAGCAATGGAGAAGCTCCACTGTCAGAATCAGGCTCAGCATATGAACCAGTAGACAGCACCAGCACCCTGTCAGATAACTCTGATGACGGATCGGTCCCTGCTACAGTCAGGCGTACCAGACCCCGCTCTGCTGTCGCTGAGGTGCATGAACCGGAGGGCTCTCGTATGGAGCAGAGAGCCAGTACTAGTGCCGATACTCCTACTGGTGAATTGGCAAGCACCAGCGGCCTACTACCCCCTGGACGTACAACCAGCACTGCAGTATCACGTGGTGAAGTAGCGAGTCCCATAAGTGAAGCTCAAGCTGGTGTGGCTAGCATGAGTAATGTCCCACAGCCACAAAGAAGAAGATGAACACAGGCCCGCAGAACCCATAGCGCCCTTCCCGCTGAATCTGCTAACCCTGATTGGCAACCCCCCACTGATTCAGCGCCCATACTTCCCCCCATTCACTGGCCAACCCGGAATCACGGTGAATACAGTTGATTTTACGGCCATCAAATTCTATTCCATGTATTTCACAGAAGAGCTCTATAGATCTATAGTGGACCAAAGCAATTTATATGCTGGTCAATTCATTGCCGTTAATCCCCATTTGACACTTGCCAGAGATTGGAAACCAATCACGGTTCCAGAATTTAAGACCTTTCTGGGTCTTTCCTTCCTCATGGGAATAACAAAAAAAACTGAGTTGCGGTCATATTGGTCCACTGACCCAATTCACCATATGCCTGTGTTCTCTGCTTGCATGTCCAGGGCACGATAAGAGCAGATCCTGCACTTTAGTGACAATGAACTCTGTCATCCACGAATTTGACTGGCTCTACAAAATTCGGCCCCTCATAAACCACTTCAACACCAAGTTCGCCGCACTTTTTATTCCCAACCAAGTTGTGTGCGTGGACGAGTCCCTGGTTAAATTTTCTGTCCGTCTTGCTTTCAAACAGTACATCCCCAGCAAGCGTGCCAGATACAGGGTCAAACTGTATAAGCTCTGTGACAGGGCCACAGGCTATACATGTAGCTTCATGGTTTATGAGGGCAAAGATATTCACGTACAGCTGGAAGGATGCCCAGATTACATAGGGAGCACTGGCAAGATTGTGTGGAGCTTGGTGTCATCCTTATTCGGAAAGGGGTACCACTTCTACGTGGACAATTATTACACGAGCGTGCCACTTTTTAGTCACTTGTTTGATCACCAAATTGGCGCATGTGGCACCATGCGACCTAATCGCCGAGGCTTCCCCAAACGGCTTGTAGATTCCCGTCTTAGACAGGGGGAGAGAGCCTGCTTGAAGTGTAATAATTTGCATGTGATGAAGTGGAGGGACAATCGGAATGTTTTGAAAAAAGTGATTGAAAAATGACAAAAAATAAATAAATTACACAAAGTTGTCACTGAAATTATATATTGCTCACACATGCCATGGGTATGTGTGGAATTACAACCCAAAATACATTCTGCTGCTTCTCCTGAGTACGGGGATACCACATGTGTGAGATTTCTCACTACCTATCCAGGTTTTGGAGGCCATGAAATGGCCAGATAGCAAAACCCAAATGACCCTATTTTGGAAAGTATACACCCCAATCTATTTGCCAAGAGGCATGTCGAGTCCATGGAATATTTTATATTTTGCTGCAAGTTTCGGGGAAATTACAATTTTTATCTATTTTTTTTTTTTACACAAAGTTGTCACTAAATGATATATTGCTCACAATGCCATGGATATGTGTGGAATTACACCCCAAAATACATTCTGCTGCTTCTCCTGAGTACAAGAATACCCCATGTGTGAGGCTTTTTGGGAGCCTATCCGCGTACAGAACCCCAAAAACCAATCACCGCCTTCAGGCTTTCTAAGGACAAAAAATGGTGATTTTACTCCTCAGTATCTATCACGGTTTTGGAGGCCCTGAAATGTCAAGGTAGCACAAACCACTCAAATTACCCAATTTTGGAAAGTAGACACCCCAAGGTATTTGCTAAGAGGCATGGTGAGGATTTTGCAGCTCTCATTTGTTTTGGGAAATGAAGAAATAAACAGAATTTTTTACTTTTTTCAAATTTCAAACTTTGTGACAAAAAGTGAGATCTGCAAACTACTCAATGTGCCTCTCAGCAAATAGCTTGGAGTGTCTACTTTCAAATATGGGGTCATTTGTGGGGGGTTTGTGCTATCTGGGCATTCCATGGCCTCCGAAACTGTGATAGGGAGTGAGGAGTAAAATCACTTTTTTACGCACTTAGAAAGCCTGAAGGCAGTGATTGGTTTTTTGGGTCCTGTACGCGGCTAGAATGCCAAAAAGTCTCACATGTGTGGTATCCCCTAATTCAGAAGAAGCAGCAGAATGTATTTTGGGGTAGAATTTCACATATACCCATGGTATGTTCAAGCAACATATTATTAAGTGACAACTTTGTGAAAAAAAAAAATGTAATTTCCCTGAAACTTGTGGAAAAATATAAAATATTTCATGGACTCAACATGCCTCGCAGCAAATAGCTTGGGGTGTCTATTTTCCAAAATGGGGTCATTTGGGGGGGGTTGTGCTACCTGGGCATTTCATGGCCCCCAAAACTGAGATAGGTAGTATGGGGTGAAGGCATACATTTTTGCCCTTAGAAATCCTGAAGGTAGTGATTGGTTTTTGGGGTCTAGTACGCCAATAAGCTCTCAAAAAGTCTCACACATGGGGTATCCCGTACTCTTGAGAAGCAGCAGAATGTATTTTGGGGTGTAATTCCACACATACCCATGGCATGTGTGTGCAATATATAATTTCAGTAACAACTTTGTGTAATTTTTTTTTTGTCATTTTTCAATCACTTATGACTAAAAAAATAAAATATTCAATGGGCTCAACATGCCTCTCAGCAAATTCCTTGGGGTGTCTACTTTCCAAAATGGAATCATTTGGGGGGGGGGGGGGACACATGAATGGGAACACAAAAACATTTCTTTCACTCATGGCTAGTGTTTGGCGGAAGACATTTATTATCAAATCAATTGTGTTTACTCTTTTTAAATCATAATGACAACTAAACTACCCAAATGACCCTGGTCAAAAGTTTACATACCCTGGTGATTTTGGCCTGATAACATGCACACAAGTTAACACAAAGGGGGTTTGAATGGCTATTAAAGGTAACCATCCTCATCTGTGATCTGTTTGCTTGTAATTTCAGCCACAACTCCCAGAAAAATTGTTTGGGATGCAAAGAAAAACCCACAAAATAACTCCCTGAAAACATGCGGTGTGGCTGTTTCAAGCTGCACAATAAGGAGGCACTTAAAGAAAGATGGGCTGCATGGTCGAGTCACCAGAAGAAAGCCATTACTACGCAAATGCCACAAAGTATCCCACTTACAAATATGCCAAACAGCAAAGAGACAAGCCTCAAACCTTCTGGCACAAAGTCATTTGGAGTGATGAGACCAAAATTGAGCTTTTTGGCCACAACCATAAACTCTACTTTTGGAGAGGAGTCAACAAGGCCTGTGAAACACGGAGGTGGATCGCTGATGTTTTGGGGATGTGTGAGCTACAAAAGCACAGGAAATTTGGTCAAAATTGATGGCAAGATTAATGCAGTATGTTACCAAAAAAATACTGGAGAGACATTTGCATTCATCAGCCAGGAAGCTGTGCATGGGACGTACTTAGACATTCCAACACGACAATGATCCACAACACAAGGCCAAGTCGATCTGTCATTGGCTACAGCAGAATAAAATAAAGGTTCTGGAGTGGCCATCTCAGTCTCCTGACCTCAATATCATTGAGCCACTCTTTACCATCTGAGAAGATAAAGAGCCACATCCACAAATACCACAAAAGACTTCAAGCTGTCATTGATGTCAAAAGAATACATGGTATTAAGAACTGGGGTATGTAAACTTTTGATCAGGGTTATTTGGGTAGTTTCTGTTGTCATTATGATTTAAAAAGAGTAAACACATTTTATTGATACATGGCTTCAGCCAAACACTAACCATGAATGAAAAGAAACGTTTTTGTGTTCTCATTCATATTCTCTGAAAAATGGCCAAGAAATCATAAATTCTGCCAGGGTATGTAAACTTATGAGCACAACTGTATAATACTTTTCTAGACTATGCATAATCTTTTTTAGGGGGAGTCTGTTGTATAGGTACCTGGAGTCCTCTTTCAGTTTAGTTATACAAGTGGAAAGCCTAACCACTTTACACAGTCTTGCTAGCATCTTTCTAGCTTTATTGTCAAATTTATGATACTACACATTTTTATGTACAGAATACAATTGCTCAAGACTGTCTTTTGGCAGAATGCAATTTATTCTTATTTTCCAACATATTGCATGATTTAGTTTACTTTGGGCTTCTTGTAATTGATAACTGGACTTTAAATCTTTTTTAACACCTTTCTTATATGCTGTTTTATATGAAAGAAGTCTGCCTCTAATAAAGACTTTCCTGCTTCCCTGAAGAGGTGAGGATAATCCATATGTGCAACATTACAATGTTCATATTCTGACCATGCTTCCTTTATTATTTGAAGACATTTTTTCCTAGCTTAACCTTTAAGTACCATATCTGAGAGTATCAGGGAAACTGATGCATGATCAGCTATAACAATCTCATGAATTGTTGGTGTTCCCATGCAGAATAACATTGTAGGTGTAGATAATCCATCCTGGGCTTATGAAGGTAAATGAACGTTCATGATTCATGAACGCGAAAAATAATATATAAATTTCCTCTCCATAGGGTGGAATGGACACCAAGGGGAGAGATTTACTAAAATGCACCTGTGCACAGCAATCAATCAGCTTCCAGGTTTATATTATCAAAGCTTAAAGTGTTTGCACAGTCACTAAAGTGACTTTACATGTATGTAATGCAGATATCCAGCCATTGCCAAAACTATATGTTTGTTAGAAATTAAAAGAATAAATACCGCATCTGACACTGCAGCTGCGCAGTCCCGTGATCCCCCTGTGCTGGCCGGCCTCGATCTAGAGAGAAGCTGGAGGGGCGGAGATTCCCCTGTGATGTCAGCCAGCCAGCAGAGGGGAATCTCCACCCCTCCTGCTTCTCTCCATAGATAGAGGCCAGGCAGCACAGGGGGATCACGTGACCGCACAGCTGCAGTGTTAGAAACGGTATTGATCCTTTCTAACACAGTTTTGGTAATGGCTGGATATCTGCATTACATACATTGAAATGTGCTGCATTATGCAGCGGAACAGAGGGTAGAGGGGCGGGGAAGAAACACTCTCATGCGGACTGGGAGGGAGAGGGGAGAGACTGTCCGAGGAGAGACGAGAGCTGCAGATGACAAAGACGCGTAACCTGACCATGGTAGTCAGGGCTCAGCAGCCATGATTATCATGGTCAGCAGAGGCAGTGGGACTCAGGAACTGGCAGGATCAGGATTATTGCCAGTTATGGCAGGAATACACAATAAGAATATCAGCCGAAAATTTCTGTTCTGCGAACGATCGGCCGATATTCTAACCGTTGATGCCCAGCAAGTAATACCTGATATCGTGAATGAAAAAGACAGATTGAAAAAATGGAAAATCTGTGTTGTATCGTTTGCGAACGATATTCTATGCGTTGGTGTGAAGGTCGGCAGTAAAAAAATCTCTTGAACATATCAAGCATGAGTGGAACATTTTCGACCACCGACCTCTCGGCAATTGAGCAATCTGTAGATTTTCTCCCCATGTATTCCTGCAACGTTTTTGACCACCGACCGCTGTTTTGTTGGTTGGCGGTCGAGCAATCGGCCAATTTTCTAATCGTGTATTCCTGCTATTAGGAAGAGAAGAATTGCACAACACAAGCACTGTGCTGTTATCCATGCCTAAAAAAAGGAACAGGATCTTAATTTTTTTATTTTTAGGTTTACAAAACACTTTAAGGCTGGCTTCACACTATCTGCGGAGTGGCTCGCAGCAGGGGGTCCGGTGCGTCCCCATTTACCGTTTCAGGTCTGAATTAGGTCCAATTTTTGCCTGAATTTGGAACTGATACAGATCCAAAGAAGCACAGGACTCTTCTGCAGTGCACTCTGTGGCCACCCCAGAGATGTGTGAACTGGCTCCATTGAGAGCACGTCACACTCTCCTGTCATGCGAATTGGTCGCAGAGAAACCCAACCTTATTGAACAAGTTGGGCCGCATGTGAATCTCACAGGAACCGCACCCCATTCCTGTTCAGTTCACATGCAATTCAGTGTGGTGCGATTTGAGCCCATTCATTTTCAATGAGCTCAAATTATATTGCATCGCAACAAAGATGTGCATTAAGCAAATTTGAAAACACACTGCCACTGGATTGCATGGACATTAATTGTAAGCGAATCCAGCAGGCTGGTTGTACCCAGGTTAAACGATCAATCAACTTGGTACATTCAGTCTGCCCACTAATGGTGGGGTGTTAGTCCGGCTATATGCAGATGAATCTTGGCCAGTTCAGCAGGAACCGGATGAGATTCAAACCGTGTATGGATGGCTTAACATGCCACCTTTATGGTCCAAAGAGGGAGAAAAACAAAAACCTGCCCTACCCATAATTTCTGCATACGAAAAAAAATCCTTAGATTGCAGATGAGCTTCTTGTAAAGGTGCTATAATGGTACCTCGATTCACAAACACTTCTGTTCACAAACAACTCGGTCCACGAAAAGGGTTCACAAAAATTTGCTTCAGTTCATGAACTCCGCTTCGGTTCACGAACACGATTTGTGGCCATTTTCCCTGCTCTGGTGAGATTGTGGGTCACAGAGAGACACTGAAAGTGTACAGTACTGTGAAGACACTTACAGTACAGTATTGAGAAGCTTTTTTGTGTGTTTTTTAGCACATACATACGTACTGTACATCCAGAATGGCTCCAAAGAAAATGCAGAGCAAGCATGGTGGCAAGACGAAAGTGCGGAGCAGTAATGCAGGTGACAAGACTATGCAAAACGCAAATGCAGTTGACAAGAATGTGCAAGGTTAGTGTTCTCTCGCTGTTCATATTGTAACTGTACTATACTTTTTTCATAGCTTTGTGGTTCAAAAGGAAAAAAAAGGTCAGGACGGATTAACCTGATTTACATTGAACACTATGGGAAAGTTTGCCTCGGTTCGCGACCAATTCAGTTCACAAATTAAGTTTGTGAACCGAGGTACCACTGTATATGCGCTTGTAACCATTTTAAATATCTAAATATCTTTATAATTTTTAACAGGGAATCTCAAACCTTTCACATTCTATGATATTATCTTCATACTTTCACTAGGTAATTTTAGACTAAACACTACTCTGACCTTGTTGCTGTCTCTGTAAGGGTATCTGTAGATATGTATCTAAAACGCTCTTTCCTTTGAAGCCCAATCCACGGTTGGAGAGTGCTCCAGAGGCTACTGCCAGGCAATGAGACGCCTCCTCACATCTTGTTTTAATCACATTTTTGCAACAAATGCAGTTGCGGCGCTATTATGGTGCTTCCCCATTTGCTTAAATGAGGAACGATTGGGAGGCTTGCCACCTGCCGATCGTCACATGTTAGGTACATTTTGCTGTGGGCATGAAGCAAAGCATTGTGACCGTGGCATATAAACACCCCAATCTGTTGCAGCTTAAGGGGGGGGGCGGGGTTGGCAGGCAGAAAAAAACACGGCTCAAATGCGCATTTTTTGCCACTTCCTATCGTACCTCTGAGTGAAGCCTAAACAATCTACTTCACCAAATCCATTTCACCTTCATAAAAATTATCCAAAATCCCTGACTTACCTTTTTCCACACATAATTGCAAAGAGAAAACAATAAACTCTTCCCTCCTGGGTCCTTTTCTCTCCCTTTTTCCTTCCTCCTCCATTCATCTACTTTTCCCCCAACGGGAAAAGGAGTCCACGAGTCACACAAAAAAAAAAATAACAATAACCATCAGTGTGTGTTTACTTTTTTAGTAGTTGTAAACCTGGAAAGTTAAATAGAAAACGACAAACAGAACACTAAATCTAATAAAGAACAAGGGCACATTAGAGAGAGAGAGAGAGAGAGACAGACAGAAGATGATACAGAGAGAGAGACTCTGTGTATAGATGGAAGGGGAATAGTGTGATGTTGGGTCTCCACCCTCGCAAGCTTTGGTGCTCTGCCACGACCACAGCTTGGCAAAATTCTGAGGGCTACAACCAAACGAGGATGACTTTTTGAGAGGTACACACAATGTGAATTAGGTTATAACAACATTTTCTACTAAACTGCAAAAGAATGGTGTTTTGAGGTTTTGTGATTACAACCGCTTTGTAGATTTTGTAGAAGCAATGATGAATAGTCAGATGAATCTTGTGAGGAACTTGTTTATTCCAGCCAGCCAAGAGCCATATGTAAAACCTTTTTCCTTCTAGTTTGACTACATAACTTCCTACTTCCGGTTCCCACCCCCAGGTCCTCATACATACATATTCTACATCTTTCTTCTTTTAAAGCAAAGGTATGCATATATAAATGAAGTGTAATATAGAACCAACAAGGAGTGCAGCATAGAAAAGAACAATAATGAACTACAATATAAAACAAAATACTGGATAATAGTCTGTGTGTGATAAAGTCTTGGAACTTTGGATTGGGTTTACACACTCTTCCAGATCGAGTAACAACTTGTGGGGCTTACGGGTCTGAACCCTCTTGCCTGTTGCGTCATAATTTTGTTGTGGTTGTGTGTTACATCCATTGTTGGAAGTGTCAATTGGCACAGCAGCAGATGGCTGTACTTGAGTTTCTGAAGTGATAATAGGCACTGGCAGTACAGTATGATTAAGGTACCTGTGGGAGCTGACGGCGGTTCCTTACATAGGTCCTACTATCAGAATGGACAAATTAGCTATTTGGTTGACAGACATTTCCATGAACCGTGGCCAGGTTGTCAAACCCACGGGTTGTCTCCATCCTTACCACCTGCCCAGGCTCCAGAGGAGAAAAGTGTCTCACTGATTTGTCATGGCTTATCTTTCCTTTGTGCCTGAGTGTAAATAAAGCAGCCTGAACATCAGTGTCAACTCTTGGCAGGAGCTGGGATGGGACCATGGGAATCAGAATCCTGGTTTGTTGTGATAGTGAGGCCTCATACACACGGACGTTTCTTAAAAAATAAACAAAACGTCGGGCCCGACGTCAAGGAAAAAAAATTGGCGTTTTTCGGCATTATGCATCGGCGTTAGTGAGCGTCAATAGGCGCATTTTAAAAAAAATCATCCCTCTGCTATTTTTCAACCTAAAAACGTTGGCGTCAAAAAACGCCGGTTAACACCGGTACAATATTAGTTGGCGTTTTGCGGCGTTGGCGTAAAAAAATGCCAAAACGTTACAGCCTCAGAACACGCTGGCCGTGGGTTCTAGTTTCAGCTCATTAACACCGACGCCATCTACAGGTCAAAAACGTCGGCGTTTTTATGGGGCCATTGACTAACATGGAGAGCTGCAAAAAACGCCAGAAAATGCCGGCGTCAAAAAACGTGCGTATAAGGCCTCAATGTTGTGCCAGAGAATGCATGCCAGCCCTAGTAGGGATGGGCAGAACACCCCCTGGTTCGGTTCGCACCAGAACATGCGAACAGGCAAAAAATTTGTGCGAACATTCGAACACCGTTAAAGTCTATGGGATCCGGACATGAAAAATCAAAAGTGCTCACTTTAAATGCTAATATGCAAGTTATTGCCCTAAAAAGTGTATGGTGACCTGGGTCCTGCCCTAGGAGATATGTATCAATGCAAAAAAAAGATTTTAAATCAATAGTTTTTTTTCAGGAGCAGTGATTTTAATAATGCTTAAAGTGAAACAATAAAAATAAAATATTCCTTTAAATATTGTGCCGGGGGGGGGGTTCCTTAGTCTGCCAGTAAAAGGGTGCACCTCTGTGACATTTAGAACATAGCTAAAGCAAAATGACATTTGTGAAGGAAAAATTGTCATTTATTATCGCGGCTGTAATGTATTGTTCCTGGCAATTGAAAAAATTTAAGTGGTTTTCCCCCTAAAAGCCAAGCCAGACCCTTATCCGAGCATGCAACCTGGCCAGCCAGGATAGGGGGGGCAAGTGAGCGCCCCCCCCTCCTGAATCGTACAAGGCTACATGCCCTCAACATGGGGAGTGTGGGTGCTTTGGGGCAGGGAGGGGCTCTGCGCCCCCCCACCCCAAAGCACCTTGTCCCCATGTTGATGGGCACAAGAGCCTCTTCCCCACAACCCTGGGCTGTGGTTGTGGGGGTGTGTGGGCTTATCGGAATCTAAAAGCCCCCTTTAATAAGGGGGCCCCCAGGTCCTGACCCCCCCTCCATGTGAATTAGTATCGGGTACATCGTACCCCTACTACGTCACCAAAAAGTGTCAAAAAAGAAAAAACCACAGGAGACAATTAGAGACAAGTCCTTTATTAAAAAATAAAAATAAGTGTCCCCTGTTGTAATCCACCGTCAATCACGGTGAGCGACAGACCCGAAGAAAAAAAATAAATAACGAACAGCTCCTCCTATATGGGAGGGCTCCTGCCGACTGATCTCTTTTTGTTTTGATGTTTTATTTATAGTGAAGGGCAGTGCCACGCAGTGATGTAATTGAGTGACCTGTCCCTCTGATGTCACATGATGTCAGAAGGGGCGGGGTTACCCGTATATCACCCGGTGGCCCCGCCCTGCACTATAAATAAACGCCAACTCAAAACCAACACAGATGGCGGCAGCCCTCCCATGGAGGAGGAGCGGTGCGCGCCGTCTGCGGCAATGCATTATGGGGCGCTCCACGGTGGCGAAGTCGCTGCAAACGCCCCAAAATGTTCTCAATTCCACAAATGGGTGAACGCCCGATGGTCCAGTAGAACTTATGTTCGACTCGAACCGCGGGCCCATCCCTAATCTCTAGGTGTGTTGCAGAGGTTAAGTAGGGCTGCATAAACGCCATCACGTGTACATTTCTCTAGGAGATGCTTGGCCAACCTTACACTACGCTGTGCAAGACCATGGAATCTAGGGTAATTGGGACTGCTAGTGACATGCTGAAAATCCCATTGGTGAGCAAAGTTCTTGAATTCTCTACTTGAAAATGATGTTGCATTGTCAGTCATCAATTGATAGGGAATTCCATGTGTGGAGACTATCCACTTTAATGTCCTGATCACTGTGTTACTGGAAGGGTTTGAGAGGGCATCAAATTCCCACCAGCCATAATACGTATCTACCAAGACCAGTTAATCCTTGTTTGACCAATCAAATAGGTCAGCTGCTGTGATAGACCATGGCCTGTCAAGCATTTGGTGAAGAGTTAAAGGTTCTCTCATCTGTACTGTCGTAGAGCATTGCAGGGGGCACAATTTCAATGTCAGTGTATGTAGTGGGTCAAAACATGCCTTCACATGCCCTTCGCTTAGTGGAATGAATGCCAGGATGGAGCTGTGTCAAGTAGTATTTCCAAAGAGAGTGAGGGATTAATCCATCATTCACTGTCAATTCATCCCTCATAGAGTAGAATGGTCAGAGATCATGTGGGATTTCCTTAAAGGAGCCACGCCACGCATTGAGAATGATGTCCATGAGGCGCTGAAAGGTGGCATCCGCCTGCATTTCTTGCTTTAGTTTCTGAATCCTTCTGGATGACAGCACCCCACCCAGAACCAACACATCATAATGCTCAATAGCTTCAGTGTTATCAGAAGTGGGAAGGTGTGCAAGCGAAAGAGCATCCGCAACAAACAGTTCACAGTCTCGTTTTATAGATTACATTCAGGTGGTAGCGTTGAAGCTTTAGCATCATTCGCTGGATGCGCGCAGATGCTGTGTGCAGAGGTTTTCTCAATATGGTTATGAGTGGCTGATGATCTGTCTCCACAATCACAGGGCCGCCATAGATATAATCATGGAATTTTACACAAGCAAATACTAGTCCCAATAATTCCTTCTCAATTTGAACATAACGTGCTTCAGTCTCAGTGAGGGCTCTTGATGCAAAAGCCATAAGCCTCCCCTTCTTGAAGACAGACTGCACCAAGACCATGCTAGAAGCATCAGCAGACAATACCAAGAGCCTTTGCACATCAAAATACTGTAGGACAGGTGGACTGGTTAATTGTGCTTTCAATGTATCTACAGCAACAGCATGTTGTTCAGTCCAACACCAGCTGGCATCTTTGCGCAGAAGCGGAGTGGAGATATCATCACACTATAGTGACGAGTGAAGTTAGAGAGATAATTGGTCATGCCGAGAAACCTTTGCAATCCATTTTTGTCCTCTGGAGCAGGCATTTGATGGATGGCTTTGGTTTTTTTCTCGGTCAGGCTTGACACCTTTATCCGTGAGAGGTGTCCAACATATGGCCCCTCTGAGACACTGAAGCGACATTTGGTAGCGTTGAGCTGCATATTGATGGCTCTGACGCGGTTTAATACACATTTAAGTCATTTTTCATGCTCCTCAACGGAGGATCCCCAAATCAATATATCATCCACGACTATTTCACATGGTTGTCCAGCAAAGAGCTGTTCCATACATCCCTGAAAGACTTTGTTTCCAGATGAAATTCCATATGGCATCCGTAAACATTTGTATCTCCCATATGGGGTCACAAATGTTGTGAGTAATGATTCATCATCCAGAGGGATTTGCCAGAATCCACATTTTGCATCTAGAATGCTGAAGACCTTTGCCTGTGGAATATCAACAATCACTAGCTCTACAGTTTTTAAGGGGTGATTTTTTTGAGGTGCACAGAATCAATGTATATGCAGAGAGTGCCATCTGTCTTGACCACTGCTGCCATGGCAGACACCCAGGGGGTAGCCTCCTGCACTAATACAATGATGCCCAGTCTAATCATCCTTTCCAACTCTAGCAAGACTTTGTCTTTTATAGCCAGTGGGATCTTTTGAGGGGCACACACAGTAGGTTGTACCGTTTCATTTAAGCGCATGTGATACATGACTGAATGCTTACCAACAGTGCCAGTTCGAAATAAGTCCTCATAAGCAGTCATCTCAGGAGCTTGTACTTGTACTGCATGTACTTCTGGACAGAGTTGGATTAGATTTAATCGCATGCTGTCTGGTAAGCCTAATAGGCCCTTAATATTTCTTTTCACAATGTGGAATAGCGGCTTTGTGTGTGGTTGTTCCTATTGTTTGGTCTGAGTCTTATTCCGTGTACCGACCATTGGCTTGTCTGGCTATCCCTGCCTGCCACCCCGATCTTCGGCTTGTTCTCTGTTTCTCCTGTCTGCTTGTGGCCCTGACCCTTTGCTATTACCTCTAACTTTTCTTGCTGGTCCTGTGCTGCTGCTTCCTCTCTTCCACCTGTAGCCAGCCGAGTGTGGATCCAGTTGCAACCAAGTCCAACCTCACCACTAGAGGCTCTGGCAAACACCCACTGGCTCCTAGATTCCGCGCCCTGGGGAAATCGATGCACTAGCTCCCTGTGTTTCATTGTCCGTGCACCAGAGGCCCCTCTTCCGGTATCAGCTGGAACTCATTACCAGTAGTCAGCTATAGGTCCACAACCTTAGTGGTGCGCTTCACACTCCAGTGGTGCGCACCTGTCACCTGACCCCAGGCGTCGTGACACATATCTCATCAAATTTCTCTGTCCTCATTGTCATGAAAATAAAATGACTCATGTTTATCTAGTGCATCTGAACCAGCAAAATTAAGAGTGTAAGCTTGTACCTTTTTTGACTTGTCTGAGAGTCCTGCTTTGCCATACACATCCCATTCTCTTTTGAATTTCAGCCAGTTAGCAATATCATTATCAAAGATTACAGGTTGTATGATACGTAGATTCTGAGCCATGATGTTTTAGTGATCCCACTTCTGACACCATGTAGATATTGTAGATGCAATGATGAAGTGTCAAATGAATCTTGTGAGGAACTTGTTTATTCCAGCCAGCCGAGCAACATTTAAAACTTTTTTCTTCTAGTTTCACTTCATAACTTTCTACTTCCTGTTCCCACCCCCTGGTCCTCAACCATACATATTCTACACACTTTAAATATAACCAAACCCTTTAGTCCTGGATAGAGAGGGACCAATGCACCCAGCAGGCATTCCCCACCACCCATGCCCCTTTCACGGAGATCCATTCCCTCCATCTGTCCTATTAGAGCTTCATGTTTCTGGATAAAATGAGATTCACAATTTCTTTGCTTAGAATAAAGATCACGATTCTGAAGAACTATTTTATTTTATTTACAACCCCTTAACATTAAGTTATCAAACAAGATGGCAATAAAATAAGACAGAATACTCTTTGCTTCAATAAAATTTAAATAAATGTAATAAAAATTAATGTAATGTGTAAAGAAATAAAAAAAAATTACCATTAAGGTATTCGGGTCTTTTTCTTTTTTTTTTAGTACTAGCCGATACCAATTACCGATACCTACCGCAACTTTTATGTTTACACTTCAGCTATCAGCAATGGTACAAATCATTGAAAAGTTATTTTACAAATAAAATAAATGTATTTCTTTTTAAAGTTGTGCTTTTTTCAATGTTAAACATGTAAATATATGTTAAAGGTGTAAAAATATTAATGAACAAAGCAACCAAAAAGTTGTAGTTATTAATAGTTTATAAAAAAAAAAAAATGTATATATATATATACACACAGGGTGGGCCATTTATATGGATACACCTTAATAAAATGGGAATGGTTGGTGATATTAACTTCCTGTTTGTGGCACATTAGTATATTTGAGGGGGGAAACTTTTCAAGATAGGTGGTGACCATGGCGGCCATTTTGAAGTCGGCCATTTTGAATCCAACTTGTTTTTCCAATAGGAAGAGGGTCATGTGACACATCAAACTTATTGGGAAGTTCACAAGAAAATCAATGATGTGCTTGGTTTTAACGTAACTTTATTCTTTCATGAGTTATTTACAAGTTTCTGACCACTTATAAAATGTGTTCAATGTGCTTCCCATTGTGTTGGATTGTCAATGCAACCCTCTTCTCCCACTCTTCACACACTGATAGAAACACCGCAGGAGAAATGCTAGCACAGGCTTCCAGTATCCGTAGTTTCAGGTGCTGCACATCTCGTATCTTCACAGCATAGACAATTGCCTTCAGATGACCCCAAAGATAAAAGTCTAAGGGGGTCAGATTGGGAGACCTTGGGGGCCATTCAACTGGCCCACGATGACCAATCCACTTTCCAGGAAACTGTTCATCTAGGAATGCTCGGACCTGACACCCATAATGTGGTGGTGCACCATCTTGCTGGAACTATGATGTTGGTGATAGGGAATTGCTGGACATCAAGTCGGCTTTGGAGGAATGGTGGTACCTCCTGGAAGGAGCAGCTCACCCGGTATTGGTTTTTACTGACCATAAAAACCATAAAAAAACCATATGCTGTGAAGATACGAGATGTGCAGCACCTGAAACTACGGATACTGGAAGCCTGTGCTAGCATTTCTCCTGCGGTGTTGCTATCAGTGTGTAAAGAGTGGGAGAAGAGGGTTGCATTGACAATCCAACACAATGGGCAGCACATTGAACACATTTTATAAGTGGTCAGAAACTTGTAAATAACTCATGAAAGAATAAAGTTACATTAAAACCAAGCACACCATTGTTTTTCTTGTGAATTTCCCAATAAGGTTGATGTGTCACATGACCCTCTTCCTATTGAAAAAACAAATGTTGGATTCAAAATGGCCGATTTCAAAATGGCCACCATGGTTACCACCCATCTTGAAAAGTTTCCCCCCTCACATATAATAATGTGCCACAAACAGGAAGTTAATATCACCAACCATTCCCATTTTATTAAGGTGTATCCATATAAATGGCCCACCCTGTATTACTGATGGTACTCCACAGACTGACCAGAGTATTGTGGAGTGGGTGGGACCCAATGTACCTTGAGCAACATTCTGCTCTCCGAGATGTGTGTTCCCCTTTAAAATTCATACCAGACAGACTTGGACCTAGTTTAAATTAGGAGGAACCCCCACTCCATCTTTCTTATGTGTGGCGGTCCCCCATTAACATCTATATCAGACCTTCATGTGGGATAAGGGTTGTAATGGATGGGGGAAATCCCCAGCAAGCAAAGATTTGGGGATAGCAGAAAGAAAAGAAAGTGTGGGAGCACCCCTATAATTCATACCAGGCCCTTCAGGAGAAATGAAAAGTTCACCCAAATGCCCTACCATACCCTTTGGTCCACTATATATTTAAGGGGAAATCCATGCAAAAATCACGGAAAAAAACATGGGGTTCTCCCCAAAAATGCATACATACCTTTATCAGAGCATACAGCTAGGCTGACCAGGAAGGTTGGAAAGGACATGCACCCCCTTCCTGAACTATACAAAGCCATGTACCCTCAATAGTGAGGGTTACCCGGGGGGGGGGGGGCCATGAGGACAAAAGCCTCTTTCCCAAATAAATTCCTGGCCCGGTGGTTGCGGGATCTGCAAGCAAGGAGCATATGGGACTCTGAAAGCCTCTTTTAACAGTAAGTGAACACACAGTTACCACCCATTACCACCAATTACCCATTACCACCAATTAGTAAGCAATGTCAGTGACGTCATTGACCAAATATGTTCAATGACCACATTTCCAAATATGCTCAATGATGTCACCTAGAAGACCCGATCCCTCTGTAAATAGCAGCTGTCATAAGCCCGGAACTGTCAGAATCAGGCTAGCAGTTGTTACAATAATATTGTTTTGGCAGGCAATGCTTTTTATTCTTTTGGTGGGTGTCATGTATTGCGTTTGATGTGGATCTACATGACTGCATGATGTGCCTGATAGTGAATATACATAGTTGAGCTTTTTTATTCATTTTATTAAAGGACTTGTCAAAAAATGTGTTTGTTTTTTTATTTTCGGATTACATTTTTTGTGAATAAATAGGGGTACTATATGCCTTTTCTCATTCTCTGAAATCTGGGGTCCCTTTTTTTTGTAAAAGCTACTTTTTTTCTGATAAGCCCCCCACCCACAGACCTCCACAACCACTGGGCCAGGGTTGGTGGGATGTGCTTTGTCCTCCCCTGGCTAGGTACCCCTCTATGTTGAGAGCATGTGGCATTGGTATGGCTCTCCCCCTTTTTTTCTGATCAGCCAGGCTACACGCTTGAACCAGTGTCCAGTATGGATTTCTTTTTGGGGAGGCATGCTTTTTTTTTCCTTTCTTTTTGCATGGGTTTCCTCCTTAGATACATACCTGAAGGGCCTGGTATGATGAGGAGACCTCATACTGCTTATTTATGTGTGTGTTCTCCAGTAAAATCACCTAGGATAAGGGTCTGGTATGGAAGAAGATGAGGCTGAGAGATGTCATTTTTTCAGAAATGTAACCACACTTTTTTTTCAATGCCAGTGTTGCTGTAGTAGGTTGTATACGTTGCACAGATGGGACACTTTGCAGACAGGGTTGGACATGCCATTTCTTGAAGTTTTGCATTTTTATTGTTTAAAGCGGAGGTCCAGCTGAGATATGACTTTTAAGATAAAAATACCCCTAGAATACTCATGCAATGTAACAAAGGTATGCTGTGAATTATACCCCGTTTTCTATTTGTGCAGCATTGTTTTCTTACTTTGTGAAGTTCCTGCACAGCACAGCCATCTCCAATGTGGGCATCTGAAGGCACAGTGTCCTTCTTCCTGGGTCCCGTGCATGCTGGCTGCCCAGCATGCATCTGCTGATCTCATGCATGTGCAGTGTGGTGCAATCTTGGTCAGTTTGACATGGTACGGCTCCAGTAACATTTAACATTGGCTTCTATGGAAAATCTTGGTCAGCTTGACATGGCACTGGAGCAGTGCCATGTCAAGCTGACCAAGATTTTTCATAGATGCCAATGTTAAATGTTATGAGAGCAGTGCCATGTCAAGCTGACCAAGATTTTTCATAGATGCCAATGTTAAATGTTACGTGAGCAGTGCCATGTCAAGCTGACCAAGATTTTTCATAGATGCCATTGTTAAATGTTACGGAAGCAGTGCCATGTCAAGCTGACCAAGATCTCCCAGGAGCCAATGCAAAGCCAGAAATGATGTATGGCGCTGCAGCCCCTAAAGGAGGAAGTGAAATTAGATGTAGGCATAAATCAGGTAAGTGAACATAAAAAAAAAACCAATACATTGGCAATTCATTTTAAGGATGCACATTAGTGCTGCGTGGTGAGGAGTGAAAAATGTGGGTGGAACATTTAACTTCAAGCATTATGAAACTCACTGTTCCCTGCCAAACTGAATTTTTTTAATTTTTTTTTTTTTTTTGCTGCGGTACATGTTCACCAGGACAGTGCCCAGCACCCCTTCGTGGCATTTTTTGACAATTCCTTGTCTATTAGCCTAGAAAATGGCCCAAGCTGATCTTTAACATTCAGCTCCTATTGACTTCAATGGAGTGTGGACTCTTATTCATGTTCTCTGAACCTGCATGAACAGAGCACTGGTGTTTTTGGCTCATCCCTATTAAATACATCAAGGAGGTATAATGGAAGACTCTTACTCTGCCCCGTTTCCATATAATTTTTACGAAAATATCTTCTGTTTTGCATATTTCTTCTGAATTATTACTAATTGTAAAATATTCTGCACCGACTTTAAACTCTCCCGGAGTGAGATCATAATAGATCAGATTTGCAGAGTAAATCACAGAGGGTAATTCTCCTCTCTCATTAAAGAAGACCTTCTCTCCGGTGGGGTCGATATAATGAACTGTCTGGATGTATCTCCGCAGCTTTCAAAAGAAAGAAAAATTCATTAATCCCATTTCATTCCCCCAAATTCACCATCTCAAAGTGATGAAGAATGAAGCAATGCTCTTTAGTGCTCATTAGCGTTCCAGTGTTTCTCAAACTTTTTTTTTTCCTCATTCAATGTTTTTATTGAAATGTTGATAAAACATACACGGAATTATGTGTATATAACAAAGAGAGCAGGAGTATAATGCAGAGTCGAAATACATTGCTCATAGTTGACATATGTTATAGGAAGACCGGTTCGGTATGTCCGGATGTTATGGTGTTCCAGAAACGGGCGGGTAGCTAAGATATAGTGAGCATTCGGCTCCCCAGGCACCCCATTGGGGTCTCGATGTGCCGGGGGGTCGAATTGCAGGACTGGGCTTCAGCCCGTTGTGTACTGTGGCTCAGTAGTGGAGCGTGCAGCACATCAGGTTATATAATGCAGCTTCAATGCCGGGTCTTCTGGAACTGGTATAGACCATAACATAGACTCTCTGGAAAGCTGTCCTGCATGGAAGGATTGATAACGAGCAGATTCCGAGTAGTGTTGTAATCATAACAAACATAATTAATTAACAAGAAGATCAGAGTAGAGGAGAAGGAGTAGAGAGAGTAAAGAATTAAGTTAAAGTTGAGAGGGTAGAGGAGAGTTGGATCGGCAGTGTGGCGGCGGCAGGGAGTGGATGCGGCAGGGGGCTTATCAGCTTCACCAGGGTAGAAGGAGGGTTTCATCGAATTCTGGGGGTAGGTTATACTTAATCCATGGGCGTTTCTCAAATTTTTTTGTCTTCCAGCACACAAAAAATGATCTACAAATTTTCGCGGCACACCTGAAAAGATTTAACAATTTGTGGTCAGCAGTAAATATAATATATACAAAAGCAGCAGTTTTGTGTGATCCTCAATATTGTATCACTGATATATAATATTGGGGATCACAGAAGACTGCTGCTTTTGTATATATCAAATTTTCCTGCCGATATAATATTGAGGAGTAACAGCACCAAGGTTGGAAGTAGCCGCACTCAAACGATCCAATTTCCAAAAACGATTTTATTGCATCAAAGGGTGATATAGACAACGAACGAAAGGTCCCACTGACGCGTTTCACACCCTACAGTAGGTGCTTACTCATAGCTACCCATTGGGGATCACACAAGACTGCTGCTTACATTTACTGCTGATATAATAGCACATTGGTCTATCCATCCCCATCTCTTCTCTCGTCTTACCTTCTGAGCTCCATACTGAGTGGGACAGCCAGGGACTGTGGGCTCCTCTGCTCTGTTGTGGGTGGGACTGGAGGAGGGAATGACATCACACTGAGGCGTGCCTACGCTCAGCACCTCATTGGCTGGAAGCGTCTGGCACTGCACCTGTCCTGGCACACTGCTTGCAGCCAGGCCTCAGCTTAATCATATTCCTGATCCAGATTGGTGGGGTCTGGCGGCAGCGAACATCAACCAATCCAATTCGCACACAGGCCAGGCAGCACAGATGACCATGTGTGAGGCCTGCACACTTGCACAGTGAATGACAGACAGTCAGCACTATGCTGGCAGAGCCACGGAGTCTCGTGGTATGGCACTGGCTGTGGCCACCGCTGAGCCCAGCGAGCAACATGAATGATCCATCCATCTGGGCTGGCCTGCACCCTCCCTAGGCAGCAGTGCGGGAGCGCCGGCCCTGCCTGCGGCACACCTGCAATTCTCCCATGGCACACACTTTGAGAAACACTGCTGTAGCATTTATGATGTGTTTATGACGTGGCTTCATTGTGTTTATGAAGCAATGAAAAAGCTTCAAGGGACGGGGCGTGGCCTGGCGCGAGAGGAGAGCAGACGTGTGAGAGAGGTGCTGCGACTGGGAATCAGAGAATCCACAGCAATCCTCTGCTCTGAAGACCTCACCAGAGGTAAAAAGTCAGCGTCGTGGAGAGAGTGTGCAGACGAGAGGAGAGCGCGGTCCGGTGCGGGGCAGGGAACTTCGAAAAAGTAACGAAGTATTTGTGTTACTTCGGTGCAGTATTTGTGTAGTATTTACGATGTCGTCACAAAGAGTTTCACACACGGTACCCTCTTAACGTCCACACGGCGTCCGTCCCGGCCGCGAGGGCGTGACGACGGATCCCTCCCACGTCCGGTCGGGTCTACCTACCTAGTAAGTACAACGAGCGACCCGAGTCGCCACCGGTGTCGGTCACGGTATGGTGCTCTGAGGCACCGAGAC
>BLSH010089188.1:323862-337896 GCA_018402905.1 Glandirana rugosa | reverse complement strand
AAAATGAATTCTCATCATCCGTAAACACGGCCACTTTTGCGCAAACCAATCAATAAACGCCGATTGCGATTTTTTTTATCGCAAATATGATGAAGAATATAAATCGGCCAAAAACGGTGAAAAAAAATGTTTTTTTATATTTTTTTTTTGGATTTGTATTTTAGCAAAAAGTAAGAAATTTGGGTTTTTTTGCAAAATTGTCGCTCTTCTTTTGTTTATAGCGGCGATCAGAAATGACGCAGAGGTGATCAAATACCACCAAAAGAAAGCTCTATTTGTGGGAAAAAAAGGACGCCAATTTCGTTTGGGTACAACGCCGCACGACCGCGCAATTGTCAGTTAAAGCGACGCAGCGCCGAATCGCAAAAAGGGCTCCGGTCCTAAAGCTGGAAATCCTTCCGGTCCTTAAGTGGTTAAGCCACCTGCTGGTGGACTCCAGTGGACCACAAACTCTGGAACGGAACAAGCACTGCCATGGTGGCTGGTAAAATCTGGACCGGATTTCTGTTTAATCCAGTCCAAATGAACGCATACCAGGCAACAGGTAGCGTCCGTCTACCACTTCGCCTTGCATACTGTCACATATCCCCCCTCTCTGCTCAAGCCCCTGCCGCTGAGCAACCGTGCCAACTATAAAGTGGAATCTGGAGAGAACATCCGCAGTGTTCTGGAGTCTTCCTGCCCTATGTTCCACTGTGAACTTAAATCATTTATCACATAAATGCAGCGCCTGTCTAACTGAAATACATTAATAGAGTAACAAACATAAACATAAGTTCATGTATGCAGTTAATAAAGTCCGTGTAGATCTCCTTAAGAAATAGAGGAAAGGTAGGATGGCCCAAGTAGTAGTCACACCAGGTGAAGAGGTATGAAAAGGCAGTCTATTTCACAGCACACGTCCAGTGTAACCGCCACCAAAGATTTCAGTAGGCAGCTTACAAGATCATAGTGGCCTCCAAATCTATGGAACGGCCAAAAGCGCATTTGGGAAACAAATTTCCTCATATCCTTGAAAAGCGACAACCAGAGTTCCAAGCAAAGTAACTTCTGTAAGGTCAGGAAACGATGATCCTTAGAAAACCCCCCCAAAAAATATATACACATAGCGCAATCCCGTTAAAACAGAAACATTTTATTGTAAAAGGCAGCTGATACACTCACATTTATCAGGTGAATTCAGGCATGTTAAAACATAGCTGCAGTGTGAAGGATCCAATGTAAACAAAACGGCAGTGGGAGCGTGGTGTCTGCACGTCTGGTCCACCCTACCGGTTTCATCATAAGATTGACATCATCAGGGGTGACTGGTAGCGTTCGTCCCCTGAGGCTGAGCAACTGTCCCAACCATACAGTGGACCTGGGAGAGGACATCTGCATTGTTCTGAGTCTTCCCGCCCAGTGTTCCACTGTGAACTTACCGTAAATGGCTGTAGGGCCAGGAACCACCTAGTCACCCAACTATTTTTCTCCCTGTTGTCACACATCCACTTTAGGGCGGCATGGTCGGTGACTAGCCTAAACAACCTTCCTAAAAGGTAGTACTTCAGTGCCTTTAAGGCCCACTTGATAGCCAGACACTCCTTCTCCACAATGGCATAGTTCCTCTCATGCCTGTTAAGCTTTCTGCTTAAGTAGACAACCGGGTGCTCCTCACCATCTCTGATCTGGGACAGAACAGCACCTAGTCCCACCTCAGAGGCATCCATCTATACAACAAATTCCTTTGTGAAGTCCAGGGTCACGAGCACCGGTTGTACACAAAGGGCCTGTTTTAACTTCTGGAATGCCTTCTCGGCTTCAGGATTCCACTTAACCATGTCCAACCCTCTCCTCTTCATCAGATCGGTTAGAGGGATAGCAACGGTGGCAAAGTTGGGTATGTACCCCCTGTAATCCCCAGGAAGGCACAAACCTGTTTTTTATTCATCGGTTGGGGCCATTTTTGAATTGCCTCGATCAGTGATCAGTCCCCGACCAATAACATCCCCAAGGTATTTGGCCCCTCCAGGCCTATGGCACTGCTTGTACTCGGGGCAGATGCGATTCCCAATCTGGACTGTAGATGACCACATCATCCAAATAGGCGGCTGCATAATGGCGATGCGGCCTCAAGGTTTTATCCATCATTCTCTGGAAGGATGCAGGGGCCCCATAAACTATTATATTGTAGCTCTGGCTGCATATTCAGTGTAGTTGTCCTGCTGGAAGGTGAACCTCCACCCCAGTCTCAAGTCTTTTGCAGACTAACAGGTTTTCTTCTAAGATTGCCCTGTATTTGGCTCCATTCATCTTCCCATCAACTCTGAGCAGCTTCCCTGTCTCTGCTGAAGAAAAGCATCTCCACAACATGATGCTGCCATCACTATGTTTCACGGTGGATATGGTGTGTTCAGGGTGATGTGCAGTGTTCATTTTCTGCCACACATAGCATTTTACTTTTTGTCCAAAAAGTTCAATTTTGGTCTCAACAGACCAGAGCGCCTTCTTACACATTTGCTGTGTCCTCCACATGAGTTTTCGCAAACTGCAAAGGGGACTTATTATGGCTTTCTTTCAACAATGGCTTTCTTCTTGTCACTTTTCCATAAAGGCCAGATTTGTGGAGTGCACAACTAATAGTTGTCCTGTGGACAGATTCTCCCACCTGAGCTGTAGATCTCTGCAGCTCCTCCAGTGTTACCATGGACCTCTTGGCTGCATCTCTGATTAATTATCTCATTGCCTGTCCTGCCCGTTTAGGTGAACACCTATGCCTTGGTAGGTTTGCAGTTGTGCCATACTCTTTCCATTTTCTGATGATGGATTGATCAGTGCTCCGTGAGATGTTCAAAGCTTGGGATGTTTTTTTATAACCTAACCCTGATTTAAACTTCTCTACAACTTTATCCCTGACCTGTCTGGGGTGTTCCTTGGCCTTTTTGATGCTGTTTGTTCACTAAGGTTCTCTAACAAACCTCTGAGGGCTTCACAGAACAGCTGTATTTATACTGATATTAAATTACACACAGGTGGACTCTATTTACTACTTGGGTGACTTCTGAAGGCAATTGGTTCTACTAGATTTTAGTTAGGGGTATCGGAGTAAAGGGAGCTGAATACAAATGCATGTCACACTTCAGATACTTATTTGTAAAAAATGTTTTAAACCATTTATCATTTTCCATCCACTTCACAATTTATGTGCTGCTTTGTGATGGTTTATCACATAAAATGCATTTATGCTTTTGGTTGTAACATGGCAAAATGTGGAAAATGTCAAGGGGTATGAATACCTTTTCGAGGCACTGTAGTGTCCATACATACAGATCAAGAACAGATACTGAAAATTTCCCTCAGCATATAGGGCTCATTTACACTTGCTTCGTCTTCAAAACACATTAAGGGCTAGTTTACACTTCCTTCAAAACAAGGCTTCAGACATGCTTTGAGAGCGCTAGTCAAAGCCCCTGTCACTAAATAAGATGGTTAGCTTACAGTCCTGTTTACACTTGCTTTTGATTTGCTTTGCTTTGGCTTTGCTTCAAAAATTAAACCCCATGTCGCTTTAGTTGTGCTTCAAAGTGTATTCAAAGCCTCCATAGAAGTCTATAGCAAAGCTTGTTTGAAGCCCCACCAAAGTCTGATCGGAGCCCCCCCGAAGCCTCATCGGAGCCCATTCTGAGTGGAACCTGTCCTGTTAAACCACTGTATGCGCTTGACCACCATGTTGCAGCTCAGTTTCAGGGTTTTGGAAAACTTCTTATAGCCTAGGCCATCTTTATGTAGAGCAACAATTCCTTTATTCAGGTCCTGAGAGAGTTCTTTTCCATGAGGTACCATGTAGAACTTCCAGTGACCAGTATGAAAGAGTGAGAGCAATAACACCAAATTTAACACACCTGCTCCCCATTCACACCTGAGACCTTGCAACACTAAGGCCCCTTTCACGCGGGCGGATCGTTCGGGCCCGCCTGTCAGTTTTTCAGGCGGACCCGAACGGATGCTCCATTGCTCTCTATGGAGAGACGGATGTCAGTGGTGACATGTCCGCTGACACCCGATCCGCTCCTATCCGCCAAAAACAGACGGATGGAAACCCTATTTTCCATCCGTCTGGCGGACCGGATCGGATGGGATGAACACGGACAGACGGTCCGTGTTCATCCGATTCTACATAGAGGAGAATGGAGCTGTGACAGGACAGTCTCTGCATGGAGTGCAGAGACTGTCCTGTTATCCGCCGGCTCAGCGGGGATCAACGGATGGATCCCCGCTGAGCAGCGGAGCCCGTAAAAACGGGCTCCGCTACTGTGAAAGAGCCCTAACGAGTCACATGACATAGGGGAGGGAAAATGATTAATTGGGCCCAATTTGGACATTTTTACTTAGGGATGTACTCATTTTGTTGCCAATGGTTTAGACATTAATGGCTGTGTGTTGAGTTATTTTGAGGGGACAGCAAATTTACACTGTTATACAAGCTGTACACTCACTATTTTACACTGTAATACAAGCTGCATAATCACTACTTTACATTGTAATACAAGCTGCATAATCACTACTTTACATTGTAATACAAGCTGCATAATCACTACTTTACATTGTAATACAAGCTGCATAATCACTACTTTCAAACTACTAGCAACGTGTCATTTCCAGCGTTTTCCAGTGTTTTCACATGAAAAGATAGAATAAAATATTTACAAAAATGAGATACTATGTGTGTGTGTATGTGTATGTATGTATATATATATATATATATATATATATATATATATATATATATATATAATCTTCTTTTTTTTTTAAATATCTATGTGTGTGTATGTGTAACTTACTACTGACCCCTCAGCTCTGCATCACTTACTCCTGACTCCTAAACTTTGTCTCACTTAGGCCTCATACACACGGACGATTTTTAGCGCCGCGTTTTATTCAACTCTCTCCATGTTATTCAATGACCTCATAGAAACACAGAAGTTTTTGAGCTATAGGTGGCGTCGGCAATAGTGAGCTGAAAGTAGAACCCACGGCCTGCGCATTCCGAGGCTGTAGCGTTTTGGCGTTTTTGACGCTGAGCCGGCAAAATGCTCATTAACACCGTAGCAACGTTAACCAGCCTTTTTAGCGCCAGTGTTTTCAGGTTAAAAGATAGCAGAGGAATGTTTTTTTTCAACAAAACGCTTATTGACGCCGACGCTCACTAACACGCATTAACGCAGATGCAAAACGCCGACAAAATCGCGTTTTTGACACCGGTTTTTCCCTGATGTCGGCCCCGACGTTAAGCTTATTTTTTTTAATGCACCCATGTGTATGGGGCCTTACTCCTGAACCTTTGCATAAAGTACTACTGAACCCCTGCATTCTGTGTCCCTTTAAGCCACAGCCAGTATTCCGCACAATAAAAATCACACCCAATTTTTGCTGCACCGCCCCACACTTCTCAGTTGGGCGGGCTTAACTTATGCTATGTCTTGCGCACAGGCCCACTGCTTTCAGAAAATGCCCCTAATCTGAGATCATCACTGCAAATCCATTCCAGATGAACAGATGAGCAGGGGGTTCAGCAGTGAGACAGAAGAGCAGGGGTGCAGGAGGGTACAGCAGTGAAGCAGATGTGCAGGAAGGTACAGTGGTGGGGCAGATGAAAAATGGAGTACATTGGTGGGGCAAATGTGCAGGGGTGTACAATGGTGTGGCATATATGCAGGGGGGTACAGTGGTGGGACAGATTTGCAGGGGGGTACAGTGATCTGAGGTGTGAAGGTGCATGGATTGGGACTGATCTGAGGACTGGAGGTGGAGAAATTGGGGCTGATCTGAGGCATGAAAGTGCAGAATGTTAATTTCTCACTATTACTCAAGTAGTTTACAGCATTTACTGTATAACCATTCCTTTTTGTGATTGAGAGTGTGAAGTTGACAATTTTTGTTTTATAAAACCAGCACTCTCAATTTTTTTTAACCGCTTGCCGTCCGCCCACCGTCAAATGACGGCGGGGCAGAACGGCTATTGTTCTGGGAGGACGTCATATGACGTCGCCCCTTTAAGCCGGGATTGCGCGCGATCGGGCATGCGCATCCCGGCTCTGTCGGTGTCGGTGTGTCCCCAGGACACACCGCATCACCGACTGGGGTGAACAGCCATTTGGTTATGGCTGTTAACCATGTGATCGGCCGTGACAAAGTCACGGCTGATCACAAATGGCACGTCCCCCATTTCGCACAGCGCATGCGCGCGATCGGGAGTGCGCTGCGCGTGCGAGTCTGTGGCGGCATGGTCCCAGGGAACACTGACTGTCACCGACACTGGTATCAGCCGCCGGGCGGCGGCTGTTACCTTGTGATCGGCTGTGATCCACTTCACAGCCAATCACATCCAATGTAAACAGAGCGGTAACTCACTGTTACCAGCTTTTCTCTCCTCACATAGTTTCTAGTGTGAGGAGAGAAGAGCTGGGATCAGTGTTACCACTCTGTAAAGTAAAAACACACACTGTCACATCCCCCCTGCCCCCCCCAATGCACCAGTCACCCAACTGTCCCCCCATATGCCCCCATAAAGTGTACCTGTCATCATAAAATGTACCGGTCACCCGTCAGTGACCGTGGCCTGTCACCCATTAGCGACCATGGCCTGTCACCCGTTGCCCATCAGTGACCACCGCCAGTCACCCATCACTCATCAGTGACCACCACCAGACGCCCATCACCCATCACCGACCACCGGCAGTCACCCATCACCGACCACCGGCAGTCACCCATCACCGACCACCGGCAGTCACCCATCAGTGACCACCGGCAGTCACCCGTCATCCATCAGTGACCACCGCCAGTCATCCGTCACCCATCAGTGACCACCACCAGACGCCCATCACCCATCAGTGACCACCACCAGACGCCCATCACCCATCAGTGACCACCACCAGACGCCCATCACCCATCAGTGACCACCACCAGACACCCAGCACCCATCAGTGTGCACCGCTAGTCACCCATCAGTGACCTCCACCAGTCACCCGTCACCCATCAGTGACCACCACCAGTCACCCATCAGTGACCAGCACCAGAGACCCGTCACCTATCAGTGACCACCGCCAGTCACCCATCACCTATCAGTGACCACCGCCAGTCACCCATCAGTGACCACCGCCAGTCACCCATCAGTGACCATCGCCAATCACCTGTCAGTGACCATCACACCCATGAGTAAACATCACCTGTAAAAGTCTCACACATGTGGTATCGCCATACTCGTGGGGAACAGTAGAATGTATTTTGGGGTGTCATTTTTGCTAGGTACATGCTATGTGTTGGAAATATCATATAAATGGACAACTTTGTGTAAAAATAAAAGCGTTTTCATTTTTTTCCCACATTTTGCAAAAACTACTGGGAAAAAAATGACATGTTTAAAAGACTCATTATGCCTCATAGATTATACGTTGGGGTGTATGCTTTCCAAAATGGGGTCATTTTGTGGGCAATTCCATTGTCTTGGTGCTCCAGGGCCTTCAAAAATGTGATAGGTCGTCATGACATTAGATGTGTAATTTACGTCCCTAGAATACCCAACGGCGCTCCCTGCATGTTGAGCCTCTGTATGTGGCCAGGCTGTGAAAAAGTCTCAGACATGTGGTATCGCCATAGTCAGGGGGAGTAGCAGAATGTGTTTTGGGGTGTAATTTGTGGTATGCATATGCTGGATGTGAGAAATAACCTGTTACAATGACAATTTTGTGAAAAAAAAGAAAAATAAATATTGATATTTCAATGAATTGTGGGAAAAAATTACAACTTCAAAAAATTCACCATGCCTCTTACTAAATACCTTGGAATGTCTACTTTCCAAAAAGGGGTCATTTGGGGGGTATTTGTACTTTCCTGGCTTGTTAGGGTCTCAAGAAATGAGATAGGCCGTCAGTATATCAGGTGTGATCAATGTTCAATGATTGACACCATAGCTTGTAGACTCTATAACTTACACAAGGACCAAATAATATACACTTATTTGGGTTATTTTTACCAACGATATGTAGCAGTATACGTTTTGGCCAAAATTAACAAAGAAAAATTACTAATTTGCAAAATTTTATGAAAGAAACAAAGAAAAAGGCATTTTTTCACAAAATGTTCAATATTTTTTTTATTTATAGCACAAAAAAAAAACCCTAGTGATTAAATACCACCAAAAGAAAGCTCTATTTGTGTGAAAAAAAGGATGCAAATATCATATGGGTACAGTGTTGCATGACTGCGTAATTGTCATTCAAAGTGTGATAGCGCTCAAAGCTGAAAAATGGCCTGGACAGGAAGGGGGTTTTCGTGCCCGGTACTGAGGTGGTTAAACCTTTTTCGGCACACTCCGCTCAAAAGGTTGCCTACCCCTGTTCTAGACCTAGTACTGACAAATGGGGCATTGACTGTCTAATGTTGAGGAGAAAATTTGGGTTCTAGTGATCACCAGCATGTGGTTTGATATTAAAACAAGAACTGTAAAATCATATACAAAAACAAAAGTTTTAGATTTCAAAAGGACAAATTTTGCTGAAATGGAGACATTTCAAAAAATGTATTGAAAGGTTGGAGAAAAACAGGAGTCAGTAATCAGTGGGCACTGTTACATTTTACCATCCCGAAGGCAACTAGATTATATGTCAGGCAAGTTAGTAAGAATAAACTGAAGAAAAAAATAACATGGGTCACTAAAGAGGTAAGTAGGATAATAAAGGAAAATAAATTGGCATACAGGAGGTTCAAAGAAATAGGAGGTGTAGTTGATCGAGAAGATTATAAAATAGACAAAAGGAGGCCAAACACATTTTCAGTGCTGCCAAAGGACACAAATAGGTATATTCATGATAGAAAGAAAAAATGCAAACCATTTAAACAATTACTTCTGTACAGTCTTCTCAGAGATAAATTGTACTTGCAGTAACAAGTCGGGGAATCCATATTGGTTCTAGTAATGATGGTTAATTTTTATGATTTTTTTTGGAGACAGAGATAGTAGAGGAACTGACTCAGTTAACCACTTCAGCCCCGGAAGGATTTCCCACTTTAGGACCAGAGCACTTTTTGCGATTCGGCACTGCGTTGCTTCAACTGACAATTGCGCGGACGTGCGACGTTGTACCCAAACGAAATTTGCGTCCTTTTTTTCCCACAAATAGAGCTTTCTTTTGGTGGTATTTGATCACCTCTGCGTCATTTCTGATTGCAGCTATAAACAAAAGAAAAGCAACAATTTTGCAAAACAAAACAAATTTCTTACTTTTTGCTAAAATACAAATCCAAAAAAAAATATAAAAAAACATTTTTTTCCATCGATTTTGGCCGATTTATATTCTTTCTCATATTTTTGGTAAAAAAAAAATTGTGATTGGCGATTATTGATTTGGTTTGCGCAAAAGTTGCTGCGTTTATGGATGATGAGAATTAATTTCTGGGGTTTTTATTTTTTACTAGTAATGGCGGCGATCTGCGATTTTTATCGGTACTGCGATATTGCGGCGGACATGGCATTTATACAGCGATCAGTGCTATAAAAATGCACTGATTACTGTGTAAATGCCATTGGCAGTGAAGGGGTTAACCGGCAGGGGGCGCTCTAAGGGTTAACTGTGTTCCCTGGGTGTGTTCTAACTGTGTGTGGGCTGCCCTGGCTGGGGAAAGGCGATGATCACGGCTTCCATATACAGGAAGCCTGTGATCATCGCCCTTCCCACTCTATGAGAATGGTGATCCGTGTTTACATACACGGACCTCCGTTCTCTCACTGCAGGGGGGCCATCGTGGGTAGCCGGCGGCGATCGAGTCCGCCCTACCCGCTCCCTGACCCCCCCCCCCAGCACAGTGAACGCGCGCTCACAATACTAGTTATCGCGGCCGCCGTCAGTTGACGGCGTTTCGCGATAACGAGCCATTTTGCCGCCATCACGTTGCGGCGGGCGGTCGGCAAGTGGTTAAAGCTTAAAACATTTGTTACCCTATAAAAAAAAAAAATAGATCCTGTTCCCTTGAAGCGTGTTATGCAACACAGTGCTGTGTAATTTGACACCTTGTATCATATAAAATACCTGGCTAATCCTGTTTTGGTTTTGCCCTCCTCCCTTCAAACTGACCACAGTTTATCATGGCTGATGAGCCCTAACACCGTGGTCAGTTTACGTGCCTCCGTCACCCACATCTCTTCTCTGTCCTCTCCCCCCATCCCTGCCTGTCAGCTAGTGACAGTGCCGCTCTGCTCCCTGTCCCTTCCCCTCTTGTATTCATACAATCCCCTGTGTTTCGTAACGATATGTGTCTGAGTGTCTGTGCTGTATTAAAAAATATGACAATTTCTACCTTATTTCACAGCACCTCCCGGTGTCATGTGACTCCTCGCCTCTCTCCTCCTCTCCAGCTGACATCAGCGGGAGTTCTCGGACCCTCCCACTGTAGTTGTCAGCCCGGTAGAGGAGAAAGGCGAATAGCCACGTGAGGGCTGGGAAGCACTTTAAAATAAGGTCAAAATCGTCATATTTTTTATAAAACGCATACACTGGGGCACATATTGTTATTAAACAGAGTGGATTGTATGTTCCTAAACAAGTGGCTTTACAACCACTTCAATAAACGCAGATTGCGATTTTGGTTAAAAAAAAAAAAAAAAAGATGAAGAATATAAATCGCCCAAAACCGATGAATACATTTCTTTTTTTTTTGGATATGTATTTTTATTAAGAAGTAAAAAACTTATTCGTTTTTTGGGGTTTTTTTTTTTGCAAAATTGTCGCTCTTTTTTTTTTTGTTTATAGTGGTGATCAGAAATGACACAGAGGGGATCAAATACCACCAAAAGAAAGCTCTATTTGTGGGGAAAAAAGGACGCAAATTTTGTTTGGTTACAACGTCGCACGACTGCGCAATTGTCAGTTAAAGTGATGCAGTGCCGAATCGCAAAAAGTGCTCTGGGCCTAAAGTGGGAAATCCTTCCGGGACTGAAGTGGTTAAAGTACATTCACTGGCCACTTTATTAGGTACACATTAAAAGTACCCCCTTTTGCCTTCAGAATTGTCTTAATTCTTCATGGCATAGATTCAGCAAGGTGTTGGAAACATTCATCTGAGATTTTGGTCCATATTGACATGATAGCATCACACAGTTGCTGCAGATTTGTCAGCTGCGAATCTCCCATTCCACCACATCCCAAAGGTGCTCTATTGGATTGAGATCTGGTGACTGTGGAGGCCATTGGAGAACAGTGACCTCATTGTCATGTTCAAGAAACCAGTGGTGAGATGATTTGAGCTTTGTGACATGGTGCATTATCCTGCTGGAAGTAGCCATCAGAAGATGGGTACACTGTAGTTATAAAGGGAAGGACATGGTCAGCAACAATACTCAGGTAGGCCGTGGTGTTTATGCAATGCTCAATTGGTAGTAAGGGGCCCAAAGTGTGCCAAGAAAATATCCCCCACACCATTACACCACCAGCCTAAACCATTGATACAAGGCAGCATGGATCCTTGCTTGTTTACATCATATTCTGACTCTACCATCTGAATGTCGCAGCTGAAAATGAGTCTCGTCAGACCAGGCAATGTTTTTCCAACTGGTCTCCTCTGACTTCTGACATCAACCAGGCATTTTATCCACACAACTTCCACTCACTGGATATTTTCTCTTTCAGACCATTCTCTGTAAATCCTAGAGATGGTTGTGGGTGAAAATCCCAGTAGATCAGTCGTTTTTGAAATACTCAGACCAGCCACCAACAACCATGCCACATTCATAGTCCCTTAAATCCCCTTTCTTCCCCATTCTGACACTCTGTTTGAACTTCAGCAAGTCTTCTTCACCAAGTCTAGATGCACTGAGTTCCTTGCATGTGATTGGCTGATTAGCAATTTGTGTTACCAAGCAATTGAACAGGTGTACCTAATAAAATGTCCGGTGAGTGTATAAGTAAAGACCAAACTTTTTTTTTTTTTTTTTTTTTTTTTCAAGAGTGGACAGGGATTAGAGCCCCTGTCAGTTTTAATTGCTGTCTGAGTCCCTGTTAGGGAGATTCACCCTCTCTATTTGTCCTGTCATTATCATTGCCATTATCATTGACCCTAGGTTCACACCTATGTGGATGCATTTTACCGCAATTTTGTTGCGTTTTTAAATTTTTTTTGGGGGGGGGGGGGGGATTTGTTGCTAGGCAGGAAAAATTTCAGCAAGATCGTGGCAAAAAAACACCACTTGCGTTTCTGGTGCAGCTCAATTGACGTTTATGGCATGCAAAACGCAAACTGCAGTGAGAAAAAAAGTCACCGACCCTTTTCAAAAAACGCAACTCTACAAAACGCACAGAAGTTAACTACAGCCATAGGAAACCATGTTAAATGGACTGTACTGCGTTTCTGCAAACTGCAAAACGTGTTAAAAAAATGCATAGGTGTGAACCTAGACTGAAAGTAAAGGAAAATCCCAAATTTTGGGCTGTCCTCAGAAAAGTAATAGATGGGAAATCTTCCAGTGGGGACAGTTCTGGTGAGCTGGGGGGTCCCCAAGGAATTCCCTTAATGTGTAGGTATTTCCTCTCACTTCCTGTTTGGCTATGGGACAGGAAGTGAAGGGAAAACTCCGCACACAGATGGTGAGAAAAATATCATCTGACATGGGGCTCTTGCTCTATCCAGAATGAAAAAATAAGTTTTGCCTGTAAATTCTACTTTATTTTTTGCTGTGAAATGTTGAAAGGCTTTTGCAGCCCAAGCCCAAGAAATAGCACATTAACACTTTGGGCCTCAACCTGACAGCAATGCGGGGGTGGTGCTGGTATGCCAGTTCTGCCACATTGCGCTACCCCTCGTTGATTGGAATTCAAAAATTGAAATGCTGCAACTTCTTTTTTTTTTTCTTTTTTTTTAATCCTATTTCAGTTTTCAGTAGAATGAACAAGAATGACTTCCTACCACATAGTTTCCTTTAACCACTTTGGCATTGATATTTCTATATTATTCTATTACTGCATTGGTACAGGTATTTTATGACCTACCATGGCAGTAATACTGGTATTTTGTTTCATGGACACCTTTTGGAATTTCCGTGGCATTGATCTTGGAATTTATGAAAGCCCTGGGTATTAATGCTTTATGAACCTTCTGGGGCTTTAATTACGAGTATAGGTAACTGAAGTAGTAATAATAGTGTTCTCCACTTTTAGGAGGCACTGAGGCATTGGTGGAGTGCATTATGTTCCTGGCCAATATAGCTCTGGTGTTTGAAGGAAGCCGCTGAGAACATTGATGAGCAGCTGCAGGTTGGAGCAGAGGAAAGCTCTTCATCCCGCTTGTCATAAATCTAGGAAACAATGATCCGCATATTGGAGCTTTTTAGAAAACACAGCATCTTATAGCAAGTGGTCAGTGGCA
The DNA here is from genome assembly GCA_018402905.1 of Glandirana rugosa. Lineage (NCBI taxonomy): Eukaryota > Metazoa > Chordata > Amphibia > Anura > Ranidae > Glandirana > Glandirana rugosa. Next base: position 324,504 of record BLSH010089188.1, on the reverse strand, counting down.
ACATTATTGTTCCTAATATGCTTAGTCCTAGAATTCCGGCTTGACAAAAGCAGATTGCTTATTGTACATGGTAATACTAATTAATATGACAACAGCTGGTGTCAACTTGTAGACTACTTTTCACTAAAACCAGACTCTTAACACTAAAACTGGCCATACATTAAACAATCTGATTGTACAGTTTCCTAAAGACTAGTGTTGAGCGAACCCGGACTGTAACGTTCGGGTCCGTACCGAACTTTCGGGTGTCCGTGGCACGGACCCGGACCCGGACATTTCAAAAATCGTTCGGCAATTCTCAGACCAAAATCACTTTTCATCAGATGTTCAACTGTGGTCGACAACAGTATAATTAATCATAATGGTACATGTTATTCGTTAGACGAAAACAGTTCGGCCTTAAGATCCTGATTCGTATAATCCTTGTTATTACAACGGTGACTGGTGAACGATATTCTACGACACAAAAGATTTTTCGAGGTTATACGCCTAGTAACAAAGGATCTAAATACTGTTCGCCCTACTTCTCGAAAGGAGACGAGGTTGGACGTCGACGAGTAGTTACAAGAGTCGCCGAAGGAAGTTTGTGGTCTCGATATAACCGGTCCTTGTATTACGTGAGGTGGACAGAGAATATGTGTA
>BLSH010089188.1:276457-288770 GCA_018402905.1 Glandirana rugosa | reverse complement strand
ATGTTTTATTTACATATATCTATCCATCATATTTGTAAGTTAGTATATTTTATACATCTTTTTATACTCAAAATGTTCCAAATTAAAACCTCAAAACTAACGCTATTTTTTCATTCATTGTAACCTAACAGTAATCAAAGTTTGTTATGCATCTCATACATATAATCATAATACTGGAACATTATTGCTTATCTCAGTTCATCGGTTTATTTCAAGGAAAGTCGGACGTATAACAAGTCTACCATTGTCACCACTAATAGAAAGCCTCCATCTACAATTAACCCCCCTTCTCCACCTGTCCCCCCTTACCCTCTCCCTATACAAGACAACTTTCGGTATAAATCTGGACAGGGTGTAACATCTACCTCCGAAAGATAATCACCACTGTTACCATCTGAACAATATGCAGGCTGAAAGGAACTTTATTTGGCTACTTGACTCTATTCGTTATTACAAGGTCATAATACTAATATACATACTCTACGTATTGTTTGAAACTAATGACAATCCAATGTTACTTACTTTTTTATCGCAATCAAAACTCCAAAATTAAACCTTGTAAAACTCATATTTTTCTACATATTTTATATGATTGAATGTTTATACTACCTATCTATATACATTTATTTTGTATTGCGGCTTTAACTTTTGTCTACTTTTCAATAAAAATTTGAATTACAAAAAAAAAAATGCACTGATTACTGTGTAAATGCCATTGGCAATGAAGGGGTTAACCTGGGGGGCGCTCTAAGGGTTAACTGTGTTCCCTGGGCGTGTTCTAACTGTGTTGCTGTTTGACTGGCAGGGGAAGGGGAGTGATCACGGCTTCCATGTAGAGGAAGGCTGTGATCACAGCCCTTCCCCCTCTCACAGAACGGAGATCCGTGTTTACTTACACGGACCTCCGTTCTTTCACTGCGGGGGGGGGGGGGGCATCGCGGGTAACACTGCGGTTGGCGGTCGGCAAGTGGTTAATACACCAGCTCCTCAGCCACTTGTTGACTTCCCTAATCTCCCGCTGCCTCTCTGGTCTTTCGTGACCCAAAATGTCCAGCGAGTTTATGGTCATGGAAAGTCCTTAACACCCGGAGTGTGATTTGCGGTGGAGCAAACATTTTATCCCGATAACAGAGCAGGCCTTCTTGGCTTTTCAGGGAGGATACTTCTGGCCCAGAGGCTTGCTTGATCGCTGTTTTCAGGCAGGATAAGCAGCAATTTTTTTGCAGAAAGGATGGTGCCAAGTTCTGACATTTCAGGAGTATCAGGAAACATCCGGGAGAGGGCATCCACTTTCCCATTCTTGCAACCTGGCCGGTATGAAATTTGGAAGTTAAATATGGAAAAAAATAGTGCCCTCCGGGCTTGACGGGGCCTCAACCTTTTAGCTGCTCTGGGGTATTCCAGATTTTTGTCGTCTGTGAAGATTAGAATGGCATGAACGGCCCCCTCCAGTAGGTACCGCCACTCTTCTAGCGCAAACTTGATGGCTAGCAATTTATGGCCTCCCACATCGTAATAGGAATCATAATTCCTCTCTGGCGGAGTCCTTTTTCTGGAAGCAAAAGCTACGGGATGCAGTAGTGCTTTAGTCTCTTGACGCTGGGACAGTATTGCTCCTGTGGCTATTTCTGAAGCATCAACTTCGAGGACGTACAGCAGGGCTGGGTCTGGATGCTGAAGTACGGGTGCAGAGATTAACTGCTTTTTCAATTTAGCAAAATTATTTGTGCCTCTTGAGATCATTGGAAGTGCACCTGCTGACGGGTCAACTGAGTAATCAGGGAAATGATAGCAGAGAAACCCTTCACAAATCTCCGATAAAAATTTGCGAAACCAACAAATCGTTGGATGCTCTTGTTATCTACAGGAGCTGGCCATTCTAGAATTGCTTAACTGTTTGGGGATCCATGGCAATTCCGTCTGTAGAAATGATGAGACTCAGAAATTGGATTTTTTCCGATTTCACATAAAGTCCATGATTTCTGAGGGTTGCCAGTGCCTTTTTCACATGGGTACGATGAAGTTCCAGGGTGGCAGAGAAGATGAGAATGTCATTGAGGTAATCTATGACAAAGTGATTCAGAAATTCTCAGAAAATGTAATTTACTAGTTGTTGAAATGTGGCTGGGGCATGACAGAGACAGAATGGCATAACAAGGTACTCGAAATGTCCAAATCGTGATCTGAATGCCATTTTTCACTCGTTACCTGGTCGGATTCGGACGAGGTTATAGGTCTAGTTTGGTAAAGACCCACGCGATCCGGAACCTCTGGAACAGTTCAGGAATGAGGGGGAGCGGGTACCTGTTCTTTATTTTTATCTTGTTAAGCTCCCTATAGTCCACACAAGGACTCATTGATCCATGTTTCTTTTCCACAAAAAAAAAGAGATCGGCCTCGGCAGGAGGAAGAGGGGCGAATGAACCCTTTTTCCAGGTTTTCATTGATGTAGGTTCGGAGGGCCTCTAGTTCTATCTCAGATAATGGAAAGATACGTCCGGAAGGAATTTCTGCCCCAGGGAGTAGTTTAATGGGACAATCATAGGGCCGATGAGGGGGAAGAACGTCAGTCTTTTTCTTGTTAAAGATATCCAGAAAGTCCTGATATACCGCTGGAGCATTATGATGGGTACTGGACGTGGGCTGGAAGTCATACAGTTCACAGTGCTGCTGGTGGCTGGAATGGCACAGTGTTGCAGGCAGTAGGCTAAGGTGAAGGAAATTTCTTTCTTGACCCAGTTGATGTGCGGATTATGCGCTTGCAACCATGGAAGGCTCAAGATGACAGGGAACAGGGGTGAACAAAGTACATCGAAACAGATGAATTCTTGATGTAATAGTCAGGATGGGCCTGGTTTCCTTTGTAACAAGTCCAGAACTGGGTAGAGACCCATCCGCTAAGTGAACCTCGAGCCACTGCTTCTTATTATTCAGAGGAATACATAGTCTTTGAGCTAGTGAAATGTCCATAAAGCAGCTGCATGCCCCTGAATCACTGATTGCCAAAAGCCGGTCCTCCCCGTCCGCCACCTGTAGAGAGACAGGCAGAACAAGGTGCGAGGGGGAAGATCCAGACACCTGAAAGGTCATAGAGTACTGGGAATGTGACTTACTGGGCCTTATGGGGCAGTTGCATAGAAAGTGTTGCATTCCACCACAGTAGAGGCAGAGGTTGGCCTGTGTGCCACGTTAATTCTCCTCGGGAGTCAGAGAGGACTGGACTAGGCCCAGTTATATAGGTTCACCTTCGGCCATGGAGGTAGAGGATGGTGCTGGTGAGGGAGCAGGGGCTTGTGGTACCCTTGGCATCATCCAGGTAGGGCGAGGAGACTGGAAACGTTCTGATCGACGCTCCCGCAGGCGACGGCCCAGTTTAGTTGCGTGCTGGATCAGACCTTCCAATGTTGCTGGGGTCTCGACCCGGGCCAGTTCGTCTTTGAGGGTTTCTGATAGTCCAAGACGATACTGGTGTTTAAAAGCTGCATCGTTCCAATCGGTATCAGCTGACCATCTGCGGCAGTCAACCCTATAGTCCTCGGCTGTACATTTACCCTGGGTCATAGAGTGCAAGGCGGAGCACTGGGGATCATCGTAAAGTTGGGCCATGGCTTCAAAGAAGGTGTCCACAGAGTTGTGTAAAGGGTCCTACTGTTCAAGGAGGTTATGAGCCTAGGCCTGGGGTTCTTCGGATAGCAGAGAAATAATAAACCCCACTTTTACTGTTTCTAAAGAAAAAGTCCTTGTTTGCAGGGCTAGATACAGTAGGCAGGCATTCTTAAAGGCCCTGAACTTTTTCCGATCTCCTCTGAATCTTTCAGGCGTAGGAACACGAGGCGGCTCAGGCAGAGGAACCACCACTGTAGGAGGAGTAGCGGCATGATCAGGTGCAGAGGAATGCGGATGCCATGCTGGAAATAGAAGGGCTTGACTCTGCAGGGGAGACTGTCAAGTGTTGTAGACATCCTTCAAGCTGGAAACAATCTTCCTGGAGCCATTGAACCGTCTGGATGAGGGTGGTGACCTGCTGGCAAAGTGCTTCAAGTGGGGAGCCACATCTGTCGGCTTCTGACATGGTTGGATTATACTGTCACCTACCTGATTCAAAGCCAAGTGCAGAGAGGGTCTCCCTTTGCGGCTGCGTGCGCTATACCCCTGAGGGTATGTCGCACAAAGAAGGCAGGTGCAGGAGGTGATGACTGTGACCAGGAACAGATGCACAGGAACTCTGGAATTACTGGTGTATGGCAGCAGTAGTAAAGACTGGTAAATGGTCACCACAGCAGGAAGGTGCATCAGGTAGCTCAGAGTCTGTAGGGTCACCTGATCAGGTGTCAGACAACAAGTCCTTGCTTATAAGCTGAAGGCCCAGTTCCAACACCCAGGCAAGTCATAGACCACTGAGCAGGCTGAGCGTCAAACACAAGCAGCCTTTATTGATGAGCTTTTGTTGACTTTAAGCTTTTTGGGATACATTTTTACATCCCCAAATTCCAGCTACCTTCAGGTGAGTATCACAGGAGTACAAATGAAAAGAGCAGATGGCTAGAGTAATGATACAGCAGCAGTAAGCCTGTTGAAATGTATTATTATGTACCATGTGGGTTGGACCTCTCTTGCCTAAATATACATTTTGGTAGCCAATATAACAACCCTAGGCTTTTATACAGGGGGTGACAATACCGTTTCCTTTCTCCCGATGTTGGAGAGGTGCTATAGTACAAAGGTGTTGCCATTGAAGTCCTGTTGCTTTGTTTTAGCAACAGATGGTTGGGTTTGATCAATTTGTTATTTGGTCCAAATGTCAAGGAGCAGTTGTGCACACATAATTGGGTCCCTTGGAACCTTTTCCATAGAGCTTTATGCCTCATAAGCTAATTACGTTTGAGCCACCTAGCATTGCTAAGATTTGGTAGGCGTCTTCACCTTTTTCGCCCCTGGAGGAAAACTGTCACAACAGCTGCTAGGTGATTGGGGAATGTCACTAGATTTCACAGTAACCGAATAATTCCCAGTGCTGTCTAGACTCCTTGGTTACAGCTTCCTCCCCAGCTTACTAGCTTTTGTTAACTTGGCAGAACTGCATGCTATCTATTTTGCTTAGAGATCATCTGGTTATGCTTGTTATTATTAATCCATATACAGGCATCATCTTATAAGGGGGCTCTAACAGGGGTAAACACAAATTATGTATGCTTTGCATTTACTATAATGTATGTTTTTCATCAGCAACATTTGTTTCATATCGGTTGTTCAAAAAAAAAAAAAAAGGACTATCTGCTGAAGTTTACCCCACATCTGGATCACTTCTCTATACAGTAAACAAATCATACTTTTGTTCACGCTGGATAGTACAAATTTCCCTGTACTTCTGGCTCCTGCCAGCTATGAGAGTAGTGACTCACGCTAGCAGCGTTTTACTGTAAGGGCTCATTCAGACAAATTGAGTTGAGTTACGTTAATCAGCATTGATCAACACAACCGAAAGCAATATCACAGAGTAAACAATTGTTTTCTAATTAATAGCATGCAGGTATGTTGTGTAAAAATCAGCATGTCTGTATTTTTAAGCAGCGCAATGCACAAAAATGTTCTATAATGCACCATAGTGTGTTGCAAGGTGCTGTTGTGCATTGAGTTGAATGTAGAGTCATTTTGTGACACTTCAATAAAGGTAATAAAAAGTAAATATTGTGGGGAGTCAGGGTGGATTTGATTTAAATCCCGATTCAAATCACTTGTAAAAAGGCTTGACTTAAATCATAATTTTTAAAGAGCAGCTGACATCTCTGTCCCACAGCGGCTCCTCCTCTGACCCGCTGTTGACTCACCGACTGTCCCATTCACTTTATTGGGACAGCTGGTGATGCAGCAGTGACACAACAACGTGAGGGACGTGGCGGCAGCAGGTGAGTGGATGCCCACTAACTGGAGCTGCCATGATGGATCTGAAATGACAGGTGCTCTTTAAATGTAAGGACTTATTCTTGCTGGCAGTTAGAACCTTTAATACTGTATTTGCAAACAAATACAGTATTAAACAAATACCTGCAGTGGTGGACACGGGTAGCCTGCAGTGGTGGACACGGGTAGCCTGCAGTGGTGGACACGGGTAGCCTGCAGTGGTGGACACGGGTAGCCTGCAGTGGTGGACACGGGTAGCCTGCAGTGGTGGACACATGTGGCCTGCAGTGGTGGACACAGGTGGCCTGCAGTGGTGGACACAGGTGGCCTGCAGTGGTGGACACAGGTGGCCTGCAGTGGTGGACACAGGTGGCCTGCAGTGGTGGACACAGGTAGTTTGCAATGGTGGACACAGGACAGGTAGCCTGCAATGGTAGACACAGGTAGCCTGCAATGGTGGACACACTGGTGGCCTGCAGTGGTGGACACGGGTAGCCTGCAGTGGTGGACACACAGGAAGCCTGCAATGGTGGACACATGGGTAGCCTGCATTGTTAGGCACAGGTGAGGCTGCATTGATGGGCACTGATAAAGTTGTTGTTAATATACGATATAGTGGTGCACCGAATGGAAATTTTGGTGCCGAAACCGAAAATGCACTAAGTCGAAAACCGAAACCAAAAACGACAGTTTTTAAAAAATATTTATATTTTCATATACAATTGTCATATGTAGCCTACCTGTGCCTGGGCACTGACAGGCGGAACTGATTGGTGCTGATAAGTGGCACTGATTGGAAGCACTGATAGGTGGCACTGACAGGTGCCACTCGTTGGCACTGACAGGTGGCACTGGATGGCACTGGTGGGTGGCACTGGCATGTGGCACTGACAGGCGGCACTGGATGGTACTGGCAGGTGGCAATGACAGGTGGCACTGGGTTGTACTGGCAGGTGGCACTTATTGGCACTGACAGGCGGCACTGGATGGCATTGACAGGTGGCCCTGGATGGTACTGGCAGGTGGCACTGGCATGTGGCGCTGACAGGTGGCACTGGATGGTCCTGGCAGGTGGCACTGATTGGCACTGACAGGTGGCACTGGGTTGTACTGGCAGGTGGCACTTATTGGCACTGACAGACGCCACTGGATGGTATTGACAGGTGGCCCTGGATGGTACTGGCAGGTGGCACTGGCATGTGGCGCTGACAGGTGGCACTGGATGGTCCTGGCAGGGGGCACTGATTGGCACTGCCAGGTGGCCCAGGATGGTACTGGAATGTGGCACTGGTTGGCACTGACAGGCAGCAGTGGACGGTACTGGCAGGTGGCACTGATTGGTACTGACAGGCAGCACTGGATGGTACTGGCTGGCACTGGCAGAAGACATCAGTATGAAACTGTGACCTAATTACACTGGAATGCAGAGAATGCTGAGAATGCAGAGAGAGAGCTGCCAGATTTTCACTGAGATCGGAGGTGGGCGGGACTGAAGAGCTACCACCAGGGCCCGCCCTTCTCCCGACATCAAGTTGAAAATCTGACAGCTCTCTCAGCATTCTTTGCACTCCAGTGTAATTAGGTCACAGTTTCATGCACAGAGCAGCTCGTACAAGCAGCCTGCTTTGTGAATCCTTTCATCTCCCACATCCATTGCGGGTATGTGATGCACACATACCCAGCAATGGATGGTACCCGCCCCCTTTTCGGTATCGGCTGGTTCTTTTGTTTCAGCCAATACCGTAAACACTGATTTTAGCCGAAAATGCCGATAATTTTCTGCGCATCCCTAATTGGATATAATATAATAAAATATAAGATGACCTCTGGCCCCTCACCAACAGGAGAAGCCTGTTGTCTTAAGGCACACTGTGCCATCCTGCTTCTCTGTCACTGGCTTTAACAGCATGGTTGTTGAAGCCCAAGGCTTAAGGGACAAAGGGGTCTCTTAGCCTGTCATTCCTACATTTGTTAAAAACCAGGAAAGCCTGGAATCTACAGCTTCTATCAGGAAGACATACTTGCTATTCAGCCTACCCTCAGGACCTCGCAATTGACATCCTTCAAGGTCCAACATCACAAGAGGAATAAGACCACTAATCTCAAGAGCTTACATCCTGATGGAAAAAGCACCTCCTGCTCTAATATGGGATTTATCCTATCAGGTCAGTAGGAGATTCCTGGGCATTCCAACATCAAGCCCTTTTGCCCAGTTTTGTAAGGCTGCCACCTGGTCCTCGGTTCATACTTTTTCATAATTTTACCAGTTGGACGTCCAATTTTCTGCAAACGCAGCTTTCGCCAGCAAAGTTCTTGCAGCAGCACTCTGTGTTAGGTTTGTTGACCTTTGTTGGGCCTCTTGGGACAGTTCTGTTTTCCTTGTTGTCTATCCTTCTTATCCATTGTTTAGGTTGATGAATATCATGCCAGTTCCTCTGTACTGTAGGACTAAGCTATAGTAAATTTTGACTTCCTGTAAATTCCATATCTTGGAGTACAGTACATGACACAGGCTGCCCTTCCCTCTGTTCCTGTGGTACTTTGCATTGCTTGCTAAAAAACTACAAGACTCATGGAGTGTGGTAGGATTATAGGGGGATGCCCAGAGGGTGTGTTCTCAAAAGCTTTGCCAGTGTTCAAACACCCGAAGGTACCAGCCTATGGCCCTATAGCCTATGAAGCTAGAAATGGTGACCACAACATTATTTCACATATTTATTCAAAATGTTGTTTTTTTTTTTTTTCTTCCAGTTAAAAAATTGAAAGAGCAACTGAAATATTATGAAGATAAATCTCATTCTGGAAATGATGCATTTAAGGTAACTTTCATTTCTTATTTTTAGTTATAACATTTTTATTGAAGGATTTTGGTACAAAATGTTGTACAACAGGCATATTCCCCTGCAGGGGTTTTCTATATTAGATCATTATAGAGTTAACTTTTTTAATAATTTCAAATGATTATTAAGGTGTTCTCTATTCAGATGCTGGGTAGGTCCAGGCTGCCATCGCAAGCAACGTGTTGCATATCCTGTGAGGTAGCAATTTCTGTCTTTAGGCCTAGCAATAGAATAGCGGGGTCTTCATGTTATTGCTGGAAGTATTGTGAAGATGATTCTAGAAAATTTGGTGTAAAGGGTATAGAACAGGGATATGCAAATAGCGGACCTCCAGCTGTTGCAGAACTACAAGTCCCCTGAGGCATAGCAAGACTCTGACAGCCACAAGCATGACATCCAGTGGCAGAGGCATGATGGGACTTGTAGTTTTGCAACAGCTGGAGGTCCACTAATTGCTTATCCCTGGTATAGAACATTCAGCATGACGATCATATGTGTGGTTCACTGCTAGTTTGTAGACAATCTTTAAAAAGTGTAAAGGCAAGTTATTGGCAATTTGGACAACTCTATCCTAAGTTGGTCCAGTTGGGATCTTGAAGAAAGTTTGCAACTGTCGAGGTTTAGGGTCTCTCAACAGTATTGCTATCTTTATATTGAGAGGTTAACATTAAAGTGGAGGTAAACCTGATTCATGAAATTTGACCTAAGCACATATATCTGTAGTGTTTTCTTATCTCTCTTCAAAGCCTTGAGTTCTGTGTGTTTCTGCTGTTTTGTTGCTCTGTTATCAGCATGATAACTTCTGACAAGTTGTCCGTCAACCAACATAAAACCAGCCTGAAATTTGTGTTGAGGGAGGTTGCTATAAATAGATTAGCAGAGAGCTTGCCTTGTCACAGCACAGCACTGCAAGTCTCTGCCTATGTGGAGTGGGTGTGTGTGCGCCTTTCCTCCAATCACCTGTCTTGGCTGTATGCTCAGAATCCACTCCTAGTGCTGAACAGGAAGAGAAAATCTCTAACAGGATGTGCACTTTCTAAAGAATATATAAAGCTGAAGACAGCAGATATGCATGTAAAATGTATGTAGGGAGATTTGTTTAATCTCTGTGTATCATCTGAGGCTCTTCACTTCACTGGGTATAGCAGAGGGTTTACATCCACTTGTTCCTATTTAGGCATGCGATTATATCACTATTTAGAGGTGTCTAATATAATATATTATATGATATGAATATAATTTTAAAACCTGTTGGTTGTAGAATCTTTTCAGTCGTTCATATATTTTTAAAATATTGTTTGGAAAGTATCTTATGGGTATACAGTATATACTCGAGTATAAGCCAACCCGAATATAAGCCGAGGCACCTAATTTTACCACAAAAAACTGGGAAAAGTTATTGACTCGAGTATAAGCCTAGGGTGGGAAATGCAGCAGCCAGAACACACAGGTATTCTAGCCATTACACAGGTATTCTAGCCATTACACAGGTATTCTAGCCATTACACAGGTATTGTAGCCAGAACACAGGTATTGTAGCCATTACACAGGGACTCAGCCATTACACAGGTATTGTAGCCATTACACAGGTATTGTAGCCATTACACAGGAATTGTAGCCAGAACACAGGTATTGTAGCCATTACCGCCTGCCCAATACCTGCCCTGGATGGTACTGGCAGGTGGCACTGATTGGCACTGGATGGTACTGGCTGGCACTGGCAGAAGAGATGAGTATGGTAGATTCACATTGCAAAGAGCGTGCTGCTTCTAAGAGTCGCTCTGTGCATGAAACTGTGACCTAATTACACTGGAATGCAGAGAATGCTGAGAATGCAGAGAGAGCTTCACTGAGATCAGGAGGTGGGTGGGACTGAACAGCTGACACCCACACCTTTGCCGACCTCCCGACATCAAGTTGAAAATCTGACAGCTCTCTCTGCATTCTCTGCATTCCAATGTAATTAGCTCACAGTTTCATGCACAGAGCGGCTCTTAGAAGCAGCGTGCTCTGTGCAATGTGAATCTACTCATCTCTTCAGACCACCCACAGACACTGACTCAAGTATAAGCCGAGGGGGGCCTTTTTCAGCACAAAAAATGTGCTAAAAAACTCGGCTTATACTCGAGTATATACTGTAAATCCTACTTTCTTGTGAAATACCTGTGATCTGAGTAAAACTATCTTTAAAAGTCTATGCTGAGCAATGAGATTAATCGTAAATGGTTAATCGTTTTTGGTTTTACTGTTATGGAAGATTAGTGAATTGGGTTTTTCTGCAAGATATGGTTGAATAATGTTTTTATGTGAGGGAGCTACAGATTGAAGTGGGAAGGTAATTTGTAGGAACCATAAAAAACAAATTGGTGTTTGTAGCATTTATATATTATATCAATTTAAACAAAAGTGGGGTTTTCCATTAATATCAACTTGAGCACTTTTCCTTACCAGGAATATAAGACTGACTTGATGTTAAATCACCTGCAATCCTACCATAGTTTCTGACTGCAAACCCTAAGTGCCCGTTCACACCAAAATAAGGTGTGGGAAGCCCACGTTCCATGTGCATTTCCTGCACCATGTTGTGATTTGCAGCCGCTGTCAATGTTAAAGTGGTTATAAACCCTTTTATATACCCAGTGAAGTGACTGGCCTCAAGTGATACACAGAGATTAATCAGATCCTCATACATAAGTGGTACCTGTCTATCTGCAGCACTCTCTTCTCTACATCTGTTCAAAGTGTTGAATTATAACGCTTGTCTGAGGATTCAGGAAAAAAGGGGGTGGCGAGCTCTGAGAGCTGATTACAGGGACAGGATACTCCCCCCTCCACACAGCATACAGGAACAGAGCTGTGGCTGTCAATCAGCTGGAGATCCCTTCCTGTCACCTTTTTTTCTCTTGGTGTCAGTCAGGAAAACTTGTCAGAAGTGATTCATGCTGATACCAGAGTAATGAAGCAGCAAATAGAAATGATACTTATTGCTCTTAATTGAGAAAACCACATGCTACAGAAGGAACCGCTTTTTTCATATTTCATGTCTGAGATTTACAACCACTTTAACCATTTCAGCCCTGGAAGGATTTCCCATGTTAGGACCAGAGCACTTTTTGCGATTTGGCACTGCGTCGCTTTAACTGACAATTGCACGGTTGTGCGACGTTGTACCCAAACAAAATTGCCATCCTTTTTTTCCCCCACAAATAGAGCTTTCTTTTGGTGGTATTTGATCACCTCTGCGTCATTTCTGATCACCGATATAAACAAAAAAAGAGCGACAATTTTGAAAAAATAAAACATTTCTTACTTTTTGCTAAAATTCATATCCAAAAAAAGAAATATAAAACACAACTCTATTCATCGGTTTTGGCCGATTTATATTCTTGCTCATATTTTTGGTAGAAAAAAAATCGCAATTGGATTTTATTGATTGGTTTGTGCAAAAGTTGCTGTGTTTACAAAGCATGAGAATTAATTTCTGGCGTTTTTTTTTTTTTTTTTTTTTAATTATTTTATTTACTAGTAATGGCGGCGATCTGCGTTTTTTTTTTTTTTTTTTTTTTTTTTTT
>BLSH010089188.1:249038-263380 GCA_018402905.1 Glandirana rugosa | reverse complement strand
TCGCCACAGGTAAAACCTGTCGAGGCCGCGGACCCAAAGTAAGTGGGTACCCTCGACACTGCGTATGGCGCCCCAAGGGGGCGGGGAACTCCCGAAGGGAGGGCCCCCCCACCCAAGGAGGGCGATACGCAGCCGCAGTGCAGTGGGTACGACGTGCGACGTTAGAACGTCGCATCTCGATCGACCCATAGGTACGAGCGTCCACGTTAACCCCTACCTGCCGACAAGAAGGCGTGTATAGATACAGGCCTCAGCCCGCAGAGGAGGGGAAGGAGACAGCGTATGTCAGGTGGCGCCTGATATAGACGCCGCCACCCAAATTTCCCGCCAGCGTCACGCACGCAGATGCGACAGAGGAAGGGGAGGAGACGCCCGACTCCGGACATAGATATGTGCGGAAGAACAGCCGTCCATCCCCAATTGCACCTGCGAGCATGGATACCCAGCTAGCTCTACGCTGCAAGATTGCAGCGTGCAGCATGGGTGACGTGACGCCGACGCATAGCGGGAGGAACCCACCCCCCCGGGAGGGAAGCCCTCAAGGGGCGGGGGAACCCCGCGGTATGCGTCACAGCTCCCATGGGTGAATGAAACCCAGGCGCCGGAGCTGTCCAAAATGGACACCGCTGCCCACGGGCATGGGGGGGCCACATGGTTATTGATTTTCAAGAAAGAACCTAATGTAAACATATTGGCCCTATAAGTATGGGTAAAAATGTTAAAATGAGGGGGAAAAAGGGAAGAATTTCAAAAAAGGAAATTAACATGGGGACCAAGGGGTACTGGTTAAAATAGAGCCATGGCTTGTACAAGATATTCCCCACCACATGTGTCCATCCCTGATATAGCTACAGAAAAAAAAGGGGGAGTGGGGAAATGTGGGACTTTATATGAAGTCATGACATACCGTCATGAACTTCCATCCCTGTTGCTTAGCAAACAAAACAAAACAGTTGGGACTTTATATGACACGTGTGGTGGTAAAAAATGTATAAGGATGGATCATGATTAAAATGTTTTAATTATTATTATAGAATTCATATCAACAAAAGTTTTGTTGATATGAATTCTATAATAATAATTAAAACATTTTAATCATGATCCATCCTTATACATTTTTTACCACCACACGTGTCATATAAAGTCCCAACTGTTTTGTTTTGTTTGCTATATTGTAATTTGGATATTCAGATATATTCGAATCTCCGAATAATGAAAAATTAGTCCGAATATTAATTTGGAACGAAACAAACCACACATGTTTAGTGTCCAATCCTCTTGTAGGCATCAGTATAATCCAAATGTGTTGGACTTCCTATGTCCCTCAATGGAATTTTTTTTTTCTCTTTCGTTCATTGACGGACGCAGCCTCTTATTCTTGGCATGTGGGGTATGCACCTTTTACCAGGAGTAGACTAGGCAGAACATAGTTCAGACAAAAAAGCAAGCTTGCCCCTCCCAGGGGGCAGTCCTCACTCTGCATAACCCCCTCTGCCCTGCTAGCACTTCAGTTTTATCTGCCTAGTGCAAGGAGTAGGACCTGGCGGGATCTTTTTTTTGCTCAAGCTATCTGATGAAGAATGTAATCAAGCAGCTGGCTGGGTGACAGGCTGGAGATCTTTAGGTCCAGGTAGTCTCCCCAGCGCAGCCGAGGGATGCGAGCCGTCCCTTAGCTGCTTGCGGGGTCGGCCGCATCGGGCCCCGTTCCGTGCGGGGCGGCCGGTGGGTTAAATGTCCCACCAGCGCACTGAGTAACCGGGCTGCGGCTCGCGTTGAGGTGTCACGTGGCCGGCAGCTCCCTCCCAATCTGTAGGGGGAGCAGGTCTGTCTCAGGTGGCTACCTGCTGCGCCCGTCGAAGGGTGAGTATGCTTCCCCTCCCCCCCCTCGGGGGTGCGGAGGGGGGACTGGCGGGTGTCGCCCCCCCGTCTGGGATGTAGGTGGTTCTGGCTTCCCTCTCACCTCCCCCCCCCCCCCGCCGCATCCTGCCTCCGTTGCTGCTTTCCTGGGTCCCCTGGCTATGCGATAGCCATTTTTTCGGGGCCGGCCGCCATTTTGCCGGAGTCGTGGCCATTTTGTGGTGGTTTTGGCCTCTAGTGATCGCTCGGTGGCCATTTTTGGTTGGTCTCCTGATGGGCAAATAGCATGTGCTTTGGCCTCAGTCTGGACAGCAAGGTCGGCACGTGTGGGGGAGCTCACAGCAGCAGCAGCAGTGAGGCAGATAAGGCAGGCTTTTCAGCAAGTATAGCTGGCTTCTACCTGGGTTGCTGGTAGCGGCGCAGTGCGGGTCCTCTTGTGCATTTCCTGGGCCGATGTGCGGGGGCAGCTGAGGGGTGGCCTTGTGGCAGGCATGCGGCCTGTAGGCCTCACAGGTGTCCCGGGGGGTGGCGCAATGGCGGCTGAACTGGGAAGCCGGCGGTGCTGGGACCTGTAGTCCCACTAGACAAGCTGACTTCCATTTTGGAGGAATTTCTCGCCCGGTTGGAACCGGTCCGTGGTAGGGGAGTGGCGAAGAAGCGTCCACCCCCTCCCCAATCCTGTGATCTATCAGATGGGGAATTGGACCCTTCTGACGGTGAGGAGGAGCAGGGGGCCACCGTAGCGCGGGAAAAGGCATTGGTGGGCTCCCTGGTGGCTGCCATCCGTGAGACACTTAGTTTGGGCCAGGCTGGGACGTCGCAGGAGGCGGCTTACGCCTTTGGGTCCCATAGGCCGGCTCGGGCCCCTAAGGTTTTCCCTTATGTGCCATATTTTGATCAGTTTGTCTACAAAGAGTGGCAGCGTCCTCAGAATTTGTTCGCATTACCAAAACGCTTTTCTGTGCGCTATCCTTTTGAGGGTAGCTTGTTGCATAAGTGGGTGTCCCCCGTGGTAGACCCGCCGGTGGCCCGCCTGAACAAGGCTACCACTATCCCGATGGAGGGTTCTTCATCATTTAAAAATCCAGTTGACAGGCGGACGGAGGCGGTGTCCAAGGAACGCCACGGCGGTGGCGTATGTAAACCATCAGGGCGGCACAAAGAGTGTGGCAGCAGCCGCGGAAGCGACCCACATCTTGAGCTTCATGTGCCGGCCATATCCGCCGTTTACATTCCAGGTGTACAAAATTGGCAGGCGGACTTTCTCAGTCCCCAGACTCTGGATCAGGGAGAGTGGTCGCTGCATCCAGAAGTGTTCCGTCAGATCTGCCAGAGTTGGGGCACGCCAGACGTGGACCTGCTGGCGTCCCGGTTCAATCGCAAGGTGCGAACCTTTGTGTGCAGAGCATGGGATCCATTGGTGGACGCCCTTGTGGCTCCATGGTCTCGGTACCGGCTCCTTTACACCTTCCTTCCTGTCAAGCTTCTTCCGTGCCTGTTGCGCAGGATAGAAGTGGAGGGGATTCCGGCTATCCTGGTGGCTCCGGATTGGCCTCGGCGTCCTTGGTACGCCGACGTGGTACGGATGGTAATGGATGTTCCCTGGCGGCTTCCGCTACGCGAGGTTCTGCTGTCGCAGGGGCCCATCCTGCACCCTGCTTTACACTCGCTGGCTTTGACGGCCTGGCTATTGAATCCCAGGTATTGAGGGATAGGGGGGTCTCTGAGTCGGTGATCCCCATCATGCTTAAGGCACGTAACTCCACTTCACGCAAGATATATCACCGCACCTGGAAGGCTTATATTGCTTGGTGCGAGGCTGGGGAATGGAAACCCCCGTTCCTTTTCAGTGGCTCGTGTGCTGGCCTTTCTTTAGCAAGGCCTGGATCAAAAACTGGCATTGAGTACCCTCAAGGGGCAGATTTCTGCCCTAGCGATTCTTTTCCAGCATCCATTTAGCGACGCACTCTTTGATTCGTACATTTGTACAGTGGGTACGTCATGTGGTCCCTCAGGTGCGGTCGCCCCTGGCGCCGTGGGATCTGCACCTGGTACTTGCAGAAGCCACCATATGAAAAAATCAGAGACATTTCTTTGCTGTTGCTCTCGTAAAAGGTGGCCTTTTTGGTGGCCATCACATCTGCCAGGCGGGTGTCTAAGTTGACGGCTTTGTCTTGTAGGTCTCCCTACTTGGTCCTGCATAAGGACAAGGCGGTGCTGCGCCCATCTCCTTCGTTTCTACCGAAGGTGGTTTCCTCTTTTCACATTATTGAGGACATTGTCCTTCCTTCTTTGTGTACGCGCCCGTCACATCCTAGGGAGGTTGCTTTGCACTACTTGAATGTGGTTAGGGCTCTGCGGGTGTATTTGACGGCCACGACCTCTTTTCGGAGGTCGGACGCGCTGTTTGTGGTGGCGGATGGACCGTGCAAAGGACTGGCGGCCTCGTCGGCCACCATCTCTCGTTGGATCAGACAGACTGTGACCTGTGCGTATGAGGTTCGGGGTCGAAAACCCCCTTTTCCAGTCACGGCTCATTCCACCAGGGCGATTAGTACTTCCTGGGCTTTTCGACACCAAGCGTCGGTGTCTCAGGTGCAAGGCTGCCACTTGGACCTCTGTGCACACCTTTGCTAAGTTTTACAAAGTTGATGTGTCAGCATCTGCGGATGCTGCTTTTGGCCGCAAAGTTTTGCAGGCAGTGGTGTAGGCGCGTCTGGCGCCTCCCGGAGAGTTTTCTGTTGGGTGCGGTTGTTATTGTGTTACCCACCCCTCTTTGGTTGACACTGCTTTGGGACGTCCCCACATGTCAAGAATAAGAGGCTGCGTCCGTCAATGAACGAAAGAGAAAATAGGATTTATTTGGCTTACCATAAAATCCTTTTCTCTGAGTTCATTGACGGACGCAGCACCCACCTCTCTGTGTTCTGAGTTTGTACTGCTTGTTAGAAACTGAAGTGCTAGCAGGGCGGAGGGGGTTATGCAGAGTGAGGACTGCCCCTGGGAGGGGCTAGCTTGCTTTTTTGTCTGAACTATATTCTGCCTAGTCTACTCCTGGTAAAAGGTGTATACCCCACATGTCAAGAATAAGAGGCTGCGTCCGTCAATGAACTCAGAGAAAAGGTTTTTAAGTCAAAAAATCCTATTTTTTTTTTTTACAGTGAGTACAAAAATCCTATATTTTTGGCTTTAAAAGCGAAGTATGGAGTTCTTAAAAAAAAAAAAAAAAAAAAAAAAAAAAAAACATAATAATTCTTTTTGGCCTTAAAAGGGAAGTATGGAGTTATTTAACCGCTTCAGCCCTGGAAGGATTTACCTCCTTCATGACCAGAGCACCTTTTTGCAATTCGGCACTGTGTCGCTTTAACTGACAATTGCATGGTCGTGCGACGTTGTAGCCAAACGAAATTGACGTCCTTTTTTTCAAACAATTAGAGCTTTCTTTTGGTGGTATTTGATCACCTCTCCGGTTTTTATTTTTTGTGCTATATAAACAAAAAAAGAGCTACAATTTTGAAAAAAATGTTTTTTTTCACTTTTTGCTATAATACATATGAAAAAATATATATAAAAAAACAAATTTATTCATCAGTTTAGGCCGATATATATTCTTCCTCATATTTTTGATAAAATCACAAAAAGCATTTGATTGGTTTGCACAAAAATGATCACGTCTACAAACCGCGAGAACTCATTTATGGCGTTTTTATTATTTTTTTAACTGGTAAAAAATCTGCTATTTTTATCAGGACTGCGATATTGCGGCGGACAGACTGGACATTTTTACACTTTTTTTGGGACCATTGACATTTATACAGCGATCAGAGCTAAAAATAGCCACTGGTTACTGTATAAATTTGGCAGTGAAGGGGTTAACACTAAGGGGGCAATCAAGGGATTAAGTGTGTTCCCTCACTGTGTTATACCTGTGTGGGGGCTGGGCTGGCAGGGGCATGACAGATTTAACTGATCCCGATGACAGTGATCAGTAGATTACTGTCATGCCACCTGCCAGAATGGGGAACCGCCGTGTTTACATCGACGGTTCCCCGTTCTTCCTCTGTAGAAGGCGATTGCGGGTCACAGGCGGACATGGAGTCCGCCCACCCCGCGGCCACACTCCATGGGGCGGGCACGAGAGCGTGCCGCCAGCGAGTGCGCCCGCCTGCAACTGCGGCTACGCGGATCGCCGTTTATAGACGGTGATCTGCCCAGCGGAGCCAACTTGCCCCAGTAAATGTACGTGAGGCAGTCGGCAAGTGGTTGAAAAAAAAATACTACTACTACTACTACTACTACTACTCACCTAGGTGGGTGCAGCATCAATGCTACTTCTGTCCCCTGCTACATCTAAGACTGAGAACTGCGCGATGGAAGACTGTTGAATACTCAGTTCTCAGTCTTTAGTGAGTCAGTCAGCTGCTCTCTACTCTGCCCCTCCAGCGCTCACTGCAGTTTTGGGCTGTGGAGGAGGAGGGGGTACCAGGCTCAGTCCCCCAGCAGATCACTGAGAGGCTGAGCCAGCTGTCAGTCCAGGTATATGGATGGATCCCGACCTTAAAGTTAGGATCTTTCTAGAACCTGGACCAGCAGAGTGACATCAGCCAACAGCAGACTGTAAGCCCACTGTCGGCTGAAAATGGTTCACAGGAGGGAAGAACTAAGTGCACTTCTGTGATCCATAGGAGAAGTAGGACCAAAAAAGTGTTGGCCATACTTCACCTTTAATGCAAAAGGCAATGTGTGGGAGGAGGTTTAGATACACTTAATTAACTTGATGTAAATAATGTTACGTAGGAGAATGTGTTAAAGTCACACTTTTGTTGAATGCCTGGTCCTGTGATACAGAAAATTTTCACCAAGATTATTTTTTCAATCTGCAAAGGTCAGGGTAACATGCATTGAGATGGATAAGTATTCATTGTTTTCTTTGTAGGGAGTGCTTCTTTATAGTTTTGTTTAAAAAAAGCAACATGTTTGCTATAAATATAATACCTGATGAACAGGATCAAGGGAGCAGATCAGATGAACTGCCAGTGGAGCGATTTTAAAAGAAAAAAAAAATTCTCTCCTGCTTAGTCACAAATCTCTCAGAAGTATAACACACTTTCTAGATTTACTTTTGATGTGCACGTTTCCTTCTTCTAGGAATGCGGATTTCCTGATTGGAGAATTCGACAAACATAGTGAAGAAATGAGTGAGCAACTCCGTTTTTATCAGGTATTTCCTGTTTCCTTTATAACTTGGCAAAAAGAACAAATGAATACATCTAACCTTGAATTGTTAACTGTTTTATTGTAATTCTAGATTTGAATATTCTTAATGTTAGTCTGTTTTGTCTTTCCTTCTATTAACCTTATTTACCTTCCTTTATTAACTCATTTTGTTTGTTTTATAGAATGTATGGTAAAGTGTCTTGATTTGGCATAGCACTTGTTGGGCAGTGCTATTGACAAATCTCCAGTTCCAGTGAGTTCAGTCCAAAGAGGAGCTATGTTTGAGGGTGGATTGACCTACTTTTATTCAAAATGAAAGACCTTTCAAACAAAAACAGTTGCCATCTCAGGGGGTTATCTGTATTGCAACAGTCCAACAAAAATTGTTCTGCCCCCTGGCTATCAAGACTTCACCATCTCGGAGTCAGTTTCTGCCCAGACTCCTCACACAGTCTCCTTTTATCCTTAAGGCAAAACACAATCGCCCACCTGGCTATACAGGCTCCTGTCTTGGGACACTCTGGCTAACGTAATCCAGGCCCTGTGACTCTCACAGCTTCCTTGGCTCACTTACTTGTAGCTCCTATGTCCTGAACTCTCAATAAAAGCCCACCTGTCTCCTATGGTGAGACCTACAGTCTCCTAGGTGGAGTGTCTGCACTGCTGCTATGCACCAATTATAACCAGAGTGTGCAGCTCTACACTCGGCCTGCTGGTCTCTGGTAAGACCTGGACACTGGGTTAGACCCTTCTAAAACTCTTCAAAGTCTCCAACCTCCGGATCCCGAATTACAAGACCCGGAGGAAGCTGACAAACCAACTTTCTCACAACTGCCATTCTGAAGCCCTTCAAACTGTATCCTTGGGAACCCTGTGTTGTCTTCCAACCTATTAATGTAGTGGCAGGACAAACCAACTGAAGATGCAACTGTGCCACAGAGAAACACAGATATTTTTGAAAGTTGTGGTGAATCAGAATGTGGAAATAAGCCTCTTTTAAGTCTATATAAATAAGTCAATCTCCTGGCTAAATCACCTGTAGGATAGCCTGCAGAGACTGCAACTTGAAGTGCTATTTTTATATGCTTTTGTTTAAGAGCTTGAGATCTACGAGAGGCCTCCATCTGCTTCTTGACTAAAAGGAGCTTGCTGTTCTGGAAGAGTTTTGACATAAAATAGCAAGATGTATTATTATTTTTTTTTTGTCTTGCGTGTTGGAACTTGAGTTAGAATGAACTTTTGTGCAAGGTTTTCTTTGAAATTCCTATGAATGACCCATACGTCATGTCACTTATGTTGTCCACCCAAACTTATCAGAACCTGGCAAGCCTGGCTCCTACCTGGTGAGTCTGGGCAGGCAAACTTTAAAAAGATTACTGGCTTTCTTAACCTACAAATGCTGAGCCCTTGGCTGTCTTTAAGAAGGAATACTGGGTGTTTCTCCAGGACCTATGAGAATCTTTTCCCTGCCTACTTCTTTGACCGTCTTTTGATTTGTCCTGATACAGGCGATTTAAACTGATGTTTTCATCAGGTGCCTATGTTGGGGGATTAATCCAGATTTGCTCCTCTGTGATACTCACGATTGCCTCATCAAGTTTGTTTCCAATCAAAACCTAACCCTCAAATGGAGTTTTTGACCAGCCTTTCATAGTAGCAGGGATAGCCAGCCACAGTTTGAGCCAGAGGGCTCTTTTTCCTGTTACCAACCAAGGCATCACCCTCACTGGAAGTTTAATGATGTCAATTGAAACGTCTGCTATAAAATCTCAGATGAGCTTAATGTTTATCATTTAAGGCAAGGATCTTGGATTTAACAGATTGATTGAAGATTGCATTGCCTACATTATAAACCCACACCTCAGGAACCTTTGAAATGGATGTTAGAACCACCATCGGTTTACACAAACCTTCTGCTGTCACATATATCTTCTTGTGGTTCAGATCTATACATCTGTTCAAGGTATCCCTGAAAAATACCATGTCCTCCAGGGGCACTATTTCTTGCCTCCCCAGTCTCAATTAGGCTGCTTGTAAGAGAGGAGGGTTGTCTGATGTCTTAACATCACTTGCTAAAAAGGGTAAAGCTTTGTGAAGTGATTCTTGAAAGTTGCTCTTTGCTTTATTCTTCTGTGATCAAATCTTTTATTTCCTCAAAAAAGTGGAAAGCATAAACCTCCTTTTCCTATATTTACAGTATTTTCTTTAATTTGGGAATCTTTCACTATGTATTCCCAAAAAAGGGTTTGCCTGACTAATGAAGGGCTGCACCAAAATAAAGTTGAAACCTAAGATTTCTTTTTCTTTTACCAGGGCTAAAGGAGGAGAGGGAAGGCACACCTAAGTGTAGTAATTAAAAGGTGTTTTATTGCACAACAATCAATGCACTTGGATTGTGGTAAAATCACTCATGTAAATCCTCCTCCACGGGTGCTGCCGCTGTCTGTGGGTTCCTCCAGGATGGGTGACCAGAAAGAGCCAGCGCTGAGTGCAGAGAGCCGCCTGGAATCCATGGTCAACACCGTAGGCCGGCTTCCCAGGCGTGCACTGCAGGCTGAGCTCCCTCGGAAACCGGAAGTGACGTCAGCGGACGTTACATGCATGATTTTACTATAATTTTGTATGTGCATTGATTGTTGTGCAATAAAATGCCTTTTAAATACTACACTTTGGTGCGCCTCCCTCTCCTCCTTTTCTTCTCTCTACTGCACAGAGTCAGTGGACACACTCTGGGGATTGCAGCCACCTTACATACCAGTGACTCCCACTGGTACACTTGCCCATCAGACTAGCTATAATTCCCATGGACTATTGGAATAGTACATCTGTATATACAGATTTTTACTTATCTTGTTTGGTGCAGTCGCTTTCCCATATTAGCGTCAGTGCTTCTGCGTTTATATATACTTGTGCCAAGGGGCTGAAGCTGGAACCCAGATAGAAGAAGCCTGGTTTGTAAAGGCAAGAAATTCAGTGTGTATTGAAATACTTGTTTTGTAGCGAAACAACCTGCTGATTATCCGCCTCCTTATTTTTTCACACTTTCTCTCTGACTCTTTTTCCCAGTAAGGCTGCATTTGGCCAGGCCCAACATCTGTTAGGAAATGGCTAAAGATAGTCATATCTGTCAGCAGACTTGAGTGGTAGTGTTTTGCGGGGGACCAAGATCTGCGGCCCCTGTGGGGATGGCTGAAGTGACGCCTTTCTAAAGGACAACTTTTGGTTTTTGTAAGGCTTCTAATCTGTCTTTTGACAATGTAAAATCTCTACAATCCAACTTGCACAGGCTTAAATTCCACAAGGTCAGGACGTTGGAGGAATAAGTGAATGTCATATGCAGTTGCGGGAGCCATCACTTATCTTCTCTGCCTTGGCTAGTCTTTTGGTAAGATTTTTACTTGGAATAGACATGCATACTGTTAGTGTTCTTATAACATACTTGGATAAGAGGTACTGAAGTGCCTAAGAAAAAGCCAGTACCTTCACACAGGGGTGAGAGGGCTTGGGCAGCAAGTCTCTAGTTTGGGGACTAGCAAACAAACTAGCTAATATCTTGGCAGTAGGACTACAAAAAGCCACCATAGTGCTCTGATTGAGTGGCCATCCAATTCACCCCCCCCCTCTCCTCGACTGACTACACGTGCACCTACCAATGCACATAACTGTAACAAAATGTGCACCCCAACACTAAACATCAGAACTGTGCATGTGCCCCATATTTTGAAACAAAGAAGCTAGAAACACCCAGTAGAATGAAAGCATGCTGTTCACACACATGCGGCCACCATCAGCCACCCCAGCATTATTTTAGATTTACTGAGAATAAATTAGAAGAACAAACAGATACAGGTATGTCCCAAGTGACCAGCAGTGCGACTCCCTTACCTGATTCGGGGGGACTTTGTCCAGGGGAATTACCCGGGATTTGTCCCGTCTAGGTAAGTGATGACTTTGAGTTACAGAGGGTATGAGGGGAGGAAGAAAAAGGAATGCTTTGCCTGAGAGACCAGGAATATATTTCTAGATAAACAATTCTATGAAGGTAGAGGAGGAGACTACCCTCATAGGTATGCTGCCATGAAGTTTGTAAGGAAAGATCTGTTCTTTGAAGAAGATAAAATCACTTTTATCTCTGCTTTTCAAAACAAAAAATCATTACCCTACCATTACATTGTTTTTGTATGTTTGTGTAACTGGGAAATGACAAGT
Source organism: Glandirana rugosa (assembly GCA_018402905.1). Classification (NCBI taxonomy): domain Eukaryota; kingdom Metazoa; phylum Chordata; class Amphibia; order Anura; family Ranidae; genus Glandirana; species Glandirana rugosa. The sequence goes on along the minus strand of BLSH010089188.1, from coordinate 252,097 downwards.
CCACTCTTGAAATAATTTTCAGCACAGGGATTAGAAAGAAAAGCTGCTGTCATTTCAGGCAATTCGAATGATAAACATCTAAAAGGTTGTCTTTTTTTCGTTATTTTCATGTAATATTGTTTCTGTTTTCCATAGGTACAAATGGGTGAAATGAGATTAAGGATAGAAAGCATAGTAAAAGAGAATGAGAAGTAAGTAAACTGACAGTATGTCAGCCTGTTTATATTACTGATACAGTAAGGCTTTGTTGATGTACCTTTCATTCCCATGAGTTAATCTTATGTTCTTTCATGGAAGTGATAAAGCGCACAAACTATCATCACAAAGACATTCTCTACTGCATTATTAACTCAAACCTGAGTAAAGATTTATGTCTATGTGGCATAGCAGAGCAATTGAACTAGTGCCATTTGTGATCATAATTATGTTCATCAATCTCCACTAAATGTGACGGTCAGCACCTATCATTGCTTGCTACAATCTTGTGGTAACATCTATGACATCGGTAGGGTGGTTCCTTTTTTTTTTTTTTTTTTTTTTTTAAGCCCAGCTTCAGGAATTACAAAATAAAATCTACCCTTGCAATGCCTCCTGCACTGTAATGATAAATGCTTGTTAACTCCGGCGGATGAGGAATAAGATGTAATAGATACTTCTCACTATGGCACTCTCCTCTGCTCCGATCTGTGAGTGGTCCCTCGCCATCCTCAGGTAAAATGCAGGGCTATTGGCTCTGGATTGTATGTGATGATGTAATTGTGTGGCCATTGCCCACAGTACTCCAAGGACGAAGTTGGTGGGAACCTGCCAGGGGGAAGATTGTATTAAATATTTCCCCTTATTACTAATCCTTAGAGTTAAAAAAGCATGTATTCCTTGCCATATGGTTCTGGGGGTTGAGGGGATGTGGACACTAAGGCTGGATTCACAACAGTGCGGCGCGAATTCCAGCTCCGATCTGAGTGAGAAGGAAGCAAGCCGCTTTTCAGCGGCTTGTCTCCATTCTCACAGCACATCAGCTAGCTGGAGAGGGGAGGGGGGAAGGTGTAGAGAGGAGGGGAAAAGAATCCTCGTTCAATGCGGAACACATCTGCGATTTAGATGCGTTCCCATTGAACAAAATGGGGCTGTAATTCATACCGCACTGCACAGAAAACGCACATGTTTTCTGTGCAATGCAGACTGTGAATGTACCGCACATATGTGAACTGGACACATTGAAAACATGTTTTCAAGTGTCCTGCGAATTGGATGCGGTGTAAGCCGCATTCAATTCGCATAGGTGTGAACTCAGCCTAAAAGAGTAGCTTTTTTTGTAATCTCTGGAGTTTAACTTTAAACTGATTTATTTGGCTTTCACTTGAAATGAGATTCAAAAAGTTGATTCAAGAAATGTTCAAATGTTGTTTGCCAAGGCCTTGCATGGTTGTCACTGATGGCACTTGGGCCTTACCCATGTCTCAGCAAAACTAAAGTAAGTGGTATCTTTGCAATGTAAATTCAAGTGAACATGTGATCATTCTATGGTAATTAAAGTGTATTTCCACTTTTGCAGCCAAATTTGGATAAAGCCCACTTTATATTTGTTACATCTTTCCATTCATATAGCATAACTAAATATGCTAGGAATAAATATGCACAATTAACTCCCAAAATTAATCAAGAAAAAACGAATATCCTGAAATCCAAAAATTCATATAAGCATACTGTATAGTCCATAATAAGATCAGCCATAGATGGTAGAAACCGGCTGAAATTCAAACTGTTTATGAGCAGGCTAAATGTACCAAGTTGATCAATCAACTTTGGTACAACCAGCCTGCCGGATTTACTTGCGAATATTGCTAGCGGCTGCTATGCTATACGGCTTCCCCTGGCCCTCTGCTGGGAGAATACAGTGTCTCGGCAGAAGGAATTCCCCTGTCAGCACTGTCTGTGTTGATGGGGGAATCGTACAAATTTCTTTCTTGCAACCCGTGGTTGGAGGAAAGACATTTGCACCATCTATGGCCTGCATTAGATGTGTGTGATTAAAGTGCTCTGTGCCAGTGAGAAAACGTGCTTCTCAAGCAAATGGGCCTCTTACCAAACAGGAATGATCTCGAACTGCAGAGATCAAAAACTCTTTATCTCTCCACTGATGGTAGACAGTCTCACCACCAGACCCTTGGGTAGCTGTCACCCCGTCAATGAGATATGGCAAGATGATCCCCACACAAGGAAAACACGCCTTGGCCACTGCTCCAAACAGCGCTCACCAACAGTCCGATGTATAACGCACAAACAGGGAGAAGCCTCATAGTGTAGGAAGATCAAATCTTCTTTATTAAAAATTGATATAACACTTATATTTATATGAATAGGAACATGCGATCTACAAGACCAAAAGCATGGCCACGGGACCAACCAAAATGCCCGTACGTAATGACGTCACACTCTAGCTCCGCCCGACGCCTTTCTCTATAATAGGCATCCTCTAGGATGCTCTCTTGAGTCCAGTATTCAGGATATAGAAATTGCAGCAGTCCTGTGATCATCGCTAACCAAGCGCAAGGTTTCATTTTATATAAGTAAAAAATATATATAGCATGGGGAGATGTGAAGGGGAAGTTCTTCATGGACGCAGGTGAGAGCATTGGTGTGTTAGAAGAGTGACATGTCTAAATAAATGTATATTTTTGCACTAAAGGGCTTACTCTCTCATACTATCTCTTCCCTACATGTGCTTTTTTAAAGTTTTTACAACATATTCATTTTCTTTTATCCCTTCTAATTCTTTGCTTGGTGTATACAGACTACAGCAAAAAATGACAAAAGCTGCTACTGAAATAGCATTTAATTTGCTCTAGCTTTTGTAATGATAATGCAAAGCGTTTTATCTGAAAAGCTCAGTTTAAAAATGGTAATTTGTTTCTGATTGTGAGCATGTCCAGCCTGTAATAGGATTGACAGAACATTTCAGGTTGACAGGCTTGGAGCATTTAAAGTGTGAAAGCATGAAATTGTTTATATATAAAAAAAAATAGAAAATAAATGAAGCTGCTTCCAGCAGATGAAAA
>BLSH010089188.1:216888-249028 GCA_018402905.1 Glandirana rugosa | reverse complement strand
TTTTTTTTTTTTTTGTTTTTTTTTTTTTTTTTCCCCCCCCTATATTTAGAAAGAATAAATTCAGTTTTGTTAATATTATTAATTCTGTCTTATAAGTCTAAAGACGTTTAGCTTAGTGCCAAACACGGGACACATCAGATTCCTGTTGGATATATACTACGTCAATATTGTCAGACTCTGTATTTACGGTCTACTTTAGAGTAACTAAAAATTTTCTTTCTTGTTTTACTCTGTTTTCATTTTATATAAGTAATGTTGTGGATCTGGTTTCAAACTTGACCTGGTAGACGTAACGTCTGGATGTTCGTCATTCCGAACCTTCATATAAAAATGCTCACGTTATATATCGTACGATCTTTTAATAGTTATCAACTGGGACGGAAAACTATGGACGTCACTACTAGATCGTGTTATTTCGACGTCGAATTTTTCACCCCCCCCTTTTTTTTTTTTTTTTTCTTTTTTTTTTTTTAGCTTTGTACTTTGAAGATGATTCTAGCTGAGATTCAGAGCTAAGTTACCCTTAAGGCCTGGCGGTTGCTGTATAGAGCACAATAATATAAAATTAGCATAGCAGTATGACCTAATGGAGGCCTTTAAGTATTTAAGAGCAGTTAAAGTGAAAATAAAGTCCTCTATACTCGCCTACCCTCCAGTATTACAATGGTCACAGGATTCCTTGCCTGGCTTGGCATCTTCAGCCAACCTGGTTGGCCAGCCCAGGATGACATAACACGCACATGGGAGTTAGTTCATCCTGGCACCAATGCACACCGCCAATGTACATTGAGCTGCACATGATCTTTGTATCTTCTACAGCAGGGTTTCTTAACCAGGGTTCCGTGGAACCCTAGGGTTCCTCCAAAGGTTGCAGGGGGTTCCTTGAGCAATGGCCAATTTCTACCTCTCAGATAAATTCCCAATGACATCATTGATCTTTTTAGCTATATGTAAGGGGGTAATACTGAAAGGGTGGTTGATGATTGGAATAAACTACCAACAGAGGTTGTGAGACAGTCAACAGTAAATGGCTTTAAACATGCTTGGGATAAACATAAATCCATAGTCAAACAACAAGGTTAATGTAAAAAAAAAAATATATAAATAAAAAAAAATAATAAATAAAAAAAAAAACAAAAAATAAAAAAAATAAAAATAAAAAAAATAAATAAAAAGGGGCAGACTCGATAGACTACTCAGTCTTTTTCTGCCGTCACTTTTCTATGTTTCTATTCTACCCAATGACCACAAGTGTAAGGAGCATTCTTCCCATTGACCATCACACTAATGTATCATGAGTTGTAGATTTTTAATTTTTAGCAAGGGTTCCCCAAGAACGGAGAACTATTTCAAGGGTTCCTCTGTGTTTTCAGTGAAAAGGCTTGTTTTATTGCAGAAGAAATGTAGTATGTCTCTTCTGTAATATAAAGGACACCTGATCACATTTTTTTTTCTTTTTTAGTAAAGTTTTGCTTTAAATGGAGCAAAACCATTGTTCTATTAATGCTACCCAACAAAGCTTGCAGCCCTGCAGAGGTCAGAAAACATCTCTGGTTTACATTAATATGTGCCACGTGTAATCCACTGCAACCAGATGCAGCACAGTATAGTAGGTTGGTGTACTTTTTAAAATGTATGTGTAACTTCCTCTCTCTGATCTTGACTAGTTGAATTCAAACTTCCAAGTCAGGTTTGAATCTCATTAATGGCTTTCGGGAATGTCATAGTACTGACAATTTGCTGCTGCAGGCTTGCTTTATGTGAAAGACAGCAAGGAGCTTGCGCTAAGTGTGTTTGGGAGTACTTCTCCTTCATTGCAAACTGGTAAGCAAACAGGGTGCTTCGAGTGGGGTGACCTGGTTGTCTGCAGCAATTGCTTGAATCATTAGGCGGGTAGCCTTGTTCCTGTACACATCCCAAAATGTTCAATCTTAACTAGATTGTACTAAGGGCTAGTTTGTAAGTGATGGACCTCTCTCTGCCTAGAGTTTTCTCCTTTGATGCACTAAATCTTTAAACAACTGTGTCCGACTGCTGAGCCTTGGTGCTCTAGAGCTGCTGCAGTTATCTGAATTGGCTTCTATGGATTTCTATTCTTAGAGAGGCTGTACCCAGACCCTGGATAGAAAAACAGGAACCCCCTGTAAGCTTGTACTTGCAACAGTTACATTGCATGTGTTAAATGGCATGGTGTTATACCAGTCCAGGGCCAAGGTTTGATGCAGTAGAGCCCAGTCTCTACTGGCCATAATTGTACACTCTGCTAGGCTCTCTGAGCCCCTGCTATGTATGACCAGTCTGTGGGTACCTTGGAGGCTGGGAGTGCGCCTGCTCCCTGGTCTATGACACAAATGGGCCACTTAGTTGGTGTCTAGATGTAACCCAGATGCCATAGTGCTCAGGCATGGCTGAGTTGGCACTTGTGGATGCAATCTCGGATCCTGCCTTTTCCTTACTATGACAACCATCACACAGGTTGCACTCTTGGCAGCTCCATGGCAGACCGCACAGGTCGTATTGGGACTACAAAACCTCAGGCTTCCAGTTGGTTGGACACTGGGAGGCAAAATAAGAATTTTCTGGCAGATATCCAGATTTACAGCCAGATGAATGTTCTAGGTCTCCTTCACCATGGGAGTTGCTGAGGCAGAGTAGGAAGGGTCTGAGAAATCGGATGCCTCTAAGACAGAAGAATCATCTGATTTGGACACCTCAGCCACAAACCTTTTCCAAACTCAAAATACCATGGTTTATTTCCTCACTGAGTTGGTCTAAAAGCATCTTAAGCTCTTACTACCTGAACCCTCTGGGCCTAAGGTTACAGGGCTAGAGTCTTGGAAAGCTCCCAAACTGGCCAAATCCTCACACTGAACAGTATTTATACAAAGACTAGGCCTATCCAGACAAGGTGTTTGCATCCCCTAATTGGTTCCTGCAACAGCATCCAAAGAACGGCTGGTTCGCCAAAAAGTGGGTGGCCCTGGCTGTGGACCCTGCAGTGTCTTATTTAAATAAGATGTTTTTGGTTATGCTGAATACTGTGCCGGTGTTTAAGGACCCTGCGGACAAGAAATTTAAGTCCCTCTTGAAGCCATCCATTTCATTGGCGACTGCAACCATGAAACCCGCCACTGTATTCATGGAGTGTTTTTTCAGGCTTTGCTGGTTTGGGCAAAGCGCACTGCTATAGGGAGCCTGGGGCCCTTAAGTTGGGGTTTTCAGCTGGACAGCACTGGTACGCTTCTGTATGGAGGGGATGGGAGATTCTCTCTGACAATTATGTGTAGCACACTTAAGCACTGTTATGATAGATACTGCTACTCACTGATAGTATATATAAAACAATGGGTTAATAAACCCATCTGAGAACAGCAGCAACCATTAAGTGGGTCAACTCCCAGGACAAAGACTATTAGGCTACTTTCAAACAGGGGTGTTTTTCAGGTGCTGCGGTGCTAAAAATAGCGCCCTTATAGCGCCTGAAAAACATCCACCCCAGTGTGAAAGCCTGAGTGCATCTTTGGGACGGTGCGCTGAGTTTACACCGCTCCTCCACCGCCCCTGCCATTGAAATTAATGGCAAAGGCTTCCGAAGAGGCTGCACACCACCTCGGAAGCGCAGCACGCTGGCACTTTTACCCCCTTTTTAACCTTTTGTAGGGAGCACCGTGCTCCCGCCTGCATAGCGGAGCCATAGTGCCGCTATAACAGTGGTAAATCGCCGAAGAAACTAACGGCGATTTACCGATACCGCCCGCCTGCCCCAGTGTGAAAGTAGGCTTAAAGTACAAAAGCAATAGTGCGCTTATTCATACATACAAAATGTGTTGTAAAACATGTGCATCAATAATATTGCATGAAATGTGTAAACATTTATATAAAGTGTGTATGGGCTCAAAACAACTGGTTCCTCAGAAATCTATGACAATCTCCTTAATTATCTTGTAAAACTGCATCAAAAAATGTGTAAACATTTTTATAAACTGCATATTGTGTTCAATAAACACGTTCCTCTGCAGACTGTGTGTTTCCTCTTGATTGAAATGGATGAGCAATAGTCCAAAAATATATATGTAAAATATATGAAGAAATAATACAAATATAAACATAAAAGTCCAAAAAAATATATGGTGATTTCTGTGTATAACCTCCACCATTCACCTCTATGTGAAATGGCCGCTCACCTCCAATAAAGACCCGCCAGGGCCACTATAGGCCTTGTGTATATGGGTCTTTGGAAAGCCTCATCCAGACAGCCAAGCTCAGATCCAAATGGTGATTATCCAGCTGGTAAGGATCTCCTTTCATCTCAGTGAATACTTGCAATGAAGGACTTGTTTTGGGGAGGGAACATCCAGCCAGCACAGCTACCAGCAATGGTAAACTCCCTGCTCCAACTCTCTTGAATGCACACCACAGGTGGCCAGCAGTGGTGTTGCTGTGCTCGACTCCAGCGATGACCCCGATAGTGAAACCTCTGTTGATGCCTCCTGAACAATGCTTCCTGTGAAGGAACTGGAGGGTGCTTCAGCTGATGGCCTAGATGTGTCCAGCTGCAGCGGTGCTGACAAGGCACAAATTGCTCACCACAATGTCTGTTCCACCTTGAGGTTTCTCTAAGCTATGACCACTTCCCACTTCTCTCTGACAACTCTCTCGCCTGGAACTTATGTTGGTGCACATAAGGTGAATGCTGTGGCTTTTTTAAGAGCAATGCCACCTTGGCAATGCCTTGGATATGCTGTGTCCAGAAGATTACAGTAGGAAAGTGCATTCTTACATCTAAAGAAGTGACAGAATCCTTCAGAGCAAAAGCCATCTTTGTCTGGGATCAAGAACAATTCCTTTTGTCCTTTTCAGAACTAGGGGTCTAAAAGGAAGTCTTCCTTTCAGAAGAAAACCTGGACCCAAAGGCCCAACAAGATGGGTGATAAGCCCTCTTCCCAATGAAGGAGTACCCCCATGGCAAGTGTATGATGTATAGCAGCCCCTGGTGCTGTGTTGACTCATTGTGCTATTGTTGAGTGTCCAGTGCATTCCTATACCTTTTAAGGAGGGATGGGCTCCTGTCCTTAATCTATATATATGCTCTAACTTTGGAACTCAAAATCTATAGAGTTAGGACTGCAGTACACTAGGGTGCCATGAAGTGGCCCTGCTGCTTACTCATTTATATTTGCAAATGTGTGCAAACTAAACCCCTGGTTTTAATGTGAACTGTTAGACCACACAATTCAGTTTGTTGCAGGCTGATTGGTAAGTGAGCTGGGAATTCTTCTTTGCTGTTTTTTTTTTTTTGACCCAGGATGTCTCCGATGTCTGGGTTCAAAGCTTCAAGTTGGAGTGTAGCGTCTTGCATCCTTCATCCTTTCTGCCATCAAATGTGCCTCCTGCACCATAAAAAAAGAGCAGCCTGATTTCTGTGCGGGACCTGTTGTGCTCTCAGGGGTCCATTGTCTTGTTCCAGGATCAGAAAGAATAGTAACCACGAAACCTAACTTCTTGGTGCCCAAGCCAAATGGCGATGTGGGGCCCATTCTGAATCTAAAGCACTTGGACAAGTTTCTTCATGTGTGAAATTTCCATATGAAGTCTAGGCAGTCGTGAATTTCTTCTCTCTATCTGGGGACCTTCCTGGATCAAGGTGTCTACCTCCACATCCCCATTTTTCCAACTCATCGGCTCTTTTCCTGGGAAGAAGGGGAAGCTTTATCCCTGGAAATGCTCCGTGAGATTGGTTTAATCCTTCCTCCAGTGAGGTTAGGAGAAGTCCTTTGCTCTGAGGGTAATTAAGGAGCAGTTTTCTGCCCTGAGGTGCATTTTCAGAGGTTGCTAGCTTCCCATTCATTGGTCAGACCCTTGGTATGTGGGTGGCTCACATTGTACCACTGGTAAGCTATCTGCTGACTCTGTGGGATCTTTATCGGAAGTTGTCAGTCTTTTAGAGGCCATGATTTGAACCTCTTTGGGACATTTCTCTCCCTTTTCTTTCCCGCAAGGTTGCCTTTCTTGTGGATATCCCTTTGATTCAGAAACCGACATAAGCCCCAGGAGAGAGATTTGTCAGAGAGAATCTCCCAATCCGTTTATTATAAACTGGACCAAGAGTGGAGTTGGGTACTAGTTGGTTACTTAGCAACATCTAGAAGAAGCAGGTGTATGAGACCACATCATGATCATTTTCCATATTCTAGCCAAAAAAAGGAAAACCATGCAAAGTTAGAAAAAATATTTGCCTTACACCTGGATTCAATGTGTAGCAATGCCTTCTCACAAGATTTAGTATGTTCTGCATTTCTCAGTAAGGGAAGGGCTGTGATGACACCCTCTCCAGTGCAGAGGATGGTTAGAAGAAAGCATTTTTTTTACAATTTTGCTCCACAGGTGTTTTTTAGTGTTTTGCATAAAGCAACCCAGAGATTTGTCCTTTTTTTTTCATTCAACCCCCTGGCTAAATGAAAAAAATACTAACGAACTTGATTGCCCCATTCACACACACAATGCGGATGGGGAAATCTTCCTCTGAGAGGCTTCCCCACCATCATAGTACACTGGTCAGCGTTGCAGTTTATAGGCTGCATCACTGATTGAGTAAGGAAAAGCCGACAGGGCAGTTGTACAGAGGTCGATCGGTAGACTTCTGTGCAATCTTCCCGCCCATACATGAATCAAAATTCAGCTGGTTTAGCAGGGAATTTAGATACATGTATGACCGGCATATGAGGCTGTGAAAATGTGTGGGCCCACCCATTTTACGACACCAGAGTATCATTTATACAAATACAACCTGTTTTTCTACTAATGTGCAACAGTCGAAGAAGAAGCAATATATTAATGAATCTCTGGATACGTAGGTGGAATATATTAATGGAGTCACCTTCAAGTGTTTCTTAACACCTCACATCCCCCGTATAACACCTCTTGTCATGAGGCTTTCTTCTCTCTTACGTGTGTAAAGGCAGCTGTGTATGCTTAAAGTGGTATTAAACCCTAAAACAAAATAGTGATATATTACTGCTGCATTAGTTTTTCTTTTTTAGGCTTTTTTTCCCTTTATTCACCTAGTGATCCAGCCAGTAACACACTTCCTGCCTTAGGGTGTCTGTATTCTGGATGAAATAGTATAGCAGACACCTTTGAACAGCAGTATTGTCAGTCTGGTGTTAAGCCTCGTACACACAGTTCGACGGTCGTATGCAAACGGTCGTACGACCGCTCATTGTATGCTCATCCGACCGTTCGTACGTGCAATTAGAACAGCCTATGTATGATGGTCGTACAACTGAAGTCGTATGAGCAAACTATGAAACTTTGGTAGTACCAACAAGCGGTCGTACAACCGTTTCATCCTGTGTACAGAGAAGTAGGTCCAACAAGCTGTACTGTGCAAAACAAGTATGCTCCGAAGTTAGGAACGGCTGGACGCTAATTACATGCACCTGAACTGTCTCTTTATATGTTCATAACACATCACTACGTTCGGCTTGGTCGGACGATCGTTTAGTGCATGTCAGGATGCCAGTTACATGATCCAACATACGATTTGGTCCATTCGGTCGTACAAATTTTAGACTAGCAGATTTAGATGGACTTGACTAACAAAGTGACCTTTAATTTCAGCTAACATATTATAAGCAGTTAGAGCAAACATGTATCCTTTTGAGATAAAGGTTTTAAAATGAATAAAAACTGACATTGTAAGCACCCTTGTCAGTGTTAGGGCTCAATCAGATGGACGCTGAGACACATCCTCTGTACTGAGCTGTGGTCTGCTGCATGTAAATCCACCTCGGAGCCGCATGCAGGCAGCCCATAGAAGTGAATGCAGACGCAGCGGCTGCACTGATACGGTCACATTTAAAAATTTTGACATGCTGCTTTGATGAAGGAAAAATTAACATTTGTATGGGGATGCCCATAAAGATGTCACAAACTGTGGGAGCCTTGGTTATTTCAGGGCTTGCCGCCTTATCCCTCGTAGTTGATCTATATTGTACCCTGTCTATGGCTTTTTCATCAATATCCTATATATACTGTATATATACTGTGTGTGTGTGTATAGAATATATATATAATTACAGTATTTCACGAAAGTGAGTACACCCCTCATTTTTGTAAATATTTTATTCTATCTTTTCATGTGACAACACTGAAGAAATGACATTTGCTACAATGTAAAGTAGTGCGTGTACAGCTTGTATAACAGTGTCAATTTACTGTCCCCTCAAAATAACGCAACACACAGCCAATAATATCTAAACTGCTGGCAACAAAAGTGAGTACACCCTAAGTGAAAATGTCCAAACTGGGCCCAAAGTATCAATATTTTGTGTGGCCACCATTATTTACCAGCACTACCCTAACCCTCTTGGGAGTCCTCTTCCACTCCTCCATGACGACATCACAGAGCTGGTGGATGTTAGAGACCTTGCGCTCCTCCACCTTCCGTTTGAGGATGCCCCACAGAAGCTCAATAGGGTTTAGGTCTGGAGACATGCTTGGCACGTCCATCACCTTTACCCTCAGCTTCTTTAGCAAGGCAGTGGTCGTCTTGGAGGTGTGTTTGGGGTCGTTATCATGTTGTAATGCTGCCCTGCCGCCCAGTCTCCAAAGGAAGGGGATCATGCTCTGCTTCAGTATGTCACAGTACATGTTGGCATTCATAGTTCCCTCAATGAACTGCAGCTCCCCAGTGCTGGCAGCATTCATTAAGACCCAGACCATGACACTCCCACCACCATGCTTGGCTGTAGGCAAGACACACTTGTCTTTGTACTCCTCACCTGGTCGTCGCCACACACGCTTGACACCATCTGAACCGAAAACGTTTATCTTGGTCTCATCAGACCACAGAACATGGTTCCAGTAATCAATGTTCTTAGTCTGCTTGTCTTCAGCAAACTGTTTGGGGGCTTTCTTGTGCATCATCTTTAGAAGAGGCTTCCTTCTGGGACGACAGCCATGTAGGCCAATTTGATGCAATGTGTGGCTTATGGTCTGAGCACTGACAGGCTGACCCCCCACCCCTCTAACCTCAGCAGCAATGCTGGCAGCACTCATACGTCTATTTCCCAAAAGCAGGAAAAAGGGGAGGAGAGAGACGAACAGGAGTGTATCCTGCTAATCCTGGACTTTAATGGCATGACATGAGACGAAACCATTACGGTATAAACCATAATTTTATGACTTGACAATTTAAAATTTCAGTATTTAAAAGGTTTTTAAATGACCAAATACAACATCAAACGGAACAGTGCCATACTGTGACACCTAAACCTTCCAACACCTAAAGTTGTACTTATATAAAATAAGCTAGAAGTGTTTTGGGGCTCAACCCTCCAAGGGTCAACACGTTTCCCTGGATTGTGTAGAGCTCACGATTCTTGCAGTGTAACGTCATCTTTCACATTATACAAAATTAGGCTAACTTTCTTGTTTATTTTATCTTAATTAAAGTGTATTTTTTCCAAAAAAAATGCGTTTGAAAGGCCGCTGTGCAAATACAGTGTGACATAAAATATTGCAATAACCACCATTTTATTCTCTAGGGTCGCTACAAAAAAAAATACTGTATATAATGTTTGGGGGTTCTAAGTAATTTTCTAGCAAAAAATACAGATTTTAACTTGTAAGCAACAAATGTCAGGAAATGGCTTAGTCTTTAAGTCATGGGTGCTCAACCTGTGGCCCCACAGCTGTTGTAAAACTACAAGTCCCATCATGCCTCATCCTTTGAGAGCCATTCTTGTAACTGTCAGCCTTGCATTGCCTCATGGGACTTGTAGTTCCACAACAGCTGGAGGGCCACAGGTTGAGTACCCCTGCTTTAATTGGTTAAAGTGACCTCAATTACAGACCGAAGTTCATCCGTTTGATCTAAAAGAACGAAATGTTACAATCTTTTTCTTTATCCCCGCCTAAATGATGTTGTGATAAACTTGTCAGGCTGCCTGTTTTGTTTTTTGACAGCTGTCAGCTTTAAGCAGAGGACTCTCTGCACTGAATTGAGGAAATGCTTTTTTAAGATCGTGAGGGGGGGGTTGAATCGTGATCTCAGTTCTTTAACAATTAATCGTGTAGCTCTAGTTGTTGCTGAACTGGACAAATTTCGATCCAGCTATTACACTGATGTTTCTTGATGTTCTAGTATGGAAACTGCTAGGATTATTCAACAAAGCAAACTGGGCATTCTAGGTTCACATGTTGAAACATGAGGACCAGTGTCTTCTAAAAGGTAGAAGTATTTCCATCAGCTTTGAAAGCAGTTAATCATTTGGACCATGTTGCTGAAACTTTTGAAAGGTGTTTAGACAGAAGATCCTTCTTTTTTGATAAAGTGATAGTGTTGTGTAGACTTTTATTTTTGATAGGTGTGTGAATGTGTTCAGCAGTGAATTCCTGCTCCAACTCACAGTAGTTACACATTTGGATTTTTCTACTTGTAGATAAATTGCTTGTAGAGTTAATTTACGTGAAAACTGAGCATCTGCTCCCTGCCAGCTTTTAGCTAAGCTTAGTCCAGCAGGGCTTCTCCTCCCAATATGCTACCTGTACAGTTTATTGAACCCTATGAACAATGTTTTCATGAACCCTATGACATACACAGGTATTTAATTATTCAGTGCAAGAACATGCATGCAGATGTGACTTTTTCCTACTGATAGCAGAATAGGAAATACAGTATCTCACAAAAGTGAGTGCACCCCTTACATTTTTGTAAATATTTTATTATATCATTTCATGTGACAACACTGAAGAAATTACCCTTTGCTACAATGTAAAGTAGTGAGTGTACAGATTGTATAACAGTGTAAATTTGCTCCTCAAAATAACTCAACACACAGCCATTAATGGGTAAACCGCTTGACAACAAAAGTGAGTACACTCCTAGGTGAAAATGTCCAAATTGGGCCCAATTAGCCATTTCTCTCCCCGATGTCATGTGACTCATTTAGTGTTGCAAGGTCTCAGGTGTGAAACTGAGCTGCAGTACGGTGACCAAGACCATACAGTGGTTTAACAGGACAGGTTCCACTCCGAACACGCCTCGCCATGGTTGACCAAAGAAGTTGAGTGCACGTACTCAACGTCATATCCAGAGGTTGTCTTTGGGAAATAAATGTATGAGTGCTGCCAGCATTGCTGCAGAGGTTGAAGGGGTGGGGGGTGGGGGGTCAGCCTGTCCATGCTCGGACCATACACCGCACACTGCATCAAATTTGTCTGCATGGCTGTCATCCCAGAAGGAAGCCTCTTCTAAAGTTGATGCACAAGAAAGCCCGCAAACAGTTTGCTGAAGACAAGCCGACTAAGGGCATGGGTGACTAGAACCATGTCCTGTGGTCTGATGAGACCAAGATAAACTTATTTGGTTCAGATAGTGTCAAGCATGTGTGGCAGCAACCAGGTGAGGAGTACAAAGACAAGTGTGTCTTGCCTACAGTCAAGCATGTTGGTGGGAGTGTCATGGTATGGGGCTGCATGAGTACTGCTGGCACTGCGGAGCTAAAGTTCTTTGAGGGAACCATGTATGGCAACATGTACTGTGGCATTCTGAAGCAGAACATGATACCCTACCTTCAGAGACTGGGCCGTAAGGCAGTATTCCAACATAACGACCCCAAACACACCTTCAAGACGACCACTGCCTTGCTAAAGAAGCTGAGGGTAAAGTTGATGGACTAGCCAAGCATTTCTCCAGACCTAAATCCTATTGAGCATCTGTGGGGCATCCTCAAACTGAAGGTGGAGGAGCGCAAGGTCTCTAACATCCACCAGCTCTGTGATGTCGTAAAGGAGTAGTGGAAGAGGACTCCAGTGGCAACCTGTGAAGCTCTGGTAAACTCCATGCCCAAGAGGGTTAAGACAGTGCTGGAAAATAATGGTGGCCACACAAAATATTGACACTTTGGGCCCAATTTGGACATTTTCACCTGTACTCACTTTTGTTGCCTGCAGTTTAGACATTAATGGCTGTGTGTTGAGTTATTTTGAGGGGACAGCAAATTTACACTGTTAGGGCCCGTTCACATCTAGGCGACTTGTCAGGTGTGCAATGGAACTGTTCTAATAGGAGCGAGTCGCTTCGCTCCGACTTAGAAAAAAGTTCCTGCCCTATTTTCAGGGCGACCTCAGCGCGACTTGCATTGACTTCTATGATAGAAGTCTCCTGCAAGCTTCGCTGAGGTCGCCTTGAGCGGGGCGACTTGATTCGCCCTGCAAGTCGTGCCGCTTCAGGTGTGAACCGGCCCTTATACAAGCTGTACACTCCCTACTTTACATTGTAGCAAAGTGTGATTTCTTCAGTGTTGTCACATAAAAAGATATAATAAAATATTTACAAAAATGTGAGGGGTGTACTCACTTTTGTGAGATACTGTGTGTTCCAGTGGCAGTAAACACAGCCAAAAGCTGTTGAGGCTCAATATTTTCATTACAGTTTCTCCTGTTTCTTATACCCCTATGACATTGACTGTTTCATATAAACATGATGGGCTTGTAGAGATTATTGCCAAGGCAGATATATCGGGCAATTTTTTTTTTATGTTTTTCGTTGCCATGGAGCTTCCAAGACATGTCTTTTTCCCAAAGCTCGGGCACTTTGAACTCGCCACAACCTACACGAGGACTAAATGTCTCTCACATGTAGCCCTGACATCCTGACATCATGCAGGGTACAGGTCATTGCCAGAGCTATACAGTCAGCTAATGAGACCGTTGGCTTTATTCATCTGTATCTGAAATAAGGACTCTCCATAACTACCAATCACGCTGAAGCTTGTACTATAATATGACAGCTGTAGAGTACAAGCTTAAATATAGTATTGCAGACAGTTATTTTTCAGCCACTTTGATAAATAAGATCCCGTTTGCTTTTTTGAACATCTGGCTGTCTGCAGGATGTTGCATTTATTACCAATTGAAAAGTGAGAACATTTCGGTCAAGCAAAAGGAAATGATTGGTAGATAAAACAAAGCACTGAGAACATAGTTTGTTGCAGTACGTGCTGAAGAGTTTTACTAATGGTACAGTATATTGTTTATATTATTACTCAGAAAGCACAAGATATACATTTTATTTTTCATTAAATTGTATATTACTTCATAGTGATGCAGGAAAGGTGTTTTATAAAATGACCTTACTTTACTGCTGATGTATAAAATGTGTGCAGTATGAAGAAATAAATATGTTTACCCTAATCAACCAATCACCTTCCAACTGTCACTTCTGTGGATTTGAAAATTTAAAAAAAAGATTCTCACTGTTGTCTAGGGGCAACTGAAAATTTTCCTGTTAACTCATACTTATGCATACAGTACTGTGCAAAATTCTTAGGGCTACTTCACATTATAAGCAGTGACAGACCTTTTACCACATGGTAAAACATCTGTCACTGCAGGTACACTCAGGAAATGATTGTTTCCTATGTGTCCCATTAACACTGCAAAGCAGCCTAGGTCTTCACGGCAGAGCGTTGCGATAAAATGCAGACACGCTACATTTTATCGTAGCACACTGTACCAAATTGCACGGCGATGTACAGCAACACAGGACATGGAAACAAGGCTAAGCGACTCAACTATGCATGAAAACATAGTTATTGGGATGCAGAAAAAATGGCAGCAGGGGCTCTGGACTGATGAGTCAAAATTTTGAAATATTTTGCTGTAGCAGGAGGCAGTTTGTTCACTGAAGGGCTGGAGAGTGAAACAATCAGTGTCTGCAGGAAACAGTGAAGCACGGTGGAGGTTCCTTGCAAGTTTGGGGCTGCTTTTCTGCAAATGGAGTTGGGGATTTGGTCAGGATCAATGTTGTCTTCAATGCTGAGAAATACAGGCAGATACTTCCCTATCATGCCATACCATCAGGGAGGAGTTGGGCTCCAAATGTGTTCTGCAGCAGGACAACGATCCCAAACATACAGCCAGCGTCATTAAGAACTATCTTAGTGGATGTAAATCCGAAAAAAAATTAAGACTTCTGCCTAGTAGAGAATAGGATGTCATGTCATCTGTGCCCAGTCTTGCCACGAAGAGTTAATCCAGCTCTGAGAAATCCTCTCATCTTTTTTCAGTAGGAAAAAAACAGACCCACAGTAAAAATGTGACTGTTTTTCCCCCATGCTGTGACTAACAACCCATTTCCTTATCTCATGCACAAGCATACAGAGCTTCACAACACCCCCTCCTTTCTTCTCCAACTCTTCCAGGATTGGCTGCTCCACACCTCAGCATGATTGGGCATGCTGAGGTCATGTGGTGACTTTCATGAGTTTTGACAGGATTTTTCTCAAAATTCAGGAATAGGAGAGTATGAGAGTGTAGAGGTGGGTGGGGAGACTTGTGACATCACGACTCCAGCAAAGAGGCCCATCCACTGATTCCAGCGTTTTGTGGGGTTGCTACTGCTGAGGAAGTGACATTTTCAAGGTAGGGATACACGCAGGAGGCTTTCATGTACAGTATATATACACTAATACCGTGCCATTAGTTTATACTGAGTGAGTGGCAAGTTTACATCCACTTTAAGTGTAAAGAATAAGGAGTCCTAGAACTGATTGTTTAGCTCCCACAGAGCCCTGATCTCAACATCGAGTCTGTCTGGAATTACATGAAGAGACAGAAGGATTTGTAGCAGACTATATCCACGGAAGATGTGTTGTTCTCCAAGATGTTTGGAACAACCTACCAGCCGAGTTCCTTCAAAAACTGTGTGCAAGTGTACCTAGAAGATTTGAAGAGTTGATGCTGTTTTTGAAAGCAAAGGGTGGGCACACAAAATATTGATTTGATTTGGAATTCTCTTCTGTTCATTTACTTCCCATGTTGGTAATTGATAAAAGTAAATGATTAACACTTCTATTTCTGAACGCATTCTTAATTTACAGCATTTTCCACCTGCCTAAATATTTTGCACAGTAATGTATGTCTCCACTAAACAGTGCTATACTGCTTGTACCATGCAAATCTGAAATAATCAATTCATAAACCTTAAATAAAATTAATAAAAAAATACATATACTACTCCATAGTTAATAATCACAGCATTTTCAATACGCCAAATATTTCTATCACTTCACCAGCGCTTGAATTTCAACAACCAAGTGTCCAGTACTTCAATCTCTGCAACAAAGTATCCATTGCTTCGGTTTCCACAAGAAAGTGTCCAGTGCAATCTATGCATTAATGCTTCAACTCATTGAAAGTGTCTCCAATATCATTAATGCCTGTTATTCACTCTATATACCAGTGATCCACAACACACTCTGTGCCAACAGTGATTCCTCTTCTGTGTCACCACCTGCACACCAATGAGAACTCATCGGAAATCTTTGACCCCCCCTTTGATCAGCAATTGGGTCAACAAGACAAAAAACGCCCTCATAGCATAAAATCCTTTTTGTATTTTTTTAAAAAAAATTGCATAACATGAAACCAAGTGCACTCACATTAGACGGTGCTGTAATCCAGCACTCGGATGCAACGCTTATTCTTACTCTGCCAGGAATCGCTCCCTGAAGACATCTGAGGACAAAATGTGTAGGAGTGGAGCTTGCACGGGAGGACAGTAGAGCTGGCACAATGTAAGAGTAAGCGCTGCATCTGAATGCTGGTACACAGCAGAATCTAATGTCATGTGCACCACCCTGAAGCAAGAAGATCATCCTCTAGCTTTTATGAGTGCCATTTCCAGCCTTGGGTCATATTTGATCCCTAAGGCTGTAAATCCTTTCTCTTTACATTCCTTCTTCTAGTTATTGAAAGCACCCTAATAGGTTGTTTGTGCCACCTAAGTGTTTGCTGGCTTTAGTGCAGATTTTTTTCAGAAGAGGTCTGTTTCTACTGTGGACCCAAACTTGTTTCACTTCAAATAGCTGACTACTTTTCGGGTGGAGGATACACCTTCTTTAAAGGACCCAACCCATGAGCAGTTAGAGAGTGTTTCCAGAACTCTGTTGTTGCTTGGCTATTTTGTTTCTAAGATCATTGGCCTCTCACTCTTTGATTATGACCTTTGTGGAGGGGCTCTCCCATGTGATCTCTCCGCACTTCAAAAACTGCCATTTGAACCCATTAGAAACATTCCTTTTTTTCTACTCATTGTCCATTGAGGGACAAAGGTCTTATTATTAATATGCTCTCTGTATTGCTCTGCTACAAAACGGAGGCATTCTGGTAGTAGGAGAGGTTATGCTCTGGTCTGTCTGCACTTTTATTTTTATGTCTGCGGGTGTTCAATCATCCTGTATATGGCAAGTATAACCCAAAAGTTTACAACTTTCTGTGTCCCTTCAGAGGTACAGTGCAAGTGAATGTAAAATCAGTAAGCATTATCTATCTATTTTGTATTGGTTGAACTAAATGGACTTGTGTCTTTTTCTAACTTTAATTAACAATGCAAGACTATGTAAGATTTAAAGCCTATCTCCCGGGAAAAGGAAAATCCTTTCTTCCAGTGGGGTTGCCCCTGCACTACAAGAGTGAACACCCTAATGTCTTTTGCAGGGCTATGGATCCTGCATTGTACATGATGTTAGAAGTAGAAAAGCGCAAGCAGCGCTGGTCTGTAATCCTTTCTATAACCACTCTGTTTTGCGCTAGTAGTTAATAAAATAACGCGGATCAACCAATTAATATGTGCAGCAAAAACTGTAAGCCTCAAATCATGCCATATATAATAAGTGATAAATACCTACATGACAATCTATATCAACCATGTCATCAATCTCTACAAAGCAATACAATATAATATAAAAACAGTGTCCAAAAAAATGCACACTGGTGGTGTTGAGGGAGCCTGTGGGAGCAGTGGATCAGGAAAGTGAAGGTGCTATTTGTGTTACCCTAGACCTAAACGAGTATTTTGTTGTTGCAGTGTGGCGGCAGCTTCACTTTAAGAGAGGCTTTTTGTTTTCCCCCAGAGTTCAAAAAGACTTTAATTTACCTCCAACTTTTTAAGTTGGTGACAGGGTCTCTTTAAACAGTGAAAATTTCCCTGAAAGTCATTTAAAAACATTATGTCCATGCCACTCAAAATTGAACATTTCTCAAACCTCTGTCATGAAAACTTTCTCTCTTAATATACTATTGTGTGAGAAAAAAAGCAGACCCCATGGAAAATTACTGTATGCAAACATTAAATCTTCATTCAAACAGTGCCTGCATATAAAGATGATACAATCGAATAAAAACACAAGGACAATTTGCCATTTTAATTCTGTATTCAGCAACCATCCACCTGTTGCCTCTGAAGTTGGTATTTTCCTCTACTTCTACTTCTTGTAGATACTTCACATAACTACCTACTAGGCTCTGACATCGACTTGGTGAACTGTTTTATCACTCTTCAATGCAAAATGAGTTGCAAGATGTCTGCAGGTTTCCTTTGCATGAACTGCTTGTTTCAAGTCTTTCTACAACATTTGAATGGAATTAAATTGACCAGGGCAGCTCATAATCCTCCATTTCTTCTTTTTGACCCACTCCTTGGTGGATTTGTTAGCGTGCTTCATTTCATTATCCTATTGAAAGATCCATGTCTGGTTGTTATCTGTGTCCAACCTTTGGACAGATGACCTCATATTCTTATCAAGCCTCCTTTATGTAATACAGAATTCATAGTTGACTCAGGTTCTGCAATCTGACCAGGCCCTGGATCAGCAAAGGTAACCCCAAACCATAACATTACCAGTACCATGCTTCAGAATTGATAATAGATGGTTCTCCTGAAATGGTGTCTTCACTTTGCATCAAAAGTGTACTGTTATTGGCACTTAACTGTCTTATATTTAAAGCCCATTCTTGGGAAAAGTAAAAGTCCTCCCTTGTACTTGTTTATGCCTAGAGAACCAGGTAAAACGGCTTTACTTACCTGCTCCTCTCATCCTGCATGCTCCTCCATGCTGCTAGATTGCTCCCTGCACCCTCTTCTCCTCTGCACCCCCACAGTCGGATGCCCCTTATGTCATCAAGACTGATGCAGCAAACATCATAGCCCTACTTTGTACTCGAGGACACCAATGGACAGTTCACTGTCGGAATGGTTTGTGGGGGCTTAGGTAAGTAAAAGTGTTAAGATATAAATGAGCACCTAACCCTTGCAGTGCGGCCACAGCCCCACTTCAAGGAAGGGCTTTTACTTTTTCTGGAGTTGGGCTTTAATTCATTAGTCCATAGTACATTTTTGCAGAAGGTCTGGTATTTGCCTTTATGTTCAATGGCAAACTGCAGTCTTGCTCTCGTTCTTTTTGAGCAGCAAAAGCTTTTTCATGGCACACCTTGTAGAAGATGCTTGCACTTTGACAACAATTGTTACAACAGGTACCTTCATGAAGGAAAATTTTAAGTCCTTGGAGACTTCTTTTAGTATCAGTCAGCTCTTGTGATAAATGTGTTGTGCTGACCAGTCCTGGCCAGATTAGCTGTCCATTCAAATATCTCTGCCTTAGCAGTCTCTTAAGGTCTGCCAGAGAGAAACATAATTGGATAAAGATGCCAGCTGAGTCTGTTGAAGGCAGTAAGAGTAAAATCCTCCGTCTTTTCTTCTTTAGCGATCCCTCTGTTCAGTGCACTGTTCTGGCAAGCCACAGGGCAACAGGCTGCAGGGTGCCAATCTCTGTGAGACTCTGATGGGATTTTACACTGTCAGGTCATAGGGTAAAGCTGGTCATTCAAACATTTGATGATTTGTTTTTCCTACCTTTCCTTTTTTTTTTAACAAGTTTATTGTCAGGTAAAGTGCTAATACAAGTAATAAATACACATACTAGTAATATATGCTTTAAATATATGTATGATATTCACATGTAGTTTAATGGACATGCACTTAACATGAAAAAATATATCTAGGCTATGTCCGCTTTAAAAAGGCACAGTCATCATATCCATGCAGGAGAAGGTGACAGTGGTATTTACTAAAACTGAAGAGTGCAAAATCTGTTACAACTCTGCATAGAAACCAATCAACATCCAGGTTTTATTGTCAAAACTTAATTGAACAGACTGAAGTTAGAAGCTGATTGGCTACCCTGCACAGCTGCATCAGATTCTGAGTGCATCTGTTTTAGTAAATGTACCCCACAGTGTCTCCAAAAAGGACATCCCCTGCTTACCCTACCTGTGCTCCCTGGCAGCTCTGCTCTTCTGCAATAAGCACTGGTAGTATTGCACTATGGTAGTATCAGTCCTGGTTCACACTGGTGCGATATGGGACATCCTATGATTCAGTGCCGGTTCCTGAATCGTACAGTGGTTCACACGGAGATCTGCGAACCGCTGGGGGTGTCAATGTAAAGTTAATGACACCCCCAGATTGGATCGCAGTGCGAACTGTGAAATTGTGCAGGAATTGGATCGTACTTGAAATAATATTTCTTTTGACTTCCTGTTACATTTTCAGGGCAGGATGTGAAGGGAATTCTCCCAAGTATGACAAAGACACCAAAAATGAAACTGGCAAAGCATTTTAAATCTTACCTACTCTATCTAAAATTAAAAAAGGTTTTAATCCAACAGTACTATTAGTATGCTTTGATTGTAAGCTCTAACGAGCAGGGCCCTCTGATTCCTACTATATTTAAGTGTATTGTATTTGTACTGTCTACCCTCAAGTTGTAATGCGCTGCGTAAACTGTTGGGGCTATATAAATCCTGTATAATAATAGATGTGAACACCCATGCAATCTAATTCCGGTGCAAAACAAAAAAGGGTCCTGCACCACTTTGGTGCGAATGCGATTTCAGCCAGTTTGTATGGCTGAAATCGCATTGCATAGACATCGCATGTGATCTGCACAGCAATGTGGTGCGAATCACATGTGATGTCTAGCATCGCACTAGTGTGAACTGACCCTCAAAGTGAACAATAGCAAGAATATATGTCTACAAATTGTACGAGAACACAGTGTACTATAATGCTCCCTATCTTGGTGACATTGAAGAACACTTTAGCTTGAAGTCTAGACTTTATGGCATCCATTGAAAATGAATTATGTACTGTAAATAGATTTGTTTTCATTACATGTTAGCTTATCCAATACTAGCCAATTTTTTTTTTTGATTGTAATTTACTATAAAATTGGTCCTATTATGATAACGATGGTCGACGGTTGTTGTTTTGTTTGTGTGGACAGTCTTATGAGACACAACACATTTACAATGCATGTTAAGAGATGCCTTAATAATTCTTTATTGCTCACATTTAATTCCCACTTTATGGGTTTTTTGGGCTGATTACATTGTTTGATATAGCATAGAGACGGTATTTCTTACTAGTTTATTTCACTCAAATGCACAGATCATCTTAGATTGTACTCCTGTCATTTTTAGTTCACAAATGATATAGCTACTATATTTGCTTGATATTAAAGGACCATAAATGTATTTTCCAATCTACTGTATTCATCACCTTTTTTGATCTTTATTTTGTTATGTACTGGGCTGTCAAGTTTAGATTGTCCACATCTTGTCAACCACAAGTGAGCAGAGAAGAATGTAGCTACTGCAGTGTGACCTTACATTGGGATACAGCAGCTGCGTATTAAAGGGCTTATTTAGAAATAAATGGTTCAGAGAAAAGTGATGTGTCGTTTCATATAACAACCAAATTCTAGCTTTCAGTTATTCGGTTTATAAAGATTGTGGTAACTATCGTAGACCTCCAGATTGTTTAAAGGATGACACTCTCTAGCTATTGATCAGTTCACTGTTGTGTTTCTTGGCAACCGTTTTAGTTTAGTGTAACAGATAAAACTTAAAGAAGAGGGCTGCTTCTCTTTGGTAAGCTCATTGAATTTATTCAGCATTGTTAAATGAAATAGGAAGACAGAGGTCTCTGTCCAAATAAAGATGCATTAAAAAAACAACGTGGTTTGAAATACAACAGTCTAACTTCAAAAATGATTTGTTTGGTTATTTTGACTTCCATTAAACATTTTGCCTTTTTCGCAATAATACAACTTTTATTGTGTCGTGCATGTAATGCTGTACAACAGGCGGGCAGGGAAGACCTAAACAAAGTTTTTCCAGAAACCATGGATGTTTGTGTATTTTCAAAAGGGTATATTTTAAGTGTTTATAAGATGAATGTGTGATGCTACTACCCTTTTACCTTGCAGACTTTTAAAAATGACTCTTTCTGTGCTCATACCACAGTATACCTTGCCAAAATTATCTTCTAGAAATACGTCGGCAACAAGGCATGTCACATGTGTAAAATCTTTGTTGTTACCGTATTTTTCGTACCATAAGACGCACCTGGCCATAAGACGCACCTAGGTTTTAGAGGCAGAAAACAAGAAAAAACAATTCTGATCCAAATGGTATACTAAAATATTTACCAGTGCAGCCATATACCAGATCCATGAAATACAGCCATATACCAGATCCATGAAATATAGCCATATACCAGATCCATGAAATATAGCCATATACCAGATCCATGAAATACAGCATATACCAGATCCATGAAATACAGCCATATACCAGATCCATGAAATACAGCCCTTTACCAGATCCATGAAATACAGCCATATACCAGATCCATGAAATACAGCATATACCAGATCCATGAAATACAGCCCTTTACCAGATCCATGAAATACAGCCCTTTACCAGATCCATGAAATACAGCCCTTTACCAGATCCATGAAATACAGCCCTTTACCAGATCCATGAAATACAGCCATATACCAGATCCATGAAATACAGCCATATACCAGATCCATGAAATACAGCCATATACCAGATCCATGAAATACAGCATATACCAGATCCATGAAATACAGCCATATACCAGATCCATGAAATACAGCCTATACCAGATCCATGAAATACAGCCATATACCAGATCCATGAAATACAGCCATATACCAGATCCATGAAATACAGCATATACCAGATCCATGAAATACAGCCATATACCAGTCCTATGAAATGCAGCCATATACCAGATCCATGAAATACAGCCATACCTGTGTCCATCCTGACAGAGCTGAGAGGGAGATTCATATCTCCCGCCACCACCGCGCTGTGATGATGTCATCACCCTGCGCCTAGTGGAGCTCCACTCTGCAGCCAGATCCCATTCATAAATAAGACAGAGCAGCTCCAGCCGCCGCAGTACTTCATTTGGCCACTGGGGCCGAATGAAGCCCCAGTGGCCAAATGAAGTACTGCGGCTGCTCGGTCTTCTCACTGTGTGAGATCAGAGCAGCGCTCTATGCTGCATTACACTGCGGGCTCCCGGCGGCAACGAGGGGGGTGGGTTTTTTCAGGTATTTGCACCATAAGACACAGGGAGACTCTCCCCCACTTTTTGGGGGGAAAAAAGTGCGTCTTATGGTGCGAAAAATACGGTACTCCAAATCCATCCAGATAAGAGGAACAGTGCATAAACGTTAACGTGTTTCAGCCTGAGTGGACTTACAGTATCTCACAAAAGTGACTACACATTTATGTAAATATTTTATTATATCTTTTCATGAGACAACACTGAAGAAATGACACTTTGCTACAATGTAAAGTAGTGAGTGTACAGCTTGTATAACAGTGTAAATTTGCTGTCCCCTCAAAATAACTTAACACACAGCCTTTAATGTCTAAACCACTGGCAACAAAAGTGAGTACACCCCTAAGTGAAAATGTCCAAATTGGGTCCAAAGTGTCAATATTTCGTGTGGCCACCATTATTTTACAGTGCTGCCTTGAAGTGGATGTAAACACACCACTCACCCAGTATAAACTAATGGCACAGTATTAATGTGTATATATACATGCAAGCCTCCTGCATGTATCCCTACCTTACAAAGGTCACCCCATTCAGCAGTAGCAGCCCCACGAATCTCTGGAATCAGTATGTGGGTTTCTTTGCTGGAGCGCAGTGGGTGGAGTCGTGATGTCACAAGACTCCCCACCCACCTCTACACTGCCCTACTTTGCTGTTCCTGAGTTTTGAAAAACATCTAGTCAAAACCTCAGGAAAGACACCACATGACTTCAGCATGCCCAGTCATGCTGAGGTGTGGAGCAGCCAATCCTGGGAGAGCTGGAGGAGAAAGGAGGGGGGAGTGTGAAGCTTCCTCTGCTCCGTGCATAACTAAGGAAATTACCTGTCACACAGCAAGGGGAAGAGACGTCTCTTATTTCTCAGTTAGTCGTGTTTTTTCTTACTGAAAAAAGATAAGGGGATTGCTCAGAGCTAGATTAACGCTTTATGGCAAGACTGGGCACAGATGACATGACATGCTCTACTCTACTAGGCAGAATTATTAAAAAAAAACAATTTTGGGTTTACATCCACTTTATCCCTCTTGTGCATGGAGTTCACCAGAGCTTCACAGGTTGTCACTGGTGTCCTTGTCACGTACCTGGTGGAGATCAAGCTGTAGAGGGGGCTTCTCTTGCACCTCCTGTCCAACACCCCTGATAGTGATGACAGGGAGTGTAGGACACAGGGTGGTACGAGGGCTGGTATAGCAGGTGGCACCAGCCGAGGGCAGTGCAGGTGCAGGGACGTGAGGCTGGAGCAGGAACAGGATACAAGCCGGGTCAGAACATGAGATAGGAGTAGAGTCAAACACAGGCCAAGGTCAGGAGTAGGCAGGAGGAGGTCGAGAGGTAAAGGTTCAGGTAAAGCCGGGTCAAATACAAGCAGACAGGTATGTATCGGGGCACAGGTAAACTGGAACAAGCTAAGCCAAGCAGTGACATGAACACATTCCTGAGTGGTCTTTTAAACAGTAATTTTGGTGCCAGTGCATGCATGTGTGCACGCCCGCAAATGCATGTTTCTTCCTGTGCCCATGCTAGTGTGCATGCGTGCCAATGCACGTCTCTTTACAGGAATTCTCTTACAGTCCTCTTCCACTACTCCATGACAACATCAGGGTTTAGGTCTAGAGACATGCTTGGCCAGTCCATCACCTTTACCCTCAGCTTCTTTAGCAAGGCAGTGGTCATCTTGGAATTGTGTTTGGGGTTGATATTGTGTTGGAATACTGCCCTGCAGCCCAGTCTCCAAAGGGAGAGGATCATGCTCTGCTTCAGTTTGCCACAATACATGTTGGCATTTATGGTTCCCTCAATGAACACTCATGCAGCCCTAGACCATGACACACCCACTACCAAGCTTGACTGTAGGCAAGACACACTTTTCTTTGTACTCCTTAACTGGTCGCCGCCACACACGCTTGACACCATCTGAACCAATTAAGTTTATCTTTGTCTCATCAGACCACAGAACATGGTTCCAGTAATCCATGTCATTAGTCTGCGTGTCTTCAGCAAACTGCGTGCATCATCTTTAGAAGAGGCTTCCTTCTGGGACTACAGCCATGCAGACCAATTTGATGCAGTGTGTGAGGTATGGTCTGAGCATTGACAGGCTGACTCTATGAAAAGATATAATAAAATATTTACAAAAATATGAGGGGTGTACTCACTTTTGTAAGATACTGTAACATGACTATATGAATTGAAACGCGTCAATGTTTGTGCATTGTTCCCCTTATCTGGATGAATTTAGTGTAATAAAAATATTTTACACATATGACATGCCTTGTTGCTAACCTATTTCTTGAAAATATGTTTAAAGTGTACCTCTACTGTCTTCATGTTACACCCCCGATACGTTCTTGAGAATATGCCCCCAAAGCAGCAGTCCTAACCTTACTTTTTATAATAAACCACCTTACAGCTAGCAAAGCCCACAAATGTTACTTTTACTTTCTTTCAGCATTTGCATTGGCTCAGGCACCTCCACACCCCCCCCCCCCCCACACAATTGATTGGAAATAGACCATTTAAGCAGAGTTCTGTCACATGGGGGCCTCCTATAACTATTCCCCCTTCCTTCGTTTTCTGGGTATATCTAATGGCTATGTTGGCACTGTGATGGACCTTCTTCTAAAAGCCCATTCATACCTTCAGTATGGGTTGAATAGACAATGCACCATGCGCGTCTTAGTGTATTAAGATGTCATTCATTTTTAATGGTCCCCAACGCACTAAAAGAATGTACCTTCAATACACCTGTATTGCAGCACACCAAAAGCATGGTAACGCACTGCTGCCATGAGTTGTATTGGAAAAAATGTACAATTTTAGGCCTGTTGTAGTATAAATGGGCTTCAATAAAGTGTATGTAAACTCTAACAATACATTTCTCTTATTTGCTCCCTTTTGGTCTGTTAAATATACTGTTGAAAACGTTTTCATTATATCTGTTCAAAAAGTGCAAAAAAAAAAAAAAAAAAGAAAGCTGTTGACCCTGCCATAAATCTTTTGAGTTTATAACTTCTGGACTGTTGTCAGTTAGCATTGTTGCCTGCCAGCTCTGTGGACTGCAAAACGCCTCCTCTTGCTATGGAGAAGAAAGGGAGGTGTCCTGTAACCCTTATACGGTATTATGTATTATGTACACACTCCCTGTCCTAGGGTGACAACCCTGCTTATTACGCCAGTTGCCATAAGACAGGAAGAGTGTTAATGGAAGGATAACCAGGTTAAAATAAAGGAAAACGTGTGAAAAAAGAAAAGTGGTGCAGTCACCACATCTAAGGACTGGTAAGCTGCAATGCTATCAGTTTTTGTGCTTGAAACACAAAAATAGATCTAAACGTTCCCTTAAATGTTATGTATATTTGGTATAGGTTGAAGCATAACCTCCTGCACTCAGGTGTGGTGCTTGGGGGTAGGAAGGACTCTCCCCTTGGCTGACCTTGCAAGTACAGAACACACACGTCTTGCTGCCCTCTTAGGACTGTCGGTACCTTTGCACAAACTACAAAGCAACTAGAGAAAGGGCACACCAATCTAGTGCATTATCATAACTCAATTGTTATTAAAAAAGTAAAACAATAAGCGGGCACTCACAAACCTGTGTTTTACACGAGGATGTCTAAACATATAGATGGGACCGCCTCCAATACACCACACTCGGCTGATGGCAGTGCAAGACCTCTAAATGTCCACGAGACACAAAGTTGTCAATTTATAAAGATATTTCTAGCACATAGCATGTACATAGAAAAAATTACACCCCAAAATACATTCTAGTATTCCTGAGTATGACAACACCACATGTGTGAGACTTTCTCACAGCCTGGCCACATACAGAGGCCGAACATGCAGGGAGCACCGACAGGTGTTCTATGGACATAAATTACACATATCATTTCTTGACTACCTATTACACTTTTGAAGGCCCTGGAGCACCAAGACAACAGACATGTCCACAAAATGAAAAGCAAACACTTCAACACATAATCTAGGGGGTATAATGAGTTTTTTGAACATGTCATTTTTTTCCACAATTTTTTGGAAAATGTGGATAAAATTAAAACTTTTTTTTTTTTTTACACAAAGTTGTCAATTTATAAAAGATTTCTAACACATAGCATGTACATAGAAAAAATCACACTCCAAAATACATTCTAGTATTCCTGAGTATGGCGATACCACATGTTGTGAGACTTTTACAAAGCCTGGCCACATACAGAAACCCAACATGCAGGGAGCACCGTCAGGTTTTCTAGGGACATACATTACACATCTAATTTCCTGACTGCCTATTACACTTTTGTGAGGCACTGTAGTGGCATGGATGAGCGCTGATGTGGCATGGATGAGCGCTGATGTGGCATTGATGAGCACCGATGAGGCATGGATGAGCACGAATTTAGCACAGATGAGCACTGATGTGGCATGGATGAGCACTGATGTGGCACGGATGAGCACTAATGTGGCATGGATGTGGCACAGATGAGCATCCATGTGACATTGATGTGGCACGAATGAGCATTGATGTGGCACGGATGAGGCATGGGTGGGCACGGGTGAGCATGGATGAGGCACAAGTCAGCACTGTTGTCACTCCAGATCCAGCCCGCTCACGCTGCTGCACTGGCTCCCTCCTCTCCTCACATGCTGTACCGATCGGTGTGAGAAGAGGAGAGAGAGCTGAACCGAGCATGACCCTGGTTTGTTTACACAGTGACAGGTTGTTGCCGTGTGTGTGCATGTTTATATATTTTGTGTGTGTGTGTATATATACAAACTGCATGTCTGGGGTGTTGGGCAATAGGAATAGCTCACGCCTGCAGTGGTATACCGTGAGTTGTCAGCGCCTAGGGGAAGACAAGTAATTTGAGCCCCCTAACCCGTGGGCTTTTAACACTCCGAGCCCCTTCCACTATTTCTGCTGCAAAGGATTAATAAAGTGATTCTAAAGACAGAAGTTTGTATGCATTAAGATAAAAAACCTTGAGTGTGCAGCAGCCCCCTAATACTTACCTGAGCCCCATCTCGATCCACGAGTGCCTTGGCTGACAGGCGAGAGAGGGGGTGGTCCCGAGCCACGGCTTTGTGTCTGAATGGGGACACACAGCTGTGGCTTGGCTTGGGTGCCCCCATAGCAAGCTGCTTGCTGTGGGGGTACTCAACAGGAGGGAGACTTTAGTATCACTTTAAAGGCTCCTTGTTATTCACAGCCTTTTATTGTTTGAGTGATAGCCCTTTGACTGTTGTAGTCAATCTCAGATTCAACCAATAAAAGGCTGTGGGCAACCAATCAGAGACTGCCCATAATAATGAGGAAGTGGAGCCTTTACTAATGCATCACAGCAAAACAACCAGCCGCCAGCCTATAACCCTAATGTACAGCAGGGACAATCCAGCAAAGAGACAGCCCAATCCAGCAAAGAGACATCCCCATATGTTCAGCAGAGACATCCCAATCCAGCAAATTGACAGCCCCATATATTCAGCAAAGAAACATCCCAATCCAGCAAATTGACACCCCCATATTCAGCAAAGAGACATCCCAATCCAACAAATTGACAGCCCCATATATTCAGCAAAGAGACATCCCCATATGTTCAGCAAAGAGACATCCCCAATCCAGCAAAGAGACATCCCCATACATTCAACAAAGAGACAGCCCAATCCAGCAGAGACATCCCCCTTTGCACTTCAGCGTCACTGACCAATCTCAGATTCAACCAATAAAAGGCTGTGGGCAGCCAGTCAGAAACACAACAGAGTATGATACTTTCTATGTTTTTTTTTTTTTTACCTTTCCTCCTGCTAGTTTTAATGACATGTCCCCATGTTCTTGATCTTTATACCGCCTTTCTAAACCTTATTCACACCCTTAATGTATTTTTCAGTCATGTCCCTCTTTTTATGCTGGCCCTCTGTGATTGAAACTTCAGACAGAGCTGTCTAAAGGATAAAACCATCTAGTAAATTCTTCAGCTTTAACTGTTTCTCTCTGTAAAATGGAATTTCTACAACCCTGGTAAGGGGAAACCAGAAAGCATTAAAAAAGGAGCCTAGAGAATAACCTGCTGGCTGGATAAAACACCACATAGCATTCATGATAAAGCGGTTGTGAAGGATATTTTTAAATTAAAATAATAAACATGTTATACTTACCTGCTCTGTGCAAAGGCCCCTATCCATCTCTTCTCAGCTCCTCCTCTTATGTGTGTGCCCCTATAGCTAGCTGCTCGCTGTGGGGGCACACCTGCAGGCTTGACACAGCCTGCCTCAACTCCACCCCCTGCTCCCTCCTCACAGGATCTGATTGACAGCAGCAGGAGCCAATGGCTCATCCTACTGCCTCTGTGTCCTTTGAGGAAAGGAACACAGACCAGCACCACTGCAGACAGGCACAGCGCTGAATGGAAATAGGTAAGTATATAGGGAGGTGAGGGGGCAAATCAATTACCGGGGACATTTTTTACCTTAATACAGAGAATGCATTAAGGTTAAAAAATTGCCTTGGCTTTACAACCACGTTAACCTGGAAAAAAAAATATTTCTTAAATATTTGTTTGTTTTTTTTTTTTTCTTTTGTTTTTTGTTTTTTTTTATTTTTTTTATTCTTGGTCTTAATAAAAATGTACAAAACAACTATATGTTCCTTTTTAAAGCTGGGCTTCAGCATGTTGCCTTTAACTGGGCTTTTTTCCACTGGATTTCTACTTTAACTTTCCGCCACCTACAGTATCGAAAATGTCAAACCCCTTAAAAACCATTCTGTAGATTTGTTTGGCATAGCTAAACCAACCAGCTCATTTGTTTTTATTTCATCTTGTTACTATGTGTACAGCTTACACAATATTGTCTCTGTTTTCCGTTTCTAGAAGCCATACAGATATGGGATCTTTCTAGTTGGCAGAGAGCTTTATAATTGGCGTTCTAACTGCTAACATCCTCCCTGCCAACTTTCGAGAGTCGCTAGATTTTCATGAGTCTTGCACTAATGAAGCCATCATAACACTGTACATAACATCAGATGAAGCTGATAATGTGAATAATGTTATTGTGTAATTCCCTTTTAGATCCTGCAACTGTGGAAAGTTAATTAGAGGTTCTGTAGCACAGACAGCTATAAAACACTATATGTAAAGTTGATGGGATGGGAGGAGGTTATACTATGCAAGAAGCTCAAGAGATTTGCTTATATCTCTCATAGGCTTCACCAACAATTAAAAGAGTCCCTGGAGAAGCAGCTGGAATCTCTCCCGACTGATGCTGCCCTGGCTAGCGAGACATTTTCAGAACAAGAATTGATTAAAAACCTTCAAGACCAACTGCAACTTGCAAATCAAGTAAGCTGGACACCTTTTGCGTTATTTCCAAACCCCCCCTTCCCCATTAATTGAATTCACGGCCCCGATGCTATCGCACCTATGAGTATTTTCCTTTTTCCCACAAAGCCAAACAAGGATAAGCTTAAAAAAATCAAAGAAATAAAGCTTCTTTATTACTTTGGTAAGAGCTATTTTAGCTTTGCTGGCACAGCTTTCTTAACCTACACAGATGTACACTAACTCACGAAACATCTGTGACCTATTAAATTAGCTCTTCATATATGGTGTTAGAATAGAAATTCTATCTGGAGTACACAAGGTACAGCAAAATACTGCTCAGTCCTTCAACCTCTGACAAAGCTTTCAGTGAAAAATAATTGGAGCAACAGTGCCCCCTGCCTGAAGGCAATATCTTAGCAGGCAACTTACAGCGTAATGGCTTAGGAAATCACTGCTATGTTCTCTTGTTTGTCCCTTTTTATGGGTAATAACATAGCATTTTAAAGTGGGCTGAGCAGAAGAATTCCTAGGAGGCTTGGTTAGACGCTTTATGCACTAGTGTTTTATGAAGGATGTTGTAAACTGATGTATTGCTTAAAAGTGAAAGAAAACTTAAACTGTGGTTGCATTTTTTTAGGAAAAAGAATATGCCTTAGAGCTGGGGCAGATGGTTTCACAAGAAATGGATCGCCTGCAGCAGCTGTACCAGGAACACATGACTAATGCACGCTTACACGTGGCAGAGAGAGAGAAGCAAAAGGTATCTAAGAAGAAATTACTTCAGCTAAATACAATAAGAAAGACAAAACTTAATAATAAAGTACTCAATGGGGTTAATTTACTAAACGCAATAGACTGTGCGGTTCTGCAAGAGTTGTTGCTTCAGAGCTTAGTAAATGAGGGAGAGCTCTGCTGGCTTACATCATCCAAGCAAGTGCAAGCAAAGATGCTGTTTTTTTTTTCCTTGCATGTGATTGGGTATTCATTGTAAAGTGACGCTTTACCTCATTAACTAAGCTCTTGAGCAAGTGCACTTGGTCGTTTTTTCCTGTAGTTAAAGAGGAAGTAAACCCAGATGGGGTTTACTTCCTCTGTATTCCCCTGCAAAGTAGGTGCATAATGGGCTACTATGCATTGCATAGTAGCCCATTATGTGTCACTTACCTGCAAACGAAACCTGCGACGTCCAGCGATGTCCTCTGTGCTGGCCGCATCCATCTTCAGCCCCTCTTCCTCCCGGGGCTGCGACTCCGGCTCTGTGACTGGTCAGAGTCGCGTGACGTCACTCGTGCGGCCCGGGAGCCGCCGGTCACGACACGATCACAAGAAGAAACGTCATGGAGGCCATTTCTTCACTGCGCATGTGCCGAAATGATGTTGCCACAGCTAGTACACTGCATATCTCCTGAACCGTGCAGGGCACCTTATTATATGCTTACCTGTAGGTTAAAGTGGTAGTTACGAATTGACAACCACTTTAATCAATCCCATTGTGTATAAAAATTACTTTTTGACACCACAGCATACACCTTTCTGAACCTTACAAGTGCGTCTAAACTTACAGATCAGCATTTTTCTTCACTGATAATAATAGGGAATACTGCAAACATTTCCAACCCAGCAGCCTTTTATACGGTTATCTCATACATTATTATTTTAATGTATTACCCCATAAGCATAGGCAGTGTTTTTTACAAATTTTCTTCAATCCATATTGTAAGCTGTAACTTCTTTCTCTGCCAGAGAAAATTGCACATTAACAAATGACCATAGCAGGCATTATTGAATCAGGTTGAAGAAATGCACATACATGTTGTATGATTTATGTTACTGTGGCAGTGTAGACCTTCAATGAGATGGTTAATTCAATAGAAAATTACAGAAGCAGTTCAATATATCAATTTTCAGGAAAAGATTGGTTTTACTAAAAAGAAAAGCATGAGTCTTCGTGGTGAACAATCAGTTTGAAATGATAGATTTCCTGAGACATTTTATCCCTACATATTGCCTCATGGTTGTTACCTAAGGATAGCACAATTGGGGCTTAGTTTTTTATATATATATATATATATATATATATATATATATATATTTTTTTTTTTTTTTTTCTTTTTTTTTCTTGGTTTGGATTGATTAGGGAAGAGTAAAGCCTCGTGTACACGGTGCGATGGTCGTATGACCACACGTTCAACTTTTGCCCAAAATCGGTTGTTGGCTGTAAGAGCGCATAAACGGACGCTTCCAGGTGTTCCTGACTTCTGAACATGCTTGTTTTGCACGTACAGCTTTGTTGGACCAACTTCTCTGTACACACGAGTCAACAGTCGTAAGACGCCTTGTTGTACAACAAACGTTTTCTAGTCTGCTCAACCAACTTCTGTTGTATGACCGTCGCTCGTCGGCTGTTGTAATCGCGCGTACTAACGGTCGTATGATCGTACAACAAGCTGTTGTACGACTGTCGCACCGTGTGTACAGGCCTTTAGACCATTTGCCAGGTTTTATCACTATTTAGATTCATCCTACTACAGTGCCTTAAAGTA